>CM050508.1:14490000-15055000 GCA_027563665.1 Antrozous pallidus
TGTGGCTCAGTGATTGAGCATCGACCCATAAACCAGGAGGTCAGGTGCGATTCCTGGTCAGAGCGCGTGCCAAGGTTTCAGGCCCGATCCCCAGGGGGGCATGCAGGAGGCCGCCGATCTCTCCCTCTCCCTTCCTCTCTCTGAAGTCAATAAAAACATTTTTTTAAGTTCTAGGTCTGAGATAGATCTGTTCCCTCTTCATTAGAAAACAAAATGAAGAAAAAGAAATGGGAGAAAGAGGAGGAAGAGAAGGAAAGATGATAAAGCCTTGGGTGTTAAAGACATACTACCACAAGGCTGAGTCTTTCTCCTTGAATTAATCAAAAGGTCTGGGGAAAACTACTGAAAGAGTCATAATATTGCCTCCCAAGGTGATCCTGGTGATGTATTTAACTCTGTGCTTAAGAAGTGTTGGGGACACCCTTTAAGAAGCATTGCATTGCGCATTGTGTCGACAGGCAAATTCATTTAAAACACTGACAAGGGGACCCCAATTCTTGAAGGTCCACTATTGACGTGGACTTAATGTTCTCTAAAGTTCAGGCAGATCATCTACAAACTGAGGGAGGACTGCCGTGAGATGTCAAGTAGTCCTCAAAATCGAACATCTGTAAAACCCCAGTCGCTGTGAATGGGGAGCATAAAAAGGAAATCGCGGATGTAAAAGAGGAGAAAAAAAGTAGGCAGGCACATGCTGAGCAGGAAAACAAATGCTCTGCATCCTGCTTCTCTTTCACGGGAAAACTGCAAGGACACTGAAGTCCACATGATGTATGCCTTTCTCTCCTTTTCCTTCCTTTCCTCCTTCCTAGAACTATTGAGAAATATTTTAATAGTTAATTCATATAGTAAGATAAACAGTTATCAGTTTAAAAAGCAATTAAGATACATGTTAACAAGACAGGGAGCCTGGACCTTTGCTTAACACTCAGATGTATTTGAAAAGCGGGGGAGGGGGAGTAATTGCATATTGGAGGAAACAGGGAGGGATACCCAGCCCCAAGTAATTGAAAGGAATGGCTCTTTTAACAGGAAAAGAACGACCCTGAGAATCACCATCTGGTCTACCTAAATGATATCCTTAGTAATATAAGGTAGCCAATAAAAAAGAATACATTTTTTTAAAACACGCCTAATGTAGAATAGCATCCTGAACGCGTGAGACTATCTATAAAGGCCAAGTGTCTTGCTGGCAGTGTGTGAGTGCCGAGGGTGGGAAGAAAGCAAATTACTCGAGTCTCAGGAAAGGACTTTATTCTAATGCCCTGGAGTTCTTCACACAAGAAAAAGCATCACTTCCTCTGTGCAACGAGTCACATTAAAATCCACTTCCACAAGAAGTAAGTAGTGAAAGCAGGTAATGGGATTCTATACAACATGCCTCCGTGTCAGACTAAGGAACCTCAGAACTGGTCACATGCTTTTCTTCCACGAAAAGGAGCTTTGCTCCCCGCTGACCACTTGGGGCTCTGGGAGTGAGGAAAGAAACCAGGACAACAGCGGTCATTTGTTAATGAGGGCTGTCCCACCAAAAACATATACGTGTATGTTTTGTTTGGTGTTGTTCCATTTGCTCACATTTAGACTGAAAAGAGGCTGCCTGCTCAGGAAACTTAAGAGTCAGTTTCCAAATTGGACAATGTTGCAAATACCAGCCAATAAGGAATGAACATGCTCTGGAGCAACTGCTAAGCCCAGGAGGGGAGAGGGGAAACCAGATGGTCTTTTCCACCCCAGATTTCAATGATCTACAACAGAACCTGGATAGCTAGGGGAAATTGACGTGCAATTTGGAAGCTTCTTTATAAAACAGGGTTCTGGACAAAGACAGTGAACAAGGCAGAGAAATCCAAAAAGAATGGAAAACAGATTCTGGGTGAGAGTAAGAAAGCAAGTCAGCTTGAGATGGAGGAACGAAGGCTGTCCTCGAACCACAGCGTTGGGGAGAAGAAGGGGCCTGTGGGGCTGCCAGGCTGAGGGTCACAGACTCCAACGCATGCTCGCCGGGCCAGAGATCAGAAACGAAGCAAGGTGGGAATGATCAGTGGGGACCAGGATAACTGAAGAGTGCGCGATCTGTCTAAAAGCATTTAAGTTAAAAAGAAAATTGAAACATGTATGTTGGCCAAATAAAACACCTCTCCAAGCCAGTTCAGCTTAGGCACTTCCTGTTTGTTCTCTGATCCTGTAACTGTTCCCAACTCTACCCCACAACATACACACAGGGACACTGAGGACTCAGAGAAGTCACGTCAGTTGATGATAAGCACAGAAGAGTGAGTATAGGTAGCTGTACCAAAGTGCTAGGGGTATGTTGCACACCGAGATGCTGTTCAATAGAAAAAATTAAACATCATTAGGTAAAAATCCTCCACATGCTTTTGGTTCAGATGTACGAAACTCACATGGTTTTTAATCCTTCAGAGAACAAACTGAATGATCACCTAATTAAACACAAAGCCATTGAGAACGGGGAGGTTGTGCTAAAAACAACAACAACAACAACAACGAAACAAAAACCCTAATAGTCATAGTCAGATATTCAAGTTTAAAAAAAAAGTTAAATCTGTAGTTAAATTTGTCATAGTGGATAGAAGTGAAGTACTTAGAACCCTCACAGCTTTTAGGGAGAGGAACCAAGATGGCAGCATGGGTTAACACCTGTACTTGCTGCCTCCCACAACCACATCATAATTAAAACAAAATACAGACCTACCATCATCCAGAACTGCTGGAAAGCTAGCTGAATGGAAGTCCTACAACTAGAGAAATAAAGGAGCAGAGGCCCAGAACCAGCTGGTCTGGCACCCACATGTGCCCCTCTTTTAATGGGAGGGAGAATGTCTCTGTGGGGGCCATCAGGAGCAGCAAGGGGTCCCAGGCCTACACCAGACGCTCAGCCCAGACTCCCAGAGATGGGAAAAGAATCCCTGTAACTGCAGGCTCTAAAAACCAGCGCAGATTGGACTCGGTGACATAGAGGCTATTGGACACCCAGCTGTTCCTCTTAAAAGCCCAGCACCATGAACTGAACTTACAAGCTTCGGCTTCCTCTGAGCTCCAGCACCAGGGCGAGGCTCTGGGGACACATTTGTCTGGAATCTGGTTAGGAACTTGGGGGCGGCTTTCTCCCAGGAGAGACGGAGACACTCCATACTCACAGAGATCACTGTTCCTGTGCTGGCACTTCCCTGGTTGCAGGGCTGACTGGAAGCCATTTCTGTTTGCTCTGCCCTGGTGATTTCCTAAGACCCTTTCCCATTGAATTTACAACCCCACCCAAACTGCCTGGAGCTGCTTTTGCATAGGAATAGGCTGTCCTTAAATATATCAAATAAGCTGCAGCTGGGTCAGGGAGCCCCAAACCAGTACCAGCCTGCCTTGCTTCATAGCTGAACCTCACTGGGAACTTCCAAGCCCGATACAAAGAGGAGGCATCTGCAGATCTCTCTGTAACTCATGCTGGGTGGCCCTGGGCAGTGGCTGACTTTGTAACCCCCTGGAGACCCAACAGCCAGTGTACCCAGTGGTCAATGTCAGACCATATTAGATTAAAACTCTACACATCCATAAGCAACACACTCAGTGGGAAGACTCGGTGAGCACCAAAGCCCCACTGAAGCAAGTCCTGCTCCATAGGGGTGTCTCCTGCAAAGCAGTTCTTCCACTGCAGTCACAATTGGTCCTCACAGCCAATTGGCCTGCAGGTCAGTTCCTCCAGTGACACCAATAGTTATCAAGTCTCAACTACAACAAGACTGTGCTCACAGCCCACAAAGGAGTGCATCTAGAGTTCCCAGTTCAGGTGGCTGGGGAGGCTGAGCCACTGGCCCCAAAAGGATACCTACTACACAAGGCCACTCTACCAACTCAAGGAGACCACAGAAGCTCTACCCAATACATAGAAACAAACACAGGGAAGCAGCCAATGTGGAGACAAAGAAACATGTCACCAATGAAAGAAATGGAAGAAAGCAAACTACTGGATATAGAATTCAAAACCACAGCTCTAAGGTTACTCAAGAATCTTCTAGAAACTTAGTGAGACTTTCAAGGATCTTAGTGAGAAGGCCAAACACATAAAAATGGACCAGTCAGAAATTAAGCATACACTGACTGGAAAAAAAGGATAACATACAGGGATTCAACAGTAAAGTAGAGGATTCTGAGAATCAAGTCAACAATTTGAAATATGAGGAAGCAAAAAACACCCAACCAGAAGAGCAAAAAGAAATAAAATTCCAAAAATATAAATATAGTGTAAGAATCCTCTGGGACAATTTCAAGCATACCAATATTCATATGATGGCAGTGCCAGAAGAAGCGAGAGAGCAAGATATGGAAAACCTATTTGAATAAATAATGACAGAAAATATCCCCTACCTGGTGAAAGAAATAGACTTACAAGTCCAGGAAACACCAAGAGTCCCAAACAAGAGGAACCCAAAGATGACCACACCAAGACACATCATAATTAAAATGCCAAGGACTAAAGACAAAGAGAGAATCTTAAAAACATCAAGAGAACTACTTACAAGGGAATGCCCATACGACTGTCAGCTGATTTCTCAACAGAAACTCTGAAGGCCAGAAGGGAATGGCAAGAAATATTCAAAGTGATGAATAGTAAGGACCTACAATCAAGATTACTCTACCCAGCAAAGCTATCATTTAGAATTGAAGGTCAGATAAAGAGCTTCTTAGATAAGAAAAAGCTAAAGGAGTTCATCACTACCAAACTAGTATTATATGAAATGTTGAAGGATGTTCTTTAAGAAGAGGAAGAATAAGAAAAATAAAAAGATGAAAAGTATGATTAACAAAATGGCAACAAATACAGTCCTATCAACAACTGGATCTAAAAATCAAAATAAATGAGTAAGAAATCTAATGAACAGAATAAACGGTGAATAAAAAAGAATCAGAGGCAGGCATGGAAATGGAACAGACTGACAATTCTCAGAAGGGGATAGGAGGGCAGAAAGAGATTAAACAAAGATAGCACATGCATATATGCATTACCTATGGACACAGACAATAGGGTGGTGAAGACAGGGCAGGAACCTGGTGGAAGGAGGCAATGGGGGGGGGGGGGGAATAAGCATCTGCAATAAACTCAACAAAAAAGATTTTTAAAATAATAAAATAAAATAGTTCCATCAGTCTTTTAAATGTATCCAATAAAATCTAAATACCATAATGATTTGATGCCACTTATTATTTTAAAATAAAAAACATTTTTTAAATTTACAAGTTCAGGGTTCCTTGTAGATACCTCAATGAGCAAGATTTTTAAAAATTTATTTTTAGTATTGGTTAATGTGTATTTTTAAAAATTGTATAAGCTTAAGACTTTTTTTTTTAAGAGAAAATAAAAATCTCATTGCAATCTATTAAGTGGTGTGAAATATTCCCAGGAAATCCAGGAAGTAGGGAGAAGGATGAAAACATCTTCCCTTGGGACAACTGAAAACATTCTTTCCTGGAGCCCTCCCTCCATCCCTACCCCAGCCAGCCAATGGTTTCTGTGTGTCTAAGAAAATACAAATACATACCCCTGGGAAGGAGGGAATGCAGCCTGCACACAGGGCTGGCATCTCTGAAATAAATCTCTCCATAGGTGCTGGGCTAAACCTTCCATATGAGGAAATAATCTTTGAGTTTTATAGCAACATATGCATGATTCTTCCCCCTCCCCCACAGAACTCCCAACACGAACAGCCACATCAAATTATTGCTTCTCAGGGGCCAATTCAAAAACACCCTACTTTATCACAGAAAAAATATTCCTTGGGTATGTGAGTGTTTCCATTATGTCTTATTTGAAGGGGGAAAATGAAATAAAAATCCTATCTGAGATATTTATAGATCTCATAAAACCTCATTCACTCTCATAAGCTGCTGGAAGCTCAGTCATCGGGTAAGGCAGAAATGGCAGGTATAGTAACCAGTACTGTATTATGTTATATGTGCCTAATTCTGGCCCTTAAAAAAACCTGTATGCTGGAAAAACTTAGCAGTAAGTCTTACGTAAAACTGGAGAGGAAGAAAGGGGAACGAGTTGGATATTTGTATGAGCAGGCCAAGCAAATTCCAAGGATGTCAAAGTAAGGTCAGTTCTGAGGATAATGAGTATTGCTTGTTTTTCCCCAGTTCTAAGTATAAGTAACTTCAAGAGAGCCTCTCCTGTGGATGGATACAAGAATACCATGCCCAAAGCTCATCACTCACTTGCCTAGCTTCCATCATTCTCCTTCTCTTAGATATGCCAGGATCACTGGAACCTTAGAGCAGGGCAAGGGGAACCTTTTTAATGCCAAGGGCCATTTGGATATTTATAACATCACTAGAGGCCCGGTGCACGAAATTCGTGCACAGAAGAGGGAGAGCGGGGGAGGGGGAATGTCCCTTAGCCCAGCCTGCACCCTTTCCAATCTGGGACCCCTCGAGGGATGTCCGGGCAGTTGTACATCCTTCTCACAATCCAGGACTGCTGGCTCCAAACTGCTCACCTGCCTGCCTCCCCGATTGCCCCTAACTGCTTCTGCCTGCCAGCCTGATTACCAGCTAACCACTACCCTGCCAGCCTATTTGATGTCTAACTGCTCCCCTGCCAGCCTGTTTGCCCCCAACTTCCCTCCTCTGCCAGTCTGGTCCCCCCAAATGCCTTGGCAGGACCAGACCAAATGATTTCCTGGGCCTTACACAGCCCACGGTCTGGATGTTCCCCTCTTGTCTTAGAGAGACAAGTGATACTATTTGAAAAAAGAGCATTGAGGGGAGGAGGAAGAGCTGGAAATAGGGGAGAAAAGAGCATTTGTTGAGTGGATGCTACGGGCCGGACACAGGACCGGAGAGCTTGCCTGGCCTCATGCAGGCATGATGAACTCCATTCCACAGGTGATGAAATGGGACTCAAAGATGTTATGCGGCTTTTTCCAGGATCCAGCTCTGCCAGATGTCAAAGCCTCCAAGTAGTTTAACTACTACAAAACACTGTGACCTTAAGGAGATTTAGCACAATCTAGTCTTCTTATAGTGAGAAAACCAACACCCAGTAAGAAGACCTGAGAAACATGGGACCCCCTACAGGTCCACTGGTTGCCAGCTTAGGCTTCTGGCTTGGTGCCTACTACCTAAGGAGGAGTGAACATCAATGTGAAAATTCAGGGTTGGGCTGACCTCCGGGTCCTGGATCCCAGCCCAACCACTTCCAAGTTGTGCGGCTCCAGGCAAGCCATTTAATATCTCTAACCTCAAAGTCTCCATCTGCAAAATGGGAATAAACAGAATATGTAATACACAGGGTGGTTTCGAGTATTGAATGAAATGCTGCATTTAAGCTGCTCAAAAGGTATTATCTGTTTGAAGTATGTGATATATATTAGATAGTATTAATGATGCTTATGATGATGATAGGAAGATTAGCCAAGTGAAAAGAGGGAAGGGGAAATTGGGTTCCACCACTGGTTTTGCAAGCCATTTGCTTTGTAGCCACATTAAGACAGCTTGCTAAATCTTCCTCTGCCCCATGTTCTCGCCTCTGAAAGGGGAAATTCTGTAACATCTGCCTGCTCCTCAGTTGCAGAAGGAATGTGCCAATGATGAGATGGTGAGCAAAACACTCTAAGCCTTTGAGAACAAAAAGCTCAATAAAGATGTTTGTTAGACTTTCACAAGCAAACAAGAGAAATAATCTCTTGGTCCATATTAGAGAAAATGAGCACCTTGATATAGAGAGGCAAATGCACAGGCCAGGGCTGACCAACCTTGGGACACAGTAGTGCATTTACATTGAGTAGCACCTCAGGTAGCTAAAAAGGAAAATCATATCTGCATTGGGACCTCCTCTCAGAAGGCAGCGTCACCCTTATGGGCAGAAGCTGTGCTCTATTAACAGGGTCTGCCGTGACCAAATGAACCAAGATCAAAAGCTCAAAAGGTAAAAGTAGATGGAATGTAATTCTACCCCTTTGTACACTGAGCAAATGTGCTGCCTCTCCAAAACTCAGAGCCTCCACTGTGACCCATCCATTGAATTCCTGCTAACTGGGCTCTGGAAGGTGAGGGTGGGAGTGGGGTCAGGAGCAGGAGCAGGCGGGCACTCCCTTCCAGAGCAATTGCTGCACGGCTAATTGCAGTTTTCACAGCTGGACTGAGCGTTCCAAAAGGCATCCTTCAACCCTAAGCCCTGAGCTCTTCTCATGATGTTCTTTCTTACCTTCATCAAAGACAGTTTATAGATGAAAGGATGTAGCGACAGTACATATATTTTGGCAAATATTACAGTTGGAAATGGAGGCATTTCCAAGGCTTCTTTGTGAAGATCACCACATGCCCATGGTCGTTGCCCCAAGAGTTAAGCCTTCACAGACGGGGAGGCAGCCTCCTTGCCTGAATGTCCTCAGTGGCAATTCTCCCACAGTTTATTTTTGCTCCTCTTACTAGAAACATGGGTCCTTTGAAATTCCTTGTAAACAGAGTCTACTTCCAAATAGTGAGGTCAGTAAGAAATATGGAGAGCTACTACCGAATGCTTCTCCGGCATCATCCAACATATGTTCATACAACATCCATCCCTTTACAACCAAAGCACAGGCTGAGGTAAGTGGAAAATCATGGTCAAAGGCCTTCTAAGAATGAATTATCTGAAGCACAGCATGGCCAAAGTTTAATGCCCAACATCACAAAGGTACCAGAAATGGAATTTGACCAGGTTAAGCAAACCTCTAGTGGGTCACAGGAAATGTGAGCCAAATGAGCATTAGATATTGTAAGGTGAGGAAAACCAAAACAAAAAGGATGAAATAACATTTAAGCGGTCACTATTAATCAATGAGCTACACGAACCATATCCACCAGTACTGCCCTGCTTTAGTATAAACCTGTTACACTTACATTCAATTACATAAGAAATGAACTATTTCCATACATGGAGTAGGCGCCTACAACTCTGATATATATGATATTAACCTTATAAGCGTTGGTATTAGAATCACCTAGAAGCTTTCAAAAACATTGATGTCTATCCATTCTACCAAATGGCTACTGATTTAGTTGGTCTGGGATGCCCCACAGTTGAAAACCACTGCTACAGACACAGGCAAATCTTAAGTCAAGTCATATGATAATTCTTAAATATCCATTGAATGCCTAGCACAGCACTCTTTAAGAACCTAATGGATTCTATACCAAAAGTACATTATCAAAATTATAACCAAGGTATCAAGTCTGCTCTAAGTCATACAATTCAACTTGAAAACTATGACAAGATGGAAAAAACTTAAATAAAAAGGAAAGCTATACTACAAGACAAAGCTTAAAAAGCAGCAGGAGGAAGTAAAAAGTTCTACACAAGAATGTAATAGTAGCCATTATTGTTGGCCAAAGAGAAGGGGTGGAGTTTCCCAGAAGATGGGACATCATGTTAAAGGATGGGTAGAATTTGGACAGAGAATCAGATGTGAAGAGGAAGGAAGGAAAAGGCTGACGGGAATGACATAAAAACAGAAACAGGAAAAGCACAGTCATTCATTTGGATGGCATTTACTACACATGAAAGGGTGAAACTTGTAACTATTCTCTAAACCTAGTCTTGGAATGTCTTGACTCTTAGACGTTTTGCTCTATCCTCTGTGTAACAGGGCGCCACTGACAACTCGAAACCATGGTGATGGAAGTAGAAAGTCAGTCTAGGGGAGGTGACAGGGGCTGCCTTCGGGCAACAGCAGAGGGAATAGAAAGTTGAAGAATATGAAGTATGGGAGGAGTCAAATCAACAGGATTTCTCAACTGATTAGATTTAAGAGAGAGAGAGGAGCCAAAGATGACTGAAGATTCAAACCTAGATACAGGAAGAAAGCTCATATCAAGACATCAGAAAGCCAGGAAATGAAGGAAAGTTGATGAGTTTAAGCTAATGATCCTGGGACAACCCCAAAAGCATATAGTATTGTCAGTCTCATGTTTCCAATTCAAACATGTGAGCCTGAAACTCAGGAACACATCCCAAGTTGGAGATATAGATTATAGCTTTGAGGAAATGAAGTAGCCTCCATTTGGGATGGAAATTTCAGCTTTAAAGATCTTCGAGATGTAACAGATTTGTGAGATGATTTCCAACAAAGAATTTTCACCATCATAACTACCAGAGATTGGGTCGAGAAGGGCAAACACTCACTGGGCAAAGGAGTGGAAAGCAACCCTATGTTTCTTCTCGTCACTAGGGACGTTGTGAAAATGAGGCTGCTTCAACCTCTAGCCCTAAAACTGCTTATCACAATATCCAGTATTTTCTGTTTAAATATGTACAATATCACAACCTCACTGCCTATCCAATTCTCTCAAGAAGTTTAAAAACACATCTAAAAGATTTTTCTGAATTGGCACATGATTGCTGTTAATGTCCAGCAGTTGGAAAGTAGTCAGAGACAAAGCCATTTCACGTTTGACACTTTCTACATAAAACCCCAGTTCTATTACCCATCCAACTCCCTACCACATTACCTTAATTACCTCACCCCCACTTTATTCCTACTCTACTATTATTATTACTATTATTCCAGTGACAGTACTTTTTTTTTTTTAATAAGACTCAAGTTACAATTCAGAGTTTCTGTTATTCTGTTTTGTTATTCAGGGCAACATACATTTTCCAGGTTACCGCACATTATTAAAAGTGGAAAAGGGATTAAGTTACATATATAAGCCTTCTTCAAGATATTCATTTAGGGCCCAAACAATTCCACAATTCCATGTGCTAGTACTGTCCGAAGTCAAAGCAAGGTTTTCTTGCCTCCCTCTAAGAGGAGAGAGTGAGAGCGGAGGAAAGAATGATAAGTGACTCCAAGTTGACTTCGGGCAGGGTGATGAAAAGCAAGTGAACTGCTCTCTGCATCCAAGAGAGTCCTGGGCCTTTTGGCGATAACAACAGTAGGTGACCTTGGAGGATCGATGGCTTGTCTGGCTTTAACCGCCACTGGGTGCATCCCTAGTGTTTGAAGACCCTTTTAGGATAAGAAATTCTAAGAGCCTATACTCCCTGCTCTAGTATAAGGCCTGGGGCCTCACTTTCAATATGACCATCAGGAAATGTCAATAAACCCATATTCAGAAATAGGTATTGCATATGGCTCTACATTAATTATGTTAATTACCCCTGATCACTTCCGAATGACACAGACATGGATGCTATTTCCTGGCCATTACGGACAGACATGTGTTTCCACACTGTACACTCATTTGTCTTGAAAGGGCCACCAGTCGCTGACTGACATGCCATTAGCGAAAAGAACAACAGAACTCAGTAAAACTCGGGCATGTTTTATAAACAAGGTTGCAACCAAGTGGTAAGTACAAACAGACCCAGTTCAGTGTTCAAAAACTCAGAGGACTTAAAGTTTCTTTATTTTGGCATTTGTATTCTAGTTTTTATTGCTTCATTTTCAACATGCTTATTCTCCCCCACTGGAGTCAAGCCCCCCCAAGGCAGAATCCAGATCCAGTTCAACTTTGCATCACCCAAACGGTACTCTGCACATAACCAGATCGAGGAACGAAGCACTTACAGCGAAATACTGTCCGCTTGTTAGTATAAACAGAGAAAACCCTCCCAGGTGTGACTGGGTGCATCTACCAGGCCAGTGAGAATGGTTTCACTAGGAAATCAGAAGTCACATCTCCAGCAGGCTGATCCTGGACCCACATCCCACTGCTGCTTAGCTGAAACCTGGGCACAGCACACATGTGGTGGCTGAGAGCGCAGCAGACGCAATGCACGTCACTGGACCAAGTCTCGGGGTCACACCGAAACACCAAGTGAGGAAACCGAAAAGGACTCAGGGCAATAAAAAGCAGTTCTCCAAATCAGCAGCAGAAAATAAAGGCAAAGGAGGGGGAGGAGCAAGATCATGACCAACGTTAGGTAAAAGCATGTCCTAACATTAACGGCAATACTTGGTTGATTTTGGGGACTCTTTTTTTAATTGTTGACAGTATTACAGATGTCCCCCACTCCACCCTCCTTTTCCCTCTTCCACCAATCCCTTCCCCACCGCAGACCTTCCCCCGCACTATTGTGTGTGTCCATGGGTTATGCCTGTACGCATGTAAATGCTTTGGTTAATCTCTTCCCCCCTCCCCTCTCAGATCTGTAAGCCTGTTCCATGTGTCCAAGCCTCTGGACCCATTTTGTTGGTCAGTTCATTTGGTTCATTAGACTCCACATATAAGTGAGATCGTGTGACAATCTGCCTCTCTCTGACTGGCTTATTCTGCTTAGCATAATAATCTCTTACCCTAAATTGAATAAGGATGTTTTCTCCTGTGGATGTTCTAAGATAACACACGTCACTGGGCGGAGAAGTGTTTCTTAACTTGTCAGTGTTACCCGTAACGTTCATGATAAGATACTAGCAGAAGTGGTTGTGCAGCATCCTAATCACCGTGCTTGGTAAGATTTGATCATTTGGGTTAAAATGTCTCCAGGGCTTATGCAAAGCAAGCGTTCACTTATGGATCTGGGAGAGCGAAGGGGTTTATTTGTAGAGACTAAAGCTCCACCTCTCAGCCTCCTGGCACCACTCAGGTTAAGTTGGGGAGCTGTCCCAAACTTTCAGCAAGTCCCAGTCTCAGCACACATGCTAGCTGCTGTAAGGGAGCGAACCAGAATCACAGAGGCGGTTTCCGCATTTGCCAGTCTTGGGGTTCAGCAAAGGTGATTTAAAAAACAACAACAAAAATCCCTTACACGTGCTGCAAACTGCCGAGAGAGGGGGCATCGACTAACCCGTGTGTTGGCTGTCCCACCAACACCAGCCAGTTGGGACCGGCCAGAGTAAGCTGCCTTCTTCTTCCCCCAAGAGGCACGGAGTGATTAAAGAAGACTGCAATGCCTCCTTGTACTCAAAATGTGAAACACAGGAATTCTCTGAAGGGAGCAGAACCTGAAGATTTATAAGAGAAATGGCTACTAAAAGCCCCATTAGGACCCTCTCTAAACTCTTCCCGTTTAAGTGGACAGGCAAATAGGCCCCACTGGCACTTATATTTAGAATGGGCTGGGGGGGGGGGGGAGCAAGAGCCCCATTTGGAGGCTGAAGGTCTCTGACATGCCCATGCATAAATCATTTCAGGGTGCGGCTGTCACAGTGCATCTTCTGTCCTGCCCTTTAAATGGACTGGACCCCAACATCACATTCTCCATCAGGGTAAGAAGTGGGGGGGGTGGTAGTTTCATGGAGAACAAAGAAGTCTCCACCACTTTGTTTATGCCCCCCAAACACACACACACACACACACACACACACACACACACACACACACACACTGCCCGCTAAAGACAGATTTGGCAGAAATATCTGCATTGTAACATTTACCCACTTGCAGACACCCAACAGCAAACAAGTTGAGTGAATGATAATGGCTGAGACCCCAACACCTACACAGAGATGTATCTATTGTAAAGAGCATGGGAGTGAATCTATTAAAGAAAGGCTAAGTGTGTGATTGATTGCATTCACACGTGCTTTCATTGGTAAAGCCACCTTTTCTTTGGTGATTGCCTCCTTCTACAGAAATTCTAAATAACGGGCAATTCTAATTTTTCTTTCCATCCACCAAGACACTGTTTCAAGTAAAAATAATATATAGACTTATGGTAACTGAAGAGCACACAAATCACTTTTTTCTCTCTCTTTTTACAAAGCAGCAGCTATTTTATCCTTTCAGTGTGGTTAGCAAGGCTCCTTTGTGTCTCCACGTTTCCCTGGGTGGTGCTGTTGCCAAGAAATTCTAATTCATGACAAGGGTTTCTGCAAATTGGGGACAGAGACAAACCTGCGGATGCAGGGACCCTCCGGTTCGCTTTGTCTTTCTGGCTGAGACAGCACCTGGCTGCTGGGCCCGCAGAAGGCAGTGTGCAAAGGCAAGATCACCTTAGAGGGGGAGAAGCCCTGCACAGCTCCCCGATCTAATCCCATCCCCAGTACCACGAGGCTGTTCTTGGAAGGCAACCATTTTTGTAGGTTGTCCCCCAGAGATGCCTTGTACCGAAGGCCCTTGCAAAAGTGTTTCAGGATGTCTGAAGCCCAGTTGAAATTGCAGCGCTACGGGGATGTTTTAGTTCTGACGGTAGCCAAGTATGCCATTAGTTTAAAACAATGGGGAAATGGGGGAGGAGGGAGGAATATTCTATGACTTATTTATTTGTTTCCAGTAGCAGTGGAAAATTTTTCTCTGAGCAAAAGGGAGGCCTGAAACTGACCCCATCTGCCAATTATGAATCAGCATTAACAACAAGCATAATTCCATCAGAGATTTCAAGTAAACATACCATGCTCCTCAATGGCATGAAGCAGGGCTAAGTGCCGACTTAGACAGCACAGCTAAGTGCAAATCATTGCTTGACCTGCACTGATGGAATAGCAGGCTGGGGATAAAGACTATATCCAAATTCTAAAAGTCTCTGTAGCTTCCCGAAGGCAAACAACCAAGAAGATTTTATCAAATCCTTTTTATTTATAACTCAACAGTGGTTCCAGAAAAAAAAAACACAACAACAAAAAACATGTTTTCTATTGCCAGCAAAACTCATGAATGGCTCTTCTTTTATCCATCACCAAGTGGTACTCTATAAGCTACTCTAGCTTCTGTCATACTTTTGACTTTTTCCTACTTTTGCTCAGACAGCTCTTGGAAAATTTTCCTGCAAGTTTCCAAAGAGGTTAAGGCTGGTAGCCTTAAGACTTGTGCGTCAGCTGAATTCCATAAAATAATAGACCACATAAGCACAGTGTAATTTATAGTCAAATGACAGGCAGAGATGATGTTACTTGGGCCAAGTGCTTGAGTATGCAAGCAGAGCCCAGGAGTGGAGGGCAGTTAATGTAGGAAGTCCATCTGGGTTTTAAAATTATGCCCGCAATGATTTTCAGAGTTGGAGCTGTATGGGGATAAGGTATCACTGTCTGAAAACTCAATGTCAAAATATGAATCCGTGACAGGAGGGCCGTGGTAGGCTCACTGACTATTAAGCAGGGCAGCTATCTCAGACCATATGTTTAAAATAAAATCCTCAAACAGTTCATCCTCAATTTTCAAATGCGCAGATGTTCTTGGGTTTATCATCCAAGCCGTTCTTTCTCTATAAACGACGTCAAATCAGATTATTGGAATCTCTGTATTTCACTCATCTCCTCAAAACCAGGTACACTGCTCACTTTCAGGAGAACATCTAATAATTGCTCCTTATTTGACCTCTAAAATCTGATTACTCCAGAGCATGAGGAAACTTCCTCCTGCCTGGGGTTCTTTGTAGCAACCTTCTTTTGAGCCTTTTTGAGCAAAGGAGTCTCAAAATTTCACCATCTGATGGTTGATTTGGAACCAACAGTGCATATAAGCATCCCCCCTCCTTACATTCAGAAGAGGGAAGGGGGGGAGGAAGTAGGGGGAAGGAAGAGATAGAGGTTGGTTTTGTCATCAGTCTGAACTTAAGAGTCAGAGTCACCTTTGTAGAGAGCAGCTGTGACTATGGAGTCCACAGCAGCAAGCTTCTCCGACCATATGTTATTTAGGAGTGCTTCCCCGCACGTTGTTTCGGTATGTGTGTGCCTCTGGCATAGCTTGGCAAAGGCTTTTAAGATGGGCTAGTTGGCAGTTGGAGAGGATTAAGGCAAAACATGAGGGAGGTGGGGGGGGGGGGAGGTGAAAGTGGTTCCTGGAAGGGGGGTGGGTTGAGGGTGGAGGGAGGACAGGGGGTTGAGGAATAGCTGAGAAGGCTTCTGAGGAAACAATAGATGGACTACATCCCCTAATTATCAAACCGATGATATTTGTTTACAGATCTAGACTTTCCCAGAGATGGTCTAACCCAATCCAGAAAAGCAAGTTTCCTCTGGAGAGGCCTTCCCCCAAAAGCAGGCTTTACTACTGTGAAAACTTGAACCAAAACAAAGTTGTGTGATTCATCTGGAGGGAACGTTGAAACAAATAAAGCCAACTTTCTTCCCTCCAACACTGCTGAACAGTTAGTCACAAACAAGAGCTGCCTCAGGCAGGCTGACTAAATCAACAGATTCCCTTCCTAACCTGTCTAGACAGTTGTTCATACCCAACCATTTGACACCAGCGGGGCTGACAGGGTGAAAAGAAGGCTAGCTCAGAAAACGAAATTCTGGCACTTGGGTTTAACTGGGATGTGAACTAAAAGGAGGAAGTAGATGTAGGGAGACCCTTCATGAGATAGTTTTATTGCGGAGGGGGGAAAGGATGCCCTGAAGAAACACGCCTTACGCTAGAAACGTGCGGACTGTGTGTGCATTTAGAGGGAGACAAAGTCAAGGGTACCTGCCAGCATCCTTGGGCAGGAACGCATGTGTGGACGGACACCAGACACCAGAGGCCAATGCTTAGAGGGAAACTGGCAGGCTCTCATCAGGGTCCTGGCCGGCTAGTGACAATAGTACAGTCAGGATCCGCCGGTTGTACCAAAGACCAAACCTCACCCGCTCAAGCAGCCACTGTTACAGCCCAGCCTCACACTGGCAATCCTGCTTTGGATCCCGGCAGAGGAAAATCAGCCGTTCATTAGCCTTAACAAGCTGCTGTCACAGAGCGAAGTTACAAGGGCAGCCACACACCAAGCCTCCGCAGCCCTCCCCAAGGGCAAGCGGGGCTTTCTCCCAGATGCACTGGGCAAGTTCACGCTTCCCTTGGCCTTTCCTTCGTGCACGTTGTAGAATCTTCAAAAAATACCCACGGCCCCCCACCTCCCTCCCACCCACCATCTTCCCTGCAGAAGGTCCCCCTGGCAGCGCCTAATCCTCGCTGAGAAAACCCCTGTTCCCGCAGCAGATCGCTCGCACTTGCCCCTGACCAGCACTTTGTCCCACTTCACCAAGCCCAGGGAACTTGTCACCGGCCCCGCTCTGCCCTCCCTGGGACACCCCGCCAACTTGGCACGGGTGCCCTCCAGCATCCTCGGAGTTGGACTAGTCCTCCACGACAAAGTCAGGGGCACGGAGGCACACACCGTCCTTTGTCGGGGGCTGTGCTGTCTCACCGGAGAGAGACCCCAAACACAACAAAACAAAAAGAGAGAAACCAGGACACCCACACCCGGAGAGGGTGTCTTCCTCCTGGGGGCACTGCGCTGGGGAAACCTACAGCGCACGGGCAGCCTTAGACACAGCTTCCCGTCCTCCTTCCTCCTCGGCATCCTTGAGAATCTTTTGTCACCGGGCTCCTCTCTCCGGCTGCTGCCCACCTTCCAATCCCAAAATCAAGTGTCCCCTTCTGTATGGATACTACCTCCCCTTGCACCCCCTCCCCCCCCCAAATCGGATGGTTGTCAGCCCCCCAAAATGAACCGGATTGAAGGTTCCAAGCTCGTGCAAGTGACGGACGCGGTATCCTGACAGCCACCGCTCGTAAAAACAAAAAACAAAAACAAAACAAAAAAAACACCCTACATCACGTTCCCACTGGGCTCCTCCGAACCCCCAAAGTTAGGCAGGTCTCTGCTGGGGGACACGGCGAGCCCCACAACGTGCGCGCAGGGATGTGTGTTGGTGACAGAGACGCAGGCAGCTCGCCCAGGCTGCTCCGCTCGGCACAGTGACGGGGTTAGGGGGTGGGTGGAGAGGTAAACGCAGATGACTTGTCTCCAAAAACATTTTAAACAACAAAACAGCCCCAAAAAAGGGCGGGGGGGTATGGGGGGGGGATAAAGCAACCCAAAAACTCAAACCCGAAGCCCACACCATCGCAGCCCCTGCGTCTCCGCCGCCACCTCACGATCCGCACAAGTAATTTTTAAATCGTTCACCTGCTGCCAGGTCTCCTCCAGGGATGGCAGGGCCGAGAAGTAGCCGGTGTCGTGCACGAGTTGCAGCTCCTGGAATATACTATAGCTAGCCAACACGTCCATGCTGCTGCTGCCGCCGGGCAAAGCGGGAGGAGACACCCTCCCCGGAGCACGGTGGGGTCTGCGTGTGTGTCCGTCTGGCTGGCTCACCCCCCAAGAAGGCAGACATCCAGCGGCCCTTTTTGTGTGTGCGTGTGTGTGTGTGTGTGTGTGTGTGTTGTTTTGTTTCAGTCAACTAAAAAAAGGAGAGAGGGAAAAAAAATCAATGCAGGAGAGAGGGAGCGAGGAGGCGAGCGAGGAGCGAGCGAGGGAGCGGGGTGGATGGAGAGAGGCATCCGGCGTGCACGGTGCAGACGGCTGCCAGGAAGAGGGGACTTCTCCGCGGGAGTAACGATTCCCTTCCAGGGCTCTAATCGCCCCAGCGCGTGGCCCGGGAAGGGGGGTGCGAACTCACTGACACGAAGCTGCCATCTATTTCTGCAGCGCTGTTTCGCTCCTAATGCAATCTTTGCTCTTTATTTTGGGAGGCTGCTTTTTTTTTTCCCCCCTCTCTCTCGCGATCGCTTCTCTCCCCACCCCCCTTCCCTCCCCTCCCCACCCCCACCCCATCTTTGCTAGTTTGTAGTCGCTCCCCCTCCCCCTCCCTCCCTCCTCCTTTTCTCCTCCTCCTGCTCTTCCCCTCCCCTCCTCCCCCAACTCCCTCCCTCCCTCCCTCCGCCGGGCTCTGCGCGCAGCCGTGGGATCTCGGAGGAGGGCGTCCTTTTAGAACGCGTGTGACCATGTAAGGTAAACAGGGGGCTCATGAAGTCACTGAGGACCAATGGGCAGCGGCGGAGCGGGGCCCGGGGCGGGGCTTGGCCCTGGCGGCGAGCGCGGATTGGCGCGCGGAGAATCTCCCCGCTGCCTCTCAAGGCGGCGCGCGGCGAGCTATTTTTAGAGGGCTATATAAGGGGGGCCCGGGCCGCCGCTCCTCGGCCCGGAGCGCGAACGCGAGAGACAGGGAGGAGGGTCCGGGCGACGATCGCGCCGGCACCGGGATGCCTGGGCGACCCGACTCGGCCGAGCACCGGCCTCCCGATTCCTCGCCTAGGTGCCTGGTGGAGCCCAGGGCGCCCGGAGCCGGCGCGCCTCGGAGGGGACGGGAGGGAAGGGGGAGTCCCTCGTCGCCATGGCGGCGTCAACGCGGCCGGTCCGGAGGTGGACGTCCGGACCGCGGGGTTAGGATGCTTCCCGGAGGAGGAGCGGGCGGCAGGCCGGCGGAGTCGCCAACGGCGGGAGGCAGTGACGCTTCCCACCCCGCCTCGCTCCGAGGCACCGGGGGGCCTCCGGAACCGCGAGGGAGAGGCCGCGCCAGGGAGATAGATCGTCACTTACTAAAAAGTAAAACCGAAAAAAAGAGAGGAAAAGGCACCAAAAGCCCCTTCACAAATCCCCCCACTGGCGGCCCGGGGTGCGGAGCGCGAGCGCCCGAGGAGGAAGTGCGGCAGGAAGGCTCCGAACAAAGGGGCGCGGCGCGGAGACCGCCCGGCCCGCCCCGCGCTGCGCGTCCCCGCCCCCGGCGCCCCGCGGGTGCCGGGCGGGGCGTCCCGCTCCCGGTCTGGGGGACGTTTGCCTGAAGTGTGTTAAAAAAGCATAAAGGGAGCCGGCAACTTTCTAGGGGGGGTCAAACGAGGCTCCCCGTGTCTCCGGGAGAGGTGTCTGCGGGGGGGTGGAACCGTGTTGCTCTGGAGCTGGAATAACAGAGGTGCAGACGGAGACCCCGATATCTCGGAGGTGCGAACCCTGCACCGCGCTGGTGCTCGGGGTTGACCAGTTGTTTTCTTGACCTTAAATGGTCCGTGCACTTGAAGCTTCCCCCCAAATGCACTGTGAGCTGAACTTCCACTTTTGGAATGATTGCCGAATTCGGTGCTTATTCAGAGACGAGAAACTTAATTCTTCCCGGAATGGAAGAAACACATCCCCCTTCGTGGCCCTTCTCGGCTTCCCCTCCTTCTGTGTGGGGCTCCGCATCGCAGTATGTGCAAGATTCCGCTCTCTAGAACAATTTGAAAGTCAGTATTTGCTAGGGGGACTGAAATAGAAATGACTGGGATTGAGGAAAGAGTCATTTATTTACTTTTTGATATCTGGAGTTGTGTTTATCAGATCTTACAACATCCATTGCACAGTCGGTGCATTTATGGCCGTGTGTATGCATGGTGTGCACGAGGATTTTGGTACATTTAGTAGTATGTATACACGTGGGTGGTGCTGGGCGATAAATGGTATAAAAAAGGTTAAAAGTGCCCTTGGCATGAGCCTATGAACCACGAGGTCACCATTTGATTCTGAGTGAGGGTACACGCCTGGGTTGGGGCTCGGTCCCCCTGTGGGGTGTGCAGGAGGCAACTGACCGATGATTCTCTCTTATCATTGATGTTTCTCCCTCTCCCTTCTCTCTGAAATTAATAAAACTATTTTTTTTAAAAAAGGTTAAAAGTCACACACAAATAAGATGGTATGATAGCACCTGAGAGGGCCGCTGGCCTCTCTGGAAGACAGGACAGAGCTTTCCCAGAAGTAGAAAAGCACTTAGAGCCATGGCCTCCCCATTAATGCATTAACTTGATCCTTATGGTCATTGGTCCTGCCATGACCATGATTGTGTGACTTTGAGCAACTTTATCAGCTCAGACCCTCGGCCTACCCGTCTTGAAAATAGGGAAGGTGGTGTCTACCTTGCCTAGCTGTTATGAAGAGTCAAAATAATGTTTGTCACTCACCTAGTGTATACTCTCTGGTGCTATTAGGTAAATACTAAATGTCAATCATTGTTACCTCCTGGCTCCAGCCAAGTAAACTTAATATCTGAACTAATTGACCCATGGAAGTACATACCAGAGTCTTAGAAAAGGTGAGGAGGTAGAATCTTCTTGCCAATTTATAATAAGATCTCCCCACCCCACTGCTCCCACCTCTCTCTGTTGTTAGGTTGTGGGGGGGGATGGTTGGGGGGGGGGGGAGAAGGAGACCATTGAGAAGCACTGGGATGGAAATGAAGTTCATGGGGGAAGTAACAGAGGAAGGAGAGGAACACTCAGATATAGGAAACTCCAGGGGCAAAGGACCAAAGTTTATGATTTGATGTTTGAACCTCAAGTGAACTTAATTTTTGTTTTTGTGTTACACTTTTACCATTTTTGAACAAAACATGACATATCTGTTAACTTGCGAATTTGAAGATTTTATAAAAAATAGTTAATAATTATTAAGCACCTTTTATATACTGGACTGTATGGACACGTGAACATTTTATATGAAACTAGAGGCCCAGTGCACAAAATTCATGCACAGGGTGGGGTAGGGGGAGGTCCCCTCAGCCCAGCCTTCACATTCTCCAATCCGGGACCCCTCGGGGGATATGCAACTGCCAGTTTAGGCCCGATCCCTGTGGCAGGCGGACATCCCCCTCGAAATCCAGGACCACTGGCTCCTAACTGCTCGCCTGCCTGCCTGCCTAATCGCCCCTAACCACCTCTGCCTGCCGGTTTGTTCACCCCCCTAACTGCTCCCCTGCTGGCCTAATTGCCCTAACCACCTCTGCTTCAGCCCCTGCCACCGTGACTTTGCACAGAAGGTCGTCAGGAAGCTGTCCGGTCTAATTAGCATATTACTTTTTTATTAATATAGATATCCTCACTACAACCATGAGATAGGCATTATTATTATCTCCAACTTCATGGATGAAGATACCCAGCTCAGAAATATTATATAGGTCAATTGGGGTCACACAACCAAGAAGCAGTTGAATGGGGTTCCAATCCAGAAGCATCTGACTTTCACGATCGTGCTCTGCATGGGTCTCTCTGTGTGACAAAAGTTTCTTGCTTTTAAGTGAAGATTTTTTATAAAAATTGAGTGTGGAGAAGGGGGCTTTCACTGAGGTTTTCCCCCACGTAAATATCAACCATCTAACTTACAGAAGAAGTCAACGAAAATTTCACAATGTAAATTCTGAAAACCTCATTATGACTTTTTCAAAACTTTACAGGATAATTTAGAATTCATTCTAAGAGATTTGTACAGCAAGGCATTCCTGAAGGTACATTTTCAATATCAGCCATATTTAGCTACTGTTAATATAGCCTAGCTACTTTTTATAGCCTAACAACTCTAGGTGCACATTGCAAAACACATGCAAAGATTCTGAATGTATAAAATAATCAACAAATTAAGATCACAAGGGAACTCTGGCAGTCAAACAAATAAAAAACAAGCAGCACTGCTACAGCTGCTGCATACTGAATGCCTCCTCTGTACATGGCGATTTACACACATTCGCATCTGACCTTCACCACAATCTTGTGAGGGAGCTATTTGCTTCATTTCCACAATTGGAAGATACCCAAGTTCAGAGAGGACATATAATTTGCTCATTACCATATATGTCTACTTAGTGGCAGAAGCTGATTCAGAGGTAAGCCTGACTCCAAGTTGATTCCAAAGTCTGTGTCCTCTACATGAGCTTCCTTTGGAGACACTAATACTACTTTTAATAATGTCACCATTTGAAAGTGATCCTACAGGAAACACCTAAGCATGAAAAGTTAACCCCCTCCCCCCCCAAAAAAAATGGAAGAAGGAGGATATTTTATGAACAAAAGAGTAAAATTTTAACATGTAAATAGGCACAAGGCATCAGATGGTTACTACTAGAAAAGTTCTCCCTCATTAGTATAGGAGTCTTTATTAGCACTGTGTGATTAGCACTGGTAAAGCCTCCTTAAAGTAAAGCTACTTAAAACAGAAACCACGTTTCAGAGCTATTAGTGAGGAAAAGGTTTATGGGGAACTTTTTTTGAAAATAAAACAGTGTTACTAAAATACATTTATTCAATCCTCTATTGAATAAAATTTATGTTGTTAGTACAACTATGTCCATATTAGAATGAATGAGTAATAAATCAAGAAGATACTGTTGGCTTGATTATTTTCTATAAAATGTGAAGCACCTTATAACATGCTTTATTTCACATTTGACTTTTATACCATAATCAAAAGAGGGTCATTTTGTAAAAATTTGTGAGGGTTTCACCAGTTTTCCCAAGGGTCTTGATTAATTATTTGATATTCAAAGTATTCTCCTCTAAAGCATCAGTATTGTCATCGTCCCTGTTGACTTACCTTCATTTGTTTAACTTTATAGATCCTTTGCCAGCTGCTTTACCAACTTCACTTTCCTTGATATCATGAAACCTTCCACTTTTGTGAAATTTGCAGTCTTACTTTGCAATGGGACCAAATGTATTTGGATTTCATTGTAAATGTTTGCAACCATGGGGGTATGGTGATGAGGGAGGGGGTTCTGGGGTTTAAAAGAATTGTTTCAATGGGAGACTAATTTGTAAGTTGTCATACCATTAATACTATACTGTTGTTTCCCTTCACAGTCTTACTATAGTGGAGGAAAGTGTGAACTTGGGAGATCTGCTTTGATCGTATCATGAAAAAGCAAGTGTCAGAGAGGGGGAGTTTAGTAAACATGTCTGTGAGAGATGGACATTGACTCTGGAAGAAACTGTATGTGGCCATACATACAATTACATAAGTGCATATATACAATCACGGAATTATTTCTAGTTGAAGAGAAAGATGGCCGCTTCATCAGGGCTGTCATGTCCTATATAAAAATATTCCTCGAGAATAGACATCTTTTGTTTTCGTTCCACACTCAGCTCATAATTTGGCTTCCCACTCTTTCTGCCTGCAGGGAAAGAATGTGCTGGTTACAACCACAGGAGCCTGGTGGCCATTGTTCCAGTGCTGGTTATTATTGTCCACACAAAGACATTTTAGTTATAACTGTGGTCCTTGGGCATTTAGCCAGCATGGATCTGACTCCTGGGGTGTATCAGCTTTGAGACTCTGACATGTTGAAGTTTTTGAACATATGATTGGTGGGGGGAGAGAAAAAAACACCCTCTTGGTCTTGGTGACATAACCAAAAACTCTTAGCGGGTTGCCTACTGATCTCCAGAAAACATCTCAATCTTGCTATATGGACTTTTCAGAATTTGTGAGTATGTTATTGTTTAATAAACATTTATTTTTCTTAATAAAATTTTAAATCCAACCCTAAATGTTGAATTTTGCATTGCAATGGGTCATCCAAAAGGGGTGAAGTAAAGAGGGGCCTGGGGGGCATTGCTGGTGATGAGCATGTGTCTGTGACTCAGTCTATTGCTTAACAAAAATTGCCTTCCCACGCTGATGAGGGTAAGAAATTCAAAAGAATTCAGCAGAAGTGTACTGTCCGGAATGTCCTGCTAGGCCTTAGAATGCTGGACATTCTATGCTGTCGTGACCTGTGGTGCATCATTCCTGTGGAGATTGGTATCGGAAGCCATTTTTCCAGTTTGAGCTACCAGCACTTAGAAGTGTCAGTATCCTTTAATTTAGAACAAAATGAATATTTAAATTGAATCAGTCATTCAATATATTATTGAGGAAAACACTTGATCATTTAACATAAATTATGAAGTGCACTTTTTGAAAATAAAATGGTAAATACAGACACATTACTAATGTTAGATAGTAATACTGTCTCCGAAGTGAGGAAAGGCCTTTGAAGTATCTAGTTCAGCCTTCAGAGATCCCCCATTTCCCTCTACAACACTCCTTCCAGGAGATGCTCAACTGCTCTAATGATGGCCAAATCCCAAGAGTGTGTGTGTATGTGTCACTGAATGAGCTTCGACTCCCGGTGGCCTTGTGATTGAGTGATGTTCATAATGTTCTGTCCTCAGCAGTCCTGCTGAATGCCTCTAGACGTATGCCTATGGCTTCTCTTATGGAGTCAATCCATCTCATATCTGCCTCTTCTTTTCCTGCTTCATGTGTTTTTCCCAGCTTGCCTGTTTTTCCCAAAGATCCCTGCTTTCTCTTGACATGCTCAGAGTAAGACAGCTTCAGTTTTGTCAGTTCTGCCTTTAGGGATGTTCCCGGCTTCATTTGCTCTAGGACCCAATAAATCACCATAACTGAGTCTGGCTGGCTAATTTCCCTAGTAAGAATAATGTCACAAGCTATTCAGGGGGTTCCAGACAAAGATAGTGGGAAAGAGAACCAGTAGAAAATGAGAAAAGACTTTTAGATAATAATAAGAAGGAGTCCTTTGGCTATATAATGAAAGAAATGCCAAGACAGTTGTGAAATTAGTGAGAAATTAAGTTGCTGGTGTTTGGGGAATTGTTACCCTCTGCAATATGTGAGACACCATTTGTAGGATTGTGTTAGGTTTTATCCTGAGCATTTTTTGGTTGTGACATGTTGAATACAGCACAGCGCTAACTATTAATATATTAAATATCACTGTCAATGTTTTATCCGAATACTCTTTTTTCTTTTAAACATGCCATTTCCAAAGGTTCTGGTACACAGTTAATGGGATTTAACAGCAGAATGCATCTCAGATTTTGTAATGGAAATCAATAGGAGAATAAGATTGATTTGATTGAAAGTCTCTCCAGTTGAAACTTTGCTGACAGTGACCATTCCTTTAAGTCAGGGATACCTATTCCACATGTGCCCAATGATGAGTTTTCATGTGTATGATAGATCTGAGTAGTTTGGAAGATGAATAATGTCAGCAGCAGGTTTTTGCTGACAGGTTGCCCATTTGAATTACACTGAATTTTCTTTAGCAGAAGGATGCTTATGAGAATGGTTACAAGAGTCAGCTAAGTTATTAACACTGGTTGCTGTGCTTCTCAGGAGTGAGGCCAATGCCCCGACCTTGCCTTTATGCAGATTAAATGGGGGGACGGGGGGATGCTTTAGTGTCCATCTCAGAAGGCTTCAAACCTTCTGCCAGCTCGATAATCTCTCCCTCCTGCTTTGCAATGTTCAAACACTGTTCTAAGCAAATGTGGTCAGTTTTACACAGGGTTATTTCATTTTGGCCTCTCCCAAGTTGGGTCCCACGTATGACATGCAATTCTGCTTTACTTCAGTGTTAGTCATTATTTGAGAAGCTAGGGAAATCCCATTTGATGAAGGCCAAAGGGCAACATAACTCATAAAGGTCCCCTCCCTGCACCCAATTTGTCCAAATGTGAAATTCTACCCAGCTCTTTCTGTACCATACATGAACCTATCCTTTGCTTTTCTGTCCTTTCCACATGTTCATGTGAGTCATTGCCCTTTTGAGGCTATAAATTTCTAGGGAACATTTTTCTGTTCACACTATAGATAATCTAATATCAGTTTTGGTACACATAAACTTTTTAAAGCCAACTTAAAAAAATCACACAAAATAATTTTAGTAAAATTTTAAAATAAATTTTCAGTATTGTTTGGGCATATATCTGTATGTACCTATTATTATAACCTCAAAATGATAAAGTAAACTAGAATAATTAAAGGAGAACTAGAAAAATCTATAATCATACTGATAGTATAATTTTTCTTGGTAAACTGAAAGAACAGACACAGATCAGTAGAGATATAAAAAATTTTGAACAAAAGGAGGTCTACCTAATTGTCAAATATAAAATATGGCCCTTAGTGCCATAAAATTACCAAGTTGGGTCATATATAGTAGCACTGACAATCATCGAGAGCTAGTGTGAAATGCAGACTAGCAGGCCACACTCTAGACCAGTGGTTCTCAACCTTTCTAATGCCGCAACCCTTTAATACAGTTCCTCATGTTGTGGTGACTCCCAACCATAAAATTATTTTCGTTGCTACTTAAAAACTATAATTTTGCTGCTGTTATGAATCATAATGTAAATATCTGTGTTTTCCAATGGTCTTAGGTGACCCTGCTAGTGGTTCTCAACCTGTGGTTCGCTGCTATAGAGCCTAAGACCATCGGAAAACACAGATATTTACATTACGATTCATAACAGTAGCAAAATTACAGTTTTTAAGTAGCAACGAAAATAATTTTATGGTTGGGGGTCACCACAACATGAGGAACTGTATTAAAGGGCCGCGGCATTAGAATGGTTGAGAACCACTGGTCTAGACCTGCTGAACTGCAATATACATTTTAATAAAATCCCCATGTAATTTGTGTGCACACAATGTTTGATAAGCATTCTTATAGGCCAAGGACACATGACCTCTCCTTTTCTTAACTTGTTATAAAGCCTAGAACCAATTCCATCTGGCCACACCCACCTACCTGATTGCTATTTACTCTGAGATAACAGGGCTGTTTCCTGTGGTGTCATTTCCACTCTATCAATTAATACCTTCTTATCAGTAAGAATATGATCTAGAGGAATGGTTGTTGACCTTCACTTCCTCTAATTTCTAAGAGGAGGCTATTTTATTCCAACTTCATTTCAAGCTCAATTCTTTCCTCTTTAATTATCATTTTACATCTGAATAGGCTGCCATATTTTCAAAAGTCATTTCATGTCTGCTATTTCACTTGGTTCTGACAACTGTTCTATGATGTAACTAGTGTTAAAATGTTAAGCAAATAGATTAATACATCCATTTGTGAGATAAAAAGGTTGAGACTTAGAGGTTAAAGCAACTTAGGCAAAACCATATAGCAAGGTGTGCCAACATCCAGATCCCCTGTATTCTTGCACAACTTTGTCTCCAAAGCACTATTTCAAATCTCTGAACAGTGTTGGAGGGAGAGCAATCCATCCTGGCGCTTACCAAGCATAGGCACTTTCTCCCCTGTGGAAAACACTATAGGTTATCCACCCAACATCTCATCTCCTTCTGTAATTTGCTACAAGAATTCTAATGTTTTGGTTGGGATATGTTCAGCTACATACATACTTCTTCAGCCTCCCTTATGGTTAGGAATGGCCAGGGGCATAGTGCTAGCCAATAAAATGTAAATAGAAGTTTTGTGGGATGTATTCGTTTGCTAGAGCTGCTACAACAAACTGGGTGGCTTAACCAAGAGAAATGTATTGTCTCAGAGGTCTGGAGGCTGGAAGTCTGAAATCAACATGTTGGCAAGGCTGGTTCCTTCCAAGGGCTCTGAAGAAAGGCCTGTTCCATGTTCCTCTCCTTGGTTTGTAGATGGCTCCCTCTGGCACGGATGCTGTTCTCCCTGTGTCCGTGTCTCTGTGTCTCGATTTCCCAGTTAAGTTGCATTAGGGCTCATCCTAATGACTCAGTTCTAACTGAGTAACCTCTGTAAAGAACCTATCTCCAAATAAGGTCACATTCAGAGATACCAGGGGTTAGGACTTCAACATATCTTTTTTGGTGGGGGAGCCACAGGGGTAGTAGCAGTATGGGTGGCCATAACATAGGGGGGAGGGAGGAAGATTGGTTTCTTGAGAATCTTTGGCTTTCCTCATAAAAAGGGACAGTCACAGTGTACCATTCTTCACTGTCCCTCCTTCTTTGTGCCTTCAGTACTGCCTCAGTAGCTGGCCTTAATGGGATGATGAGGGAAAGACCAAGAGAACTAAGGAGTGGGTCATTCTAAACAAACAAAAAACTGGCTTTACATGACTTTTTCCAAATATACCAATTAATCCAGAGCAAAAATGCTAGTTATCATCAAGCTACATTTACTTTAATTGAGGATGGGATTGAAGGAACTAAATAATGCCATTTTAAAGATTATGTCTAAGAAAAATATGTTGGAGGTTGTCTATCAACTGCCATCAAATTCTCATTTTGCTAGTTCTTGGAGGTGACTGGTACCTTCCAGTCCCCAATGCTGTTCATAACAAGCCCATAGCAAAGGTCCTGCTTGTATTCCTAGCATTTCTATGAAGGCTCTGGAGTTAGAGGATGAGGTCATGACTTCTTACCCTCAACACTAGAAATTTTAGCAAGTCCCTCCGTGTGCTTCTCTGATGACTAAACATAAGATCATCTCTGCAGTTAAAATGTATAGTCTTGCCCAGCCAGCAAAACTCAGTGATTGAGCATCAACCTATGAACCAGGAAGTCATGGTTCAATTCTCGGTCAGGATATATGCCTAGATTGTGGGCTTGATCCCCAGAGTGGGGCATGTAGGAGGCAGCCGATTGACCATTCTTTCTCATCATTGATGTTTCAATCTCTCTCTCCCTCTCCCTTTCTCCCTAAAATCAATATATATATATATATATATATATATATATATATATATATATGTGTGTGTGTGTGTGTGTATATGTATATATGTATAAATACAGACAGACACACACACACACTGAGTGGCCAGATTATTATGATCTCTGAATGCATAATAATCTGGCCACTCAGTATATAGATAGATATAGATATCGATATAGATAGATATAGATATAGATATAGATATAGATATAGATATAGATATAGGTATAGATAGATAATATGAGGCCCAGTGCATGAATTTGTGCATGGGTGGGGTTCCGCCAGCCTGGCCAGGAGGAGGGGACATGGGCAGTTGCCAGCCTGCCTGCTGGTTGAACTCCTGGTCGAGGGGACAATTTACATATTAGCCTTTTATTATATAGAATACATACTAAGTGGCCAGATTATTATGTGTTCAGAGATCATAATAATCTGGCCACTCAGTATATACTTAAATGTATAGTCTTGAATGTACCTCTTTTTCCTTTCACGTGTCATGCATCCTGGAAAGCTCTCTTTTGGAATTCTCTGAGAAGTGCAAGTCTAACAACAGGCAGCTGTTGTGTCTCTAAGTAGAGGAAATGTGAAAGAAGTGTTAAGCAGAAAGCAAAGTACAGGTGCAGTGAGCCAGGCAGGATGTCCTCTGAAACGGACAGGGACTAGGAGAAGACAGGAGAGGCATCCTGGGAGCAGAGCTGAAGGAACCGCTCACTCTCAGCTCGTGCCATGCAATGTAGGGTGCAGCATGGGCAGGGTTTGTGGGGGTGGGGACGCCTCAGTGTGGGCCCCGGGCACCTCTGTCTCCCTGCAAAAAATGCTCTCTAATGGACACTCTTAGCCCCTTGAATTTCAGTTGCTACATGTCTGCTTGTTGATTCTAACCTGTTATGTTTTAGAAATTTCAGTTGAATAGCAGTGCTTTTAACCATAATTCTAATAAGAATACATCCACAGAAAAAGGGAGAATTTTCTTTTCCTCAGAAGAAGGCATTTAATTTTTTACAATGATAACCCTAAATACTCGAGTACCTGTGCACTAAACCTGTTTAGGTATTTTACATAGACTCCGTGTCGTACTCACGAAGAAATTCTGCCATCTGGGCATCAGTATCCCACTTTGTAATGAGATCGAGACAGACGAAATGACTGAACCCTGCGCCAGAGAACACAGGCCACACCCCCAGTCCTCCTCGCTCCGAGCCCACACTGGCTGCCTGCATCCCGTCCTCTCCTCAGGTCTCAAAATCCCTGCTTCCCAAGGTTTTCATATTTTAATTCCTTCAATCACCAAAAATAACCTCTTGATCTCCTGGCCAGATTTTTTTTTTAATTATTATTCAACTAAAACAGTGGTCGGCAAACTCATTAGTCAACAGAGCCAAATATCAACAGTGCAATGATTGAAATTTCTTTTGAGAGCCAAATATTTTAAACTTCAAATTCTTCTAATGCCACTTCTTCAAAATAGACTCGCCCAGGCCGTGGTATTTTGTGGAAGAGACACACTCAAGAGGCCAAAGAGCCGCATGTGGCTCGCGAGCCGCAGTTTGCCAACCACGGACCTAAAAGATTTTATTATTGCTTTGCTTTTGTGGTTTCTTTCTCTTTTCCAGCTTTTTTTTTTTTTTACCACTGAGTTTGAGAGTAGATCAGTATGTCAGGTTTTCTCAAAACATTCTTCAAAGCCATTTCTGACTTAAATGCCTAGAGGGCAGAGCTAAATGGGGCCACCAGGTAAGAAAGCAGGCCAGCTCTACACACTTAGAGAAGATGAGGAGGGAGAAAATGGAAAGGAAAAAATCTTATTAGGTTTTGTAGGTCAGGGAAATCCTCTCTAGCCTGGATTTTTAAACCTTCTGAATTTTAATTGAAAGAATTTCTCCAGGGTATTAACTTTAACATGACTGTGCACTCTCAAAAAATATTCCCTGTCCATATTAGAAAAAAAATATTACAAATTCCAGAAAGACAAGATGGCATTAGAAGGAAGAATCTGATGATGTGCCCTTTCTGCTTCGGACAGTAAATGTGAAATTGTTGGCAACCACAAAAGCTGCCAGACCTCTCTGCTGGGAAAAACCCAGTGTCCGTGGGAATGACACATGACTATATGCTTCCTCCTAGGAATCACCATCAATTCTTTAAGAAAAGTGTTCAATACTTCTTTTGAGATGTGTGACCAGTAACACCAGAATTAGACAGTAAAAGATCAGCTTTAATATATCAGGGGGTTAGTGTTAGAAAAGAATGAAAATTAAGGAACAAAATTTGAAGTTACCCTGATTTCCAATTCTGACCTTGAATGCAAAATATTGCCATATATGCCCTAGCCAGTTTGGCTCAGTGGATAGAGCATCGACCTGCAGATTAAAGGGTCCCAGGTTCAGTTCTGATCAAGGGCACATGCCTGGGTTGTGGGCTCAATCCTTAGTGGGGAGCATGCAGGAGGCAGCCAATCAATGATTCTCTCTCATCATTTTGTTTTTTTAAGTTTTTTTTCTTTTTCTTTTTTATTGATTAAGGTATTACAAATGTGTGGTTATCCCCTCATTGCCCACCAATGCTGCCTTCACCTTTACCCTCTGTTTCTGCATCCATTGGTTATGCTTATATGCATGCATGCAAGTCTCTTGGTTGACCTCTTCCCCCTTACCCCACCTTCCCCTACCTTGCCTCTAAGGTCTGAGCATCTGATCCATGTTTCTCTGTCTCTGAATCTGTTTTTGTTCATTGGTTTATGTTGTTCATTAGAAACCACAAATGAGTGAGATCATGTGATATTTATCTTTCTCTGACTGGCTTATTTCACTTAGCATAATGCTCTCCAGCACCATCCATGCTGTTGCAAATGGTAGGAGTTCCTTCCTTTTTATAGCAGCATAGTATTCCATTGCACAGATGTACCACAGTTTTTTAATCCACTCATCTGCTGATGAGCACTTAGATTGTTTCCAAATTTTAGCTATTGTAAATTGTGCTGCTATGAACATAGAGGTGCATATATCCTTTCTGATTGGTGTTTCTAGTTTCTTGGGATATATTCCTAGAAGTGGGATCACTGGGTCAAATGAGAGTTCCATTTTTAGTTTTTTTGAGGAAACTCCATACTGTTCTCCACAGTGGCTGTACCAGTCTACAATCCCACCAACAGTGCACGAGCGTTCCTTTTTCTCCGCATCCTCACCAGCACTTGTCCTTTGTTGATTTGTTGATGATAGCCATCTGACAGGTGTGAGACGTACCACATTGTCGTTTTGATTCTCTCTCATCATTGATGTTTCTATCTCTCTCCCTCTTCCTTCCTCTCTTAAATTAATAAAAATACATATTTCCATATAACAAAGAAAAAAATCAATTGATAGCTAAGTGTTATTACTTTTTTCTTAATTTGTATGTACATCTTCACCCAAACTACAAATTACTCTATTTACTCTTCTTTCTGTTACATAGATGTACTACTATAACTATAACTGTCATTATTGGCAATAATGTGGATTACATAATACACTTGTTTAAATAGCACTTTTTGTCTTTCCAGCTCAATGTATATTTTTACACTGTATCTTCTCATCTTCATTGTGTTCCTATAATGGAGGTTATTTATTTTTTACTTACAGACATAAAAATCAGGGCAGCAGAAAGGAAGATGACATAATGTGAAGTCGAAGAGTCATGACAGATTGGCCCTTCAACTCACTTCCTATATTCAAATTATTCAGCTCTCTTTAAGGACCAAACATGGAGTATACTAATATATGAGTTTTCGGTTGAAAACCGTGCTTTATCATTAGCACACATTTCCAAATTAGCGATCTTCCCAAACACCTGCAAACACAGACCAGGGTGTGTCAGAGGGTTTTCACACTGATCCACCTGGGCCAGAACATTTACTGGCCGGCCCTTTAAGGACGCTGAGTGGAATTCTTGGGATGCTGTGACTAAGTGGTCATGCCTTGACTGCTTCACCCGCCTCTTACTCACATTTTCCCCGCACTTCGCTTGTGAAGAACCACTTCGGCTCCTCCCCGGGAACATACTTTTCCACAATATTTCAGAGCCTTTGCCGCACTCTGCTGAAAGTCCCCGCATGATCCTGTGCTCCCTGTTGTGGGTTAGAGGCAAGGTTCTCTTCCAGGAGACCCCAAGCTAGAAGGGGGTCTCAGTGCTAACAGAGGATGCACAGCCACCTGTTCCAATCCACCGCCTTGGGCAGAGGCGGCCTTTCTCTCCAGGATGCTGCCTGATCCATAGAAACCAACCCCCTCCCCACCTCCAACACTGGTTCTGTTCTGCAAGTTTCAGGGACCTCTACGGTCATGGGAGTCTCAGAGGTAACAGTATGGCCATGGCAACATTTAGCGTACAGGATGATTCAGCCCATGAGATGAGAAGGTGGATGGACGTGGAGAAGGGAGGCAACAACCATCCACCCTCTGGAGCTGTGCGACAGCTAACCTTACACATTAGCTGTGGCACCAATCAATCTAACACCCGGGCTCCCTGGATTCTGATTCTGGCTTAGGCACTTTAACATAATAGACCTAACAGTGTTTTTCTTGGTGATGGCTATGCACTGGGCACATGTTCCCTGCTTTGTAGATAAGATTTCTATCAGCAGTTATTGATTTTGGGTCATCTAGAATTCTGAATCCACTGCTTTGCTACCCCTACTCTGACTTGCCTCTGAAAACCACCTCTTCTCCAGTCACAACCCAGGGGCTTTAGGATGGAGTTGATTTCTTCTCACCTCTAGGGGTGAGAAGTATGAAAACTAAGCCTGTCCCATTAGCATTCCATACATCCCTGAATTATGTGGGTGATTCAGGGGTGGACAGCCAATCAGAGTGAATCTCAGAACTTTGCTGCCTGAAGAGACTTGCTCTACCTCTATTGACCTGAGTGTCAGGCTTGTCATGCTAGGAGCCTAAAGCCGCTGAGCCGCACACCACATGGAGCCCAAGAATGAGCCAGCCCAGAGGAAGCAATGAGGCAGAGCCAGGAAATGGACCTTGGCAGCCTTGTTGAAGACTGAATTACGCTGACCTGAAGCCATACTTATTCCGACACTTTTAGTAATAAAATCCCTTTCTAGCTTAAGCCAGTTTGAGTTGGGTCCTCTGTCACAATTTCGATTAAAAACATTCACTAACTGGTACACTATCTCATTTTTTCCTCACTGCTTAAGTTTGCATGAAAACTGGCTGAGCTAATATACTCTTGTTGTGAATAGCAAATAAAATAATACATGATAAATTTCCAGAGTATAAACAAAAATATAAAAGATTATTGTTGTTGTATCATAAAGATAACACCTTCTTGCTATTTTCTCTCTTCAATCATGATGTTTAAGATCTGACTCCTGTGAAGAAATCATGCAAACTGTGATTTATGAAAGACCTAGTTCATTAAAGTTTACTTTCCTTCTTTTTGGAATTGAGCTAAATAAAATCTAACACCCAGTGAACAAGACTCTCACTTTAAACTCCTGCTATTCCCTAACCCTTGCCTCCTGTCACCAAGTTCTATCAAATATTTCCTGAATATATACTTAGTCCATTCATTTCTTGACACATCTATTGCCACTATCTTAAACAAGATTCTCACTATTCTTATGTGAATTGCTGAAATTAGATTGTGGTGTACACCCCTGAGGAAGAAAACACAGAAGTTTTTGTTAGAGTTTTGGTTATATATTTGCTAAATGACTCCCAAACTTAGTGGCCTAATACAGTAAACATTTTTTCACACAATTTTTGTGGCACAAGTTGCAAGAATGGCATAGGGACATGGTTCTGATTCAGGTTCTCTCATGAGGTCACAGTCAAGATGTTGGTAGGCGTACAATCAGATGAAAGTTTGATTGGGGCTAGAGCTCTGTTTCTAGTTCAGCTACTCATATGCCAGGCAAGTTAGTGCTGGTGGTTGGTAGGGGGCATCTTCCATGCCCCACAGTTCTGTCCCTAAGGCTAATGCGAGTCATGATGAGCAGCAAATGATCCAAGAGAACATGAAAGAAGCCAACAGTGTCTTATTACTAAGCTTTGGAAAGCACACTCTGGGATTTCTACAGTTTTCTTTTAGTTACACAGATCAGCCCTATCTAATGTGGGAAGGGGTACACAAGGGCCCAAAAACCAAGAGGGAGGGGATCATGGGAATCATCTTGGAGGCTGGCTACACTATTGGGGACAATGAGCACAGTCTTGGATGTTCAGTAGCAAACGTAAAGTACTTATGTAATATCGAGGGCGGAGTGGACAGTAGAGAGCTGGGTTTATGGCTGTGGTTCAGGAGGCAGATGAGCACTGGGATCATCAGCAATAAAGACAGCAGTTGAAGCTGTGAGCGTGAATCAGGTCACCCAGAAAGAGTGAGAAGAACATGAAGGACTGAACCACCAATATATGAGGACAGAGAAAAAAAGGCTGCACAGAAGACAGAAAAATCAACTCAAGAGATGGAAGGAACACCAAGACACAAAGATATCATCAAAACCAAGGTAGTTTCAAGGAAAAAAATCTCTAACTTCCATTGAACTCTTGAATTCTATTATTTCAACTACAATTATAATGAGACTGAGTTTTGCTAATGGACTGATAGAAGTGAAATAGAAGGGGAGGAGGTCTTTGGAAGTTAATGACTAGCAAAGTACTTAAATTTCTCATTGTTATTGGAAACACAAAATGAATAATTGTTTCATTTTTGGTGGAGGTGATGGATTTTGTTTTGCTTTACAAGTCAAATGTTTTCTTTCTCTATACATTCCATATAGTTCCTCAAATTATTTCCTGATCATTAAATAATGCTCATTATTTTCTGGAATATCAAACTTGGTTATCAACCTCTTCTATTCACATTCTATTTCTGGAGGCAGCAATCATTACATTACATTGTTTTCCAGGATTTTGAGGGTTCCAGAATCTCTAGAGTTCTCTGTGATCTATGATATCATGGGCTATCACAGTTTGTAAAAATTCCGTCAGCCTCATGGTTTGGGGTTGGTTGGATGATGTATAGTTGAGGGAATAAAGCTTTAGGAAACATATGATAATAGAAATATGAACTAGTCAGGCATACATTAAATGTTTTGTTTGTTTGTTTTAACTTTGAAAGACTTCAGGTTGGATCTGTATGCCTTAGAGATTTGTTTTGTTTTGTTTAGGACTATTTTAATCAATCTATGATCTATTTATCCTGTACCTGACCAAATATATTTGCTCTGCCCTATTTCATAGATAACTGTTTGGTGTTTACTTTTCAGAAAGAAAAGTGCTTGGTCAGCAAGGAAAATACAACAAATGTTAGCAAGAGAATCTTATGTGACAACTTAGCAAACTAATTGTATTTTGACCCTCTATATTCTGAAGAGTTCAAATTCAAACCCCTGCAAATGGAACGGAATCAGGAGGAAAATAAACCAAATTTATATTACTAAATTCTATGAAATTGAAACCCATGAGGACTAAAACTTGTACTTCTAAATACTTATAATAGTCATTGACAATATTAATGTCCCCAATTTTCTCTCCTCTCCTTTTTCTCCCATTACGGAAAAGGCACAGAAAACATTTCATTCATTTCTGGAATATAGCCACCTCTGGTATGGAAAGTAACAAACTTTATTTAACAGCTACACAATACAACCTTTCACAATGGCATATAAAGATAGTCTTGGCCAAAGAAAGCTGCTGTCTAGTGTGAATTTAGCTGTAGCTTAGCTGGAATGCTGTTGAGATGACTGGGCAGCCATCACCTTGAGGAATGTCACTATTTATGTGTTGAATTGTATTCCTCCAAAAGTCATATGTTGAAGTCTTAACTTCCAATATCTCAGAGTGACTGTATTTGAAAATTGGGTTTTTAAAGAGGTAAAACAGAGTTAAAATGAAGTCACTATGGTGAGCCTTAATCCCTTATGACTGGTATGTCCTTATAATATGATATCCTATATAATAAAAGAGTAATATGCAGATTGACCATCACTCCAACACACAAGATGGCTGCCCCCACTGTGGTCAAAGATCCTGCCCCCATGTGGACACAAGATGGCCAGCAGGGGAGGGCAGATGGGAGGGACCAGGCCTGCAAGGAAGGGCAGTTGGGGGTAATCAAGCCTGCAAGGGAAGGCAGTTATGGATGACCAGGCTGGCAGAGGAGGGAAGTTGGGGATGATTGGGCCTGCAGGGAAGGGCAATTGTGGGGGACCCAGGCCTACCAGGGAGAGCAGTTTGGGGGGTACAAGACCTGCAGGGGAGGGCAGTGAGGGGTGACTTAGGCCTTCAGAGGAGGGCAGTTAGGGGTGACCAGGCCTGCAAGGGAGGGCAGTTGGGGCAAACAGGCAGGCAGGGCAGCAGGTAGACATCAATCAGGCTGGCAGGGGAATGGTTAGGGGGTGATCAGGCTGGCAGGCAGAAGCAGTTAGGAGCAATCAGGAAGGCAGTCAGGTAAGCAGTTGGGAGCCATCAGTCCTGGATTGTGAGAGGAATGTCTGACTGCCCGTTTAGGCCCGATCAGGCAGTCAGACATCCCTCTCACAATCCAGGACTGATGGCTCCCAACTGCTTACCTGACTGCCTTCCTGATTACCCCTAACTGCTTCTGCCTGTCAGCCTAAATGGGCTGTCGGACATCCCTCTAGGGTTCTCAGATTGGAGAGTGTGCAGGCTTGCCCCCGCCAACCCCACATAAATTTTGTGCTCCGGGCCTCTAGTGTCCTTATAAGAAGGGGAAATAAAAATCACAGGCACTCAAGGAGGGAAGACCATGTGAAGACACAGGGAGAAAGTGACCATCTATAAGGCAAGAAAGAGGCCTCGGGAGAAAGCACGCTACCAACCCCTTAATCTCAGACCTCCAGCCCCCAGAACTGTGAGAAAATTAATTTCAATTTTTCAGTCACCCCTTCTGCGGTACTTTGTATGGCAGCCTTAGCAAATGAATACAGCACAATATTGGGGATAAATAGCTTGCAGATTTATTAGGTGAATCCAAGAAACACAAGATACATTAGGCAGTGTGGTTCTCTCCATTTTCACCCTTGACAGCTGATCAACCTCTTCTTCTGAGTCTTGCCTCAATTCACTCTTGGATTTAGTTTTTTAAAAATATGTTTTTTATTAATTTTAGAGAGAGGATGAGAAGGATAGAGAAACACTGATGAGAGAGAAACATCCATCAGCTGCTTCTTGCACACCCCACACTAGGCATTGAGTCTGTAACCCCGATATGTGTCTTGGCTGGGGATTGAACCAGCAATCTGTAGGTGCATACAATGATGCTCAATCAACTAAGCCACATCAGCCAGGGCTGGATTTAATTTTTAAGCATGTATGAGACATTAAAATCTTACCTAGCCCCAACAATCTAGCCTATCTAATATAAGAGTAATATGCAAATTGACTGTACCTTCACTACAACCACAAGACATGCCCAGAAGCCAATCAGAGTGAGTATGCAGATTAACCCAACCAAGATGGTGGTTAATTTGCATATCTGTGCACAGAAGAGGGCGTAGAAGGAAGCCAAGCACTGCAGAAGGGAGCAAAGCTGCAGAGAAGTAAGCAAGCAGGGGGAGAAGGGAGGGAGCAAGGCAGAGGAGATGAGCAATAGGGAGGCAGCAGAGAAGGGAGCGAGGCAGTGGAGGCAGCAGAGATAGGAGAGAATGAGGTAGTGGAGAAGGGAGGGAGGCAGCAGAGAAGGGAGGGAGCTTTGTTCAGACCGCAGGAAGCTCTATTCTTGCAGGAATCTTCCTGGAATTAGTCTCTAGTATATGTATAAAGGCAGTGACCATGATGACTGAAATGACCAATGGACTGACCAGAGCTCAACGCAGGAGCTAGCCTTGGTGGTTAGTGTGTGGCCCTCCGACAGCAGTAGCAGCCACTCAAAGGGAGGGTACACAGCCACTGGGCTGATTCCCACAGATCACCCCCACAAGTACATGAATCACAGCACAAAAAGATGGTGGTTGCTGACCAGGATGAGTGGTTCTCCCACAACAGGCTGATCCCCACAGGCCCTCGCCCACCAGTGCAGGAGTCACAGCACGAAAAGTTGGCAGTTACTAAGCACCATCCTTTTGGCAGGCAAAGGCCACATACTATCCACAGAATCTCAGATAACCCCAGAACCCGCCTCACGGGGTTGATCTAAAAGCTTCTATTCATAGCTTTCAGAATGGAATGAGATTGTTAGCTTTTAAGAAGTTGAGGGAAAACACACACTGCTCCTTTTTCATTCTCTTCTTCCTGCTTTCTTGCAAGAAAAGACCAAGTGGCTCCTAAGGCCCTGCTCTGAGCACTGTGAGGAGAGCTCACTGGCCCTCAGCTCCAAATGAGTCTGCTTTCCAATGGTCTTTACACCTAAAACCACTGCCTGTGCATCTTACTCAACCCGTCCACTGACAGAGCCCACCCAGGCAATTCCTGGGTACTCGCAGAGCATCAGGGAGCCAGCCGCCCTGTCCTACAGAGTGTGCATTCCACCAGGAGAGGGCAGGGGTGCAGGGAGAAAATAGCCTCAGACCGACATAAGGTGCAGCTGTCAGAGGGCACAGGCACCAGGAAAACATGGGAATGAAGACACATAGAGGCTCTGTGAGGGGAGGGGCAAAGGAAGCCTTGCTGAGGGAAAGGCATTGGGCAGAGGGCACAGACTATGGAGGGGCAGCAGGACGAGCAAGAGGCCGAATGGAAGGGGGTCAAGGCTGGGTCAGGGGTCACATCTGCAGGAATCAAGGGCCTGTGAGAACCTGGTATCCTGAGTGCAGTCAGAGACACGGGCTGTAGGTGAGGAACCACTGGCTTCTGTTTCAGGAGCACAGTGAGGGGAAAGAGGAAGCAGGGAGACAGCAGGAGGTGACAGCACCTTCCCAGAGGAAGATGCAGACACAGTGGAAACTGTGGCCGCTTTGGGGTGTGCTGGAGGGAAGTCAGAGTGTGAGGAATGATGTGGGGGGTGGGGGGAAACCCCATGCTTCTCTCAGCCCCTGGGAAGGCAAGGTCTCCGGCAGCTGCTGGCAGGGGGCTGTCTGTTTTGAGGGTCCTGGATTGGAAAGGGTGAAGGCTGGTCTGAGGGGATCCCCCCCCCATGCACAAATTTCATGTGCCAGGCCTCTAGTAGGTAGATAAGAGAACTATATTTCTTTTAGCATGTGCGCACACACATGCAAACACACTTTCTGTGTTAATAACTAATAAATATTCTACTAAGTGTTCTAATGGCCAACAAGAGGCAAATTCTTAGCAAGCCGATGTACTCTTGTAAATGAGTTACATGGGAGAAATTCAGAGTCCATTTATGTTATTCCCCTTCAGTCATATATTCAGACATAGGAATTTAATATAAGTCTGTCAGGTATAGTGAAAATCTTTTCCTAGATTTTTTTTTTTTTGCTTCTTAATTTAGTTCAAAATATATATTTGGGAGAATGCCCACAAACATGAATTAACCATAGGAAATGGAGCCATTAACGTATGAACTAAGTGCAATGAAACCATTTTTTAATCCGAATTAAATTAGCCCAGTTAATGCGGAATGTTTATGAAATTTCTGCTCTGTAGGGCAATAGGGTTCTCTCTGGACCTCCAACTTCTCTGGAAGGGAGGGAGCAGAACAGTTTCCATTTACAAATGGAGAGATTGCTTCCACCATTTAATGCTCGGTTCTCTAAGTTTTGACTGGGCACCCCAAATAAAATCTTAAGCAGGAACCCTGAAAATACGTCTTTTGTAAATGATCTACGTGAACTACTGCAGTAATGTACTGTATACATTCTAACACATACACCAAAAATAGAGATGTTGTAACGATGAATTTAAAATTTGTATTTTCTCACAGATTATTCTGGGTTCTCTTTGCTTTGGAAACCACGGAATTATTGTGAGAGTTGTGGGAGTGGGGGCAGATTCTTGGGCTCCCTTCAACACATCTATTTGATCATCCTACTTCTCTCCAGTTTAAAAAAAAAAAAATAAGTAATTTTATGTGTGCAAAAGAGTACATGCACGGCTTATACTCAGGGCCACCATATCATCATGCTAGGAACTCTGTGAGGATCACATATGAAGCACAAGCATGTAGTCTTTCTTTTTTTCCTTCTCTTTTCGCTGGGCTGTACGTATCCTCACAGTACCATTGTTCCAAATACTCAAGTTCAACTGGAATTACGCTCTGAGGTATGAGCCTGTGTTGGACTTAACACAATAGAAGGAAGTAAAGTGATGCAAATGAGTTCAGCATCAAATTTTTTGGTCTCTGCACCTTCTTGAAAGTAAACATAAACGTTTGAAGTAGACTAAGTAAAATGCACACCTCAAACCTATATGTTCAGGTTGGCCAATGTCACCCCAATAAATTTAATTTAAGAAAAAATAAACTAAGCAAAGTTCTTCCCCCACGGCCAATATTTGAGAGCAACCATTTATTGTTTGTTTGTTACTTGTTTATTTCAGAGAGAGGAAGAGAGAGATAGAGAGAGAGAGAGAGAAGGAAAGAGAGAGAAACATCGATGTGAGAGAGGAACATTGATGGTTGCATCCCACATTTGCCCCAACAGGATGGAATCTGAAAACCTGGTATGTGCCCTGACCAGAATCAAACCGCCACCTCTTGGTGTGTGGGGAGAATGCTCTAACCCCGTGGTTGGCAAACTGCGGCCCACAAGCCACACGCAGCTCTTTGGCCCTTTGAGTGTGGCTCTTCCGCAAAATACCACAGTGGGGGCGAGTCTATTTTGAAGAAGTAGTGTTAAAAGAAGTTTAAATTTAAAAATGTGGCTCTCAAAAGAAATTTCAATAGTTTTACTGTTGATATTTGACTCTGTTGACTAATGAGTTTGCCAACCACTGCTCTAACCAACTGAACCACAACAGCCAGGTGGGAACAAACATTTCTTTTAAGCTCAGTAATCCTTTTTGTTTCCGTTTAGTTTATTTGTATTTGTATTAAATTTGAGTTGGTTGGAGCATCAGCTCACATACCATATGTCTTGGATTTGACATACCCAGGTTGCAGGTTCAGTCCCCAGTTGGGATGCATCTGAGAAGCAACCAATCAAAGTTTCTCTCTCCCTCCCTTTCTCTCTCGAAAATCATGGGTGAGGGTTAAAATATCCTATCTAATAAAAGAGTAATATGCAAATTTGACCATACCTTCACTACACCTACAAGCCACGCCCACAGCCACGCCCACCATTCAATCAGGAGCAGGTTATGCAAATAAAGCAAGATGGCTGCCGCCACTGAGAGCAGGAGGGAGGCTTGGGTTTCCCCGGCAACAGAGGAAGCCAAGCTTTCCGCCTGCCATTGCCAGCCTAGGCCTCCACTCTAGGCTACAAAGTTTCAAACAGAAATGGCTGCTGCCATGGAGTGAGCAGAAGGCTTGGCTCTGCTCCTGGTTACAAAGTTTCAATTGTAGACATAGATTAATCCCAGATACCAGGGCCTCCACTTGGGTCACTGGGGGGCATGACTGGCCTGAAAACATCCACAGGCTCTTCGCCCAGGCCGCCCCTCACCCCAATGGAACCCGCACCCCAATCTGGGACACTCTTCAGGGCAAACCAGCTGGCCCTCACCCATGCACCAGGCCTCTATCTTATCTAATAAAAGAGAAATACTCAAATTGACCATCACTCTACCACACAAGAGGGCTGCCCCCATGTGGTCAAAGATCCTGCCCCCATGTGGACACAAGATGGCCACCACAAGATGGCCAGCAGGGGAGGGTCGTTGGGAGGTTCCAGGCCCTGCAAAAGAGGGCAATTGTGGGTGATCATGCCAGCAGGGGAGGGCAGTTAGGGGTGACCAGGCTGGCAGAGAAGGGGAGTTGGGAGCAAACAGGCTGGCAGGGGAGTGGTTAGGGAGTGATCAGGCAGGCAGGCTGAAATGGTTAGGGGCAATCAGGGAGGCAAGCAAGTGAGCAGTTTGAAGCAGCAGTCCTGGATTGTGAGAAGGATGTCCGACTGCCCATTTCGGTCGATCCTACCAGGATTGGGCCTAAATGAGCAGTCAGACATCTCTCAAGGGGTCCCAGATTGCAGAGGGTGCAGGCTGGGCTGAGGGACATCCCCCACCTCCAGTGCACGAATTTCATGCACCAGGCCTCTAGTATATAATAAAAACTATAATATTCCTTTAAATGAAATAAATTATATATTCCTAATAAGTGAATAAGTAATTTTTTTAAAAAAAGGTTGCTTTGAAAGCTGTAAGGAGGCCTTGCAGATTCTGGCAAAGCAGAAAATAATTGTATTTTGAGGGGTTACCTGTACATTCTGTCCCTGGAAATAAAAGCATGGTCAGCTTGAGGCTCACCTCCACCCCCCAGTGGAGACATCTCCACATTTTCTTGCACTGTCTGCATCATGATCAATGGTACCCCCATTCACAAGATAACTTGCTAGACTTGCAAGATACTCCCTCAGCCCTAAAATCAATATATTTTCTTTTTACTTAAGTTGATGATTGATGAAAGCACCCTCCCCCCATCTTTATCCTGGAAACCTGGAATTTTAAAGATAATGATATTTCAGGAATCACGCAGTAATGCAATCCCCTATACTTTTCCAGCTGAGGAAGCCACAGCCCAGAGAAGAGCAGCATCTTGCTCAAGGTGAGCAGTGTGTTAGGGACGGAGCCTGGACTGTAACCCTGCCTTTCTGACCTCAAGCTCAATAACAGCCAAGTATGTTGACTCCAGGCTTAGTACATTTCAGGTTCTCATCTCGTCCTGGCTTATTACTTCCATTTATGGCTTTATTATTGCTGCAATGTTGTTGTTAGGAGTCTCAAACCATTTGTGTCAAGTAGTGGGGGACTAAATATTTATGTTGTAATGTTCAGGACCATTCCCCTAACCCTCAATCCAGTGCTCCTTCGTAAGAGGGTAGAGTGCCTGAGTCAGGCTCCCAGTTACTTCATGGGCATACACAATGCTGCTGTCTCCCAGGACCATGAAGACTTGCAGGACCGAGCAGCATGCTGTGCACACTTACAGGCTGCCTTCTAACTTGGAATTCCTAGACAATGATTTCTTCCAATGTTTTTGCAGGTAAAAATAGAGGCAACTTAAGTAGCTATTCAATACAATTACCAAAAGTTAGAGTAGAAATCTTTTTTAGAAACCATGACAATTTTGACCTCTGCAAAACATGCACCTATTTGGGGGAAGAGAAATCTTTAAAGTAGTTTTGTATTGACTTATGAACTCAGAGATAAAAGCTGAAAAGGAACCATTTGTAAAGATGGTCTGAGACAACATCAGTAAATGTAGTAGGTGATGCTTAGGAGAGATATTCTTTACAAAAGAGATACTCGTTTTGGGGAAGTACACTTGATCTCTTACTACTTCACTTTCCATGGAAATAATCTGTGATATCAGAAAGACAGGGAGGTAGAAAATTGCAAGGACTTTGACTGACTAGAGAACTAACAATAAAATTTGTAAAAATGTTTATCTATGTAACACTAGAATAGTAGACCAAAAGAAATTACACTGAAGATTCCTGACCCTGAAAAAATAACTAATTAGCCATAATACCAAAAGGAACAGTAAATTGAGCTTCCAGGATATTAAAATAATAATTATGTGTAAAAGTTCAGTTCTAATTCACTTTCTCTATTAGATGACTGCTCATAATTGGTGTTGATAATCCTTTAGGCAAGTAAAATCCTAAGGAGAAAATAAACTCTTACATTAATACATTACATGTTTATATTTTTACTAGGGGTTCGGTGCACGAAATTCGTGCACTGGGGGTGGGTGGTCCCTCAGCCCAATCTGCCCCGTCACATATTGGGATCCCTCAGGGGATGTCCTACTGACAGCTCACCCCCAGCCTGCCCAAGGACGAAAGCCTCTGGCCGAGGCTTTCGTCCTTGGGCAGGGGACCTCGACCAGGGGACCCAGCCAGTGATCACCCTATGATGGGGCCAATCGCTGGCTGGCTCCGCCCCAGCCCTGGCCTACCCAGGGACAGAAAAAGCCTCTGACTGAGGCTTTTCCGGCCTTGGGCAGCCAGCGATTGCCCTGCGATGGGGTCTCTGGCTGAGGTTTTTTCTGGCCTTGGGTAGCAGCCATCTTAGTTGGGTGCCAATTTGCATATTGATCTTGATTGGCTGATGGGCGTGGCCTGTGGGTGTGGCAAAGGTACGGTAAATTTGCATGTTGCTCTTTTATTAGATAGTATTTCTAGTCTTTGTTTGAAAGGCTATAACTAAGGTTGTGAATTGTATATATTGTATAGATTACTTACATCCTGCTTTATTATTGTAATAGAACAAGGTGAAACTGATGCCATGAACACTCATCCATCAATTGCAAGACAACGAATAAGAAATCTGTTTCAGTAAGGCTTAGAGATAATGCAAACCTTTCCATGGTCAAATACAGAAACAGAACTCTTAATTATTTTTTTGCAGGTGGGTACTTACATACCATTGGAATCAGAAGCAAAGAAATGCAAACTCAAAACAAAAATTTGTAGACATAAAAATTATATTGAGCAATAGCCTATTACTTATTTTATTTTCTAGATTAAAATAGGGAAGTGTTCATTATCTTGTTTGAAAATATAAAAACCTCATCAGTAAAAGTATATTGATTTCATCTCAATAACAAGATCAACAGTAAAAATAATAATTAGATAGGTGTCACATAATCAAGGTTTTATGTTCTGTTTATTTTATAATCATCCTAATAGAATCTCAAAGTGTAGCTTGAAGAATTAGCTTATTTTAAAGCAATTATATGGGAGGCATCTAATAAAATAACATTGACATTATATACACTTGTCTTTCCATAAGAACCAAAGCAATCAAATCAAATGAAATTTAAAAGAATGCCCTAAAATACTCACTACTCAAAGGTGATCAACAGATCTTCCTTAAGCATCTAACTGTGATAATTAGGAGAGGAATGTTTGATTTGCCCATAAAACTCATTATTTCTTTTTCTATTTCTGGGATTCATTTATCTCACTTACCTGTGACCCGTTTAATATGGATCTGGGTCACTTTTAAATTAAAGAGTATGCATTTTGGGGTAATGAGATGTCCACAAAAGAACTGTGAATATAAATAAAATGCAGGCATTTCCTAAGTTTCAAATATCCAACATACAAATACACATACACAAGAGCAAAACCCAGGAGAATGAAAAGTATAACCAGTCTTGCCAAACCCCCCCCCCGCCCCCCCGCCCCTGCTGCCTACAGGATCATGCAGATAACACCATGAATAGAGCTGCTCCTAGATAAAGGCAGTTGCTACACAGGCCACCGAATTAGCATCCGGTGGGATAAGGAGCAGCCAGTACCCATTTTTATACAAAATCTCTGAATGTTTAAATGTTGGACACACCAATTCAAAGTTTTTAAAATATATGTTTTTATTTATTTCAGAGAGAGGAAGGGAAAGGGAAAAAGAAAGAAACATCAATGATGAGAGAGACTCGTCAGTTGGCGCCTCCTGCATGCCTTCTGTGGGGATGGAGCCTGAAACTCAGGCATATGCCCTGAGAGGGAATCCAACCGGTGACGTTCATAGGTCGATGTTCAACCACTGAGTCACACCAACCAGGCCCAATTCAAAACTTTTAAAAACTACTATGTAGGCCACACAAGAGACTTTTATCAGCCACCATGAACCTTCTTCAATGTAAATCTCATGATATTCAAGAGGAATAATTCTCTAGACCATCTTTATTTAAAATGTGTAAATCTAGTCTGTATTGCTTCTAAACATGTTTCCAAATTGTAAAAGAGCTCATCTATGATTGGTTAAGAAGGGAATTATGTTAATAGAACATAATTGACACATTGGTTCACATAGTTTTCTGCCAGCACACTGTGTCATACAGTCATAGCAGCTGGATGCAAAGTGTGTTAGCCTAGCTCAGTGCAGCAAATCACAGACCATTGTTCTATTCACCCTATTCTGTCTTAGATATGATTATTTACACAGCTTTGCCCAATCTTTTGTATTTTGTTCTCATCTCCACCATCTGTAGGCCACTACTTTCTTTAACAACCCTTTTATTAACCTATCTCCATTTTTTGAAGTCTTATACATACTGTGATATATTCAAAAGGTAGCATGACTTTAACTTACAAAATACTAGAATTTAATTTAAATTATTATTTCAATGGTCCTCTATTTACACTGTTGCTTCAGCATTAAATGGTCTGCCTCGATCTCATTTTTTCCAAGAGGGCTGCTATTTTGGTATGGGCTTTTGCAGAATACATTTCCCCCCCAGGAATATATTTATAATGCTATTGTAGAAATGTTAGCCCTCACTGAGATATGGACATAGGATTTCAAGTTAGATCTGTTCACTAATTGGTTTGGCATCATGAAAACAAACTTTCAATGAACAGCAGTCCTCCTTATCTGCAGTTTCACTTTCCACAGTTTCAGTTACCCAGAGTCAACTGCAAAAAAAAAGTCAAGCCCAAAAATATTAAGTGGAAAATTCTAGAAATAAGAAATTCATAAGTCTTAAGCATTGAAACATTCTGAGTAGCGTGATGACATCTCAGGTGGTCTACTCCATCCTGCCTGGGACAGGAATCATCCCTTTGCTCCCTGCCTGTTAGTCAGTCACTTAGTGGCCAGCGGCTCTGTTATCAGATTGACTGCCAAGGTATCTCAGTGCTTGTGTTCAAGTCAAACTTATTTTACTTAGAAATGTCCCCAAAACTCAAGAGTAGTGATGCTGCCAATTTGAATATGCCAAAAAGAGGCCAAAAAGTGCATCCTTTGAGTGAAAAGGTATTTAAGTTCTCAATTTATAAGACATTATATCATCTCATATTATCACAAGGTAAGAAGGGTGAGTAGAGTAGCTATAATAATAAAAGCATAATATGCTAAATAGATCAGATGCCCTTCCGGACAAAGCCACAACTGGCAGGGGCAGAGGCAGAAGCGGCAGAGGCCCCCAGCTGTGGCGGCAGGTGAGGGGCCAGGGCCAAGGCCCTTGCATGAATTTCATGTATCGGGCCGCTAGTAATAAGATATTTTGACAGGGAGAGAAAGGCCACATTCATATAACTTTTCTCACAGTACACTGTTATAATTGTTTTATTTTATTAATAGTTATTGTTATGAATCTCTTACTGTGCCGAATTTATAAATTAAACTTTATCATAGGTGTGTACATATGCATAGGAAAAAATATAGTATAGTGTGGGGCAAAAGTAGGTTTACAGTTGTTTGTATGGAAAATAATACAATTACTAAATAATAATAATACAAGAATAAATTCTTTGTTTCACCTACTCACAACTATAAACCTACTTTTGCCCCACTCTGTATACAAAGGGGTCAGTACTCTCCACAGTTTCTAGCATCCACTGGGGTCTTGGAACACATCCTCCCCTTGAATAGGGGGAACTACTGTGATTCATTTTTTTGGCTAAGTCTTTTGGTTTTAGTCAGTTCATAGAAGTATAACAAAAATACCATATACTGGGTAGCTTAAACCACAAACATTTATTTCTCACAATTCTGGAAGCTGGGAAGTCCAAGATCAAAGCATTGGCAGATCTAGTGTCTTTTGAGAGCCTACTTCCTAGTTTGTATATAGCTGCCTTCTTGCTATATCCTTACATGGGGTGGCGGGGGGGGGTGGGGGGGAGAGAGAGAGAGAGAGAGAGAGAGAGAGAGAGAGAGAGAGAAAGAGAGAGAGGTCATAATGGGAGTTCCACCCCCATGTGCTCATCTAAACCTAATTATTACCCAAAGGCCCCACCTCCACCTTCAGCTACTATCACATTAGGGGGTAGAATTCAACATATGAATTTGTGTGTGTGGGGGGGTGGAGACACACAAACATTCAGTCTGTAGCACCTTTCCATGTATTATTTAATTTAATTTTCTTAAGAACCTTATCGTCAGGGGAGAACCAAGATGGCGGCATAGGTAAAACACCTACCTTGCCATCATACTCAACAATTTTAATACTACAACTTAAAGAAAGAACAAACACCTTCCAGAATCACCAGAAAGCTCGCCGAGTGAAAATTCCACAAATAAAAGTGAAGATAAGACACTGTGACTCGGAGGAGCCGCGGTGGACAGCGTTGAAAGATTGGTGCAGAGAGAGGTTTGGAGTGCGCGCCAGCGGAGAGGGCGGGTGGCTGAAAACCGGCCAGTTTTCTCGAACGGGGGAGACAAAGACGTCCCACTGGACTGATTCTCCAGCTCTGGGCGAAGTCCAGGGAACCCACTATCATACGGGGTGAAAACTGGACAGTGGGAGGGCACGCCGAAGCTCGGGTGCTGCAGGGTCTCCCGGCTTGTGGAGAAGGCAGCTTGCATGCACAGCTCAGCTGCATGACTGCGCAGGGAGCAGTCTCCAATTTGTCTCTCATTCGGAAAACCATCAGACTGCTTTGTTCTATGACCCTGGGTGAGACATTGGGCGTGCAGGCTCATTTGGGGAGAGTCTGAATTCCCTGGCAGCCAGTGGAGCTCAGCAGCGGCTCTCTCTCAGAGATGCTGGCAGCCATTGCCCCCGGCGCAGGGTTCCTGGGGCCGCATAGGGTGGAGCTAACACTGTCTGCTTGGCCCGGAGACTCCGCCCATCCAACCTGAGCACAGCTGAGCTTCACAGACAATTGGCCTGGAGGTCAACCCCTCCAAGTGCTAACAATGATTAACCTGAGCTTAACTTCAGCAAGACTATGCAACCCATATCCACCTCAGGTAGCTGGGGAGGTTGAGCCACTGTCCCTAGTAGGAAGTCTACCACACAAAGCTAATTGACCAACTCAGGGAAACAGCCACCATGCAGAGACATGGAAAGAAATTAGATGTGAAAGAAATGGAGGAAAAAAACGACTGGACATGGAATTCAAAACCACGATTATAGGGTTTTTCAAGAGGCTCCAACAAAAGGTTGAGGCCTATAAGGAAATAAGCGAGACTGACAAGGAAATCAATGAGTCCTACAAGGAAATGAACGAGACCTGCAAGGAAATGATCAAGACCAACGTGGAAATGAAGGAGACTCTCAAGGATATAAAGGAGTCTCTCAAGGATATGAAAAAGGACCAACCAGAAATTAAGCATACACTGATTGAAATAAAAAAATATTATACAAAGACCTAAAAGTGCTCTGGAGCACCCCAAGAACCAAGTTAAAGATTTGAAATACAAAGAGGGAAAATCCACTCAGCTGAAAAAGCAAGAAACCAAAAATATCCAAAAAATTGAAGATAGTGTAAGGGGCCTCTGGGACAACCTCAAGCATGCCAACATCCGAATTATAGGGGTGCCAGAAAAAGAGAGAGAGCAAGACAATGAAAACCTATTTGAAGAAATAGTGACCGAAAACTTCCCACACCTGGTGAAAGAAATTGACTTAGGAGTCCAAGAAGCGCACCGAACCCCAATATATAGGAACCCTAAGAGGACCACACCAAGGCACATCATAATTAAAATGCCAAGAGCAAAAGACAAAGAAAGAATATTGAAAGCAGCAAGAGAAAAACAGATGGTTACCTATAAGGGAGCACCCATACGATTGTCAGCGGATTTCTCAACAGAAACGATGCAGGCCAGATGGGAGTGGCAAGAAATATTCAAAGTGATGGACAGCAAGAATCTACAACCAAGATTACTCTATCCAGCAAAGCTATCGTTCAGAATTGAAGGTCAGATGAAGTGCTTCGCAGATAAGAAAAAGCTAAAGGAGTTCATCACCACCAAACCAATATTATATGAAATGCTGAAAGATATTCTTTAAGAAGAGGAAGAAGAAAAAGATAAAAGTGTAAATTAGGAACAACAAATACACATCTATCAACAAATGAATCTAAAAATCAAGTGAATTAATAAGCTGATGAACAGAATAAACTGGTGAATGTAACAGAATCACGAACATAGAGAAGGAATGGACTGACAACTCTTGGGGAGAAAGGGAGTGTGGGAAGTGCAGCAAGAGACTGGACAAAAATCATGCAACGATGGGAGAGGACAGTGGAGGGGGGTGAGGGCGGAGGGTGGGATGGGTACCAGGTGGAGGGGAACTATAGGGGGGAAAAAAGGGAACAATGTAATTAATATACTGAACAATAAAGATTAAAAAAAAAAAAGAACCTTATTGTCTGCTGAAACCAGTTTGGCTCCGTGGATAGAGCGTCAGCCTGTGGACTGAAGGGTCCCAGGTTTGATTCTGGTCAAGGGCATGTACCTTGGTTGCGGGCATATCCCCAGAGTGTGGGAGGGGGGTGCAGGAAGCAGATGATCAATGTTTCTCTCTCATCGATGTTTCTGACTTTCTATTCCTCTCCCTCTCTGCTCTCTGTAAAAAATCAATAATATATATATATATTTTTTTAAAGAACATTATTGTCCATTTAGCAGCAACATACCAACTGGAAATGATGCCAGACAGCCTGGTAGACTCTGAGGACCTAGTGGTGCACAAGACAAATCTGACCCTTACTACCACAGAGCAAAGCTCCTTTCTTAGGTACATGTAATTATTCCTATTACAAATGCTTACCTGTCCTAGACTAAAGGGGCATGCTCATTCCCAGAGGCCAAATGAGCGAGAGGGAGTGTTTTGTCACTGCATTTCTTGCCAGTGCTCCTAGGAAGGGGGGTCTTTTTATACCACATACTTGACACCCAACCCCCTCAGACCACTTAAAAGAAGCCATCAACTCTCAGGGCTCTTTGTTGTTTGAGTATTCTTGCCTCACACTGAATTCTCAGCTGTATGATTCTTGCCCTCTGACCTCAGAACTTGGTGGTATTGGGCCGTCCTGAGGTTTGATCCTCAGTTTTCTCCATATTTTCAGCTTAATTTGCTCCTATGCTCATGGTGCTCTGATTTCTACCTTGCCTGAGGCACGCATTCCCTATTCCTTCTCAGTTGTGCAGAACTAATGTCTGCACTACTAATTTGACCTGCAAAGGAGGTGTTTGGACTGTAGGGTCCATTCCTACTAGGTCCGGGGCTCCTGCACAAGAATTCCTCAGTCCCCCACGACCCCTTTTTGGCATGCTGTGGAACCACTCTCCCATGGAAACAAGGTGCCTGCATGCCTAGCTAGTTCTTTAAGACACATTTGATTTATAATCCATGCATTTAAGTGTATAATTTAGAAGGGAGAAATGAATGGGGCTTTTGAGCAGTGGCATATCTCCTAGAAAACCACAGGAGAAGGGACAGACTTTACTTAGGAGATAGCAGAGAGCACAATGGAAGGAAAAATGGTGGTGGCTAAGGAGAGAGATTTTTAGCTGTAGTGGGAGGGAGTTTATGAGGGCTGAAAAATTTGGACCTATTAATGTAATTAGTAGGGAATTCTTTTTAAAAAATATATTTTTATTGATTTCAGAGAGGAAGGGAGAGGGAGGAGATACAAACATCAATGATGAGAGAGAATCATTGAGTGGCTGCCTCTTGCACACCCCTTACTGGGGATCAGGCCTGCAACCCAAGCATGTGCCCTTGCCTGGAATCGAACCCAGAACCCTTCAGTCCCCAGGCAAATGCTCTATCCACTGATCAAATCTGGCTTGGCCAGTAGGGAATTTTTGAACAGAGGAGTAACATGATGGTCTCTGTACTTGAGGACAGTTGCATTACCAGCTGGTTTTAGCAGGGTTGGACCAGAGATGAAAATTAGTATAATTAAGATACCCATTCTATCTATCTATCTATCTATCTATCTATCTATCTATCTATCTACCTATCTACCTATCTATCTATCTATCTATCTATCTATCTATCTATCTATCTACCTATCTATCTATCTATCTATCTATCTACCTATCTACCTATCTACCTATCTATCTATCTATCTACCTATCTACCTATCTATCTATCTACCTATCTATCTACCTATCTATCTATCTATCTATCTATCTATCTATCTATCTATCTATCTACCTATCTATCTATCTATCTATCTATCTATCTACCTATCTATCTATCTATCTATCTATCTATCTACCTATCTATCTACCTATCTATCTATCTATCTATCTATCTATCTATCTACCTATCTATCTATCTACCTATCTATCTATCTATCTACCTACCTACCTATCTATCTATCTATCTATCTATCTATCTATCTATCTACCTATCTACCTATCTATCTATCTGGACTCAAACAACAAGGGGAGTTGGAAAATTAAAGGAAGGTACAAACTCAAGGGACATTATAAGTTTTTAGGAAGAACTTTGTCATCACTCCATCTTCAGAATGATGACCTCAACCTAAGGAACTTTTCCATTGAAAACCTTCAGAGAAAAGTCATGGGCACAACGGAATTTCCATAATGAATCAGACCCATGGCCCTTTCCCCACAATACCAGGGATGCCCTGAGAGCACCTGTTTCTCCTCCAGGAGTCCAGATGAGGGTTGAAAGACCACCAGGGGTCTGTATGTGTGTACATGGTCCTAGGTTGTCGAAGTGCTAAATGCAGTTTAGGGAGGTATGTTAAAGAAAATGCTCACATGCCAGTGACAAATGACAGGAATGTCCTAGAACTAGCTCTTCCTGTATTGAGCAACATCCACTGAGGAAGGAAATGGAGATCTAATGCTATTTTTTTCTGCTTTGAACAGGTGGGAAGGTTGGTCCTCACTAAAGACACTACCATCATGTCCTTCACCTTCAGCATCTAACCCAAAATTCCATTCATAGAGGAAACATTCTAAGGTTACCTGGTGTTTTTTCTGGTTCAGGAGCCCATCTTATCTAATAAAGAGGGAATATGCTAATAACCATCACACCCTCACAAATATGGCAGCACTTACAGCCAATAAGGAGGGAATATGCTAACTGACCACCACATCCTCAAAGAAGGAGGCATCCACAGCCACAAGATGGCAGCGCACAGTCCCCTCAGCCCTGTCAGGGCACCTGCCTCTGGAGTCCCCCGTCCCTTCAGCTCCCCAGCTATCCAGAACTGGCCTGAGGTGCAGGCAAGCCTCAGATGACGGCTTCCAGCGGCCCAGGGCCACCTAAGGCTCAGGTAACCGGTGCTGGCAGAGGCTTGTGCTGTGGCAGTGGTAGCAGCAGAGGTGTGATGGAGGTGTCATCTTCCCCTGATCACTGGGCTCCCTCCCACCCCTGAGGGCTCCCAGATTGTGAGAGGGAGAAGTCCAGGCTGAGGGATCCCCCCTCCAGTGCATAAATTTTCATACACTGGGCCTCTATTACTATATAACTTACTTCAAAGAATAGAGAGATTTCACAAACTTCAGAAACTTTAATATCAACAAATTAGATTATGAAAGACTATAAAGTTAGACTCTAGACACTATTTACCATAAAGGACCCCTGTAAAATAGCTTTTTTTTTTTTCAGTGCTTCATAAGATTCAGTATGCATTCTCCATTTTAAGAATATGGCTAATGTACTATGTATGTGACACAACTGTGTATTAATTTGGCACCTCCTGTTATTCGTTTTGTAATTGTATTCTTAAATCATTTTATGAGTGCTTCTAGCTCTATTGCAAATTCCCTGTGGATACAAACCTAGTGTGTTAATTTCTTGGTATCATCCTGTAGCTTCCACTGTTATTTCTTGGTACACAGTGGGCATTCAATAAATGGCCTTCCCATTAGATCAAGTTGTTAAGTCAGAAGAAAAGTCAATGGTTTATAGTTATGTCTAAATCTTTTGTGACTGGAAAAGAAAGGAAATGAGCAGGTATTTCAGCTTTAAAATGGCATGGGAAATTTGTGTGTTTTTTCTCTGTAGCAATTTGAGTAGATGATATTGGATTTACCATATAGTAGGGATCATGGAAGTGCAATACAAAACCCACATGACAGTATGAAATGTGTTTTGTGCGTATTTACAAAATTCCCCAGAATCAATCACTATCCCTTTAATAGAGTTAATATGAATCCCAGTGGCAGTAACCCACAGACCTTTAATAGAATTCACCAATGGGAAATAGTTCCAGTGCCCATGGAGGCATTACCTTCACTGCCAACTGTGATCTATGGATGACAGCCTCCCAGAAAACACATTGAACACGATAGGCTGTAATGGCTCAGATGGAGCCTTTATGTGATAGCGGGCCAGTGATCCGCAGACAATGTCTCTCTGGGAGGTTTCTCAATTGCCTTCTCCCAAGCTTTCCCTTCAGTTTCAGGGCCTGTCCAGGTACTTTCTAGAGCTCAGAAATGACTGTTGTGCTCTAAGGCTACTGAAGCTTGCCTTGAGGCATCTCCATTACTCTAATGAGCCACCACCAAGTGATGAGAAAATGAAGACTAGGTACAGAAGGAAGGCTTTTTCCCCATTTGCAATGATGTGGGTGTATATATATTTGCTTTAACATGTGATTAAGCCTCAACCATCAGATTTGGGCTTTCTTATCAAGCTCTGTTAACCAGTTACAAAATCTGCTTTGTTTACCCGTAAAGAGGCCCTACCACCCCTGGGGCGATATCTGTCAGTTAAGGAATATTTGGTAAATGTACTCATCAGTTGTGCAAGGCATTATTGCAGATGTATGAGAATTTGACTTTTGCCCTCCAGGAGTTTTTCGTAGAGTTAGAAGAGATGAAACTGACCCAGGTATAATTAGAGCTAAACTGCTAAGTGGATGTGTTCTGTACTCCGAATTGTTAGATGATTATGCATTCAAAGCTGTCTAATAAACACCTGTACTCTACTCATCATTACTTTATACAGTGACACAATGGACATGTGAGCAGGCACTGAGCAATAACTCAGATAGGGAGTACAGCTGCCGAAAAGACCAGAGCCTCACATTCTTACAGTAAACAAGGGCATGTGGGAAGGAGGACTAGGGAGAAGGCAGAAGATAAGGATTGACTAACATTTACAAATACCTAACTACGTCCCAGACATTTCACCCATTTCACCGGTTGCCTGGTTTTCCCTTAACAAAGGCCCTTTATGGTAGACATTAACATCATCATTCTACACAGAAAGAAATAGCAGCTCCAAGAAATGATATGCCTTGCCTCAGGTCACGCAACCAGGAAATGATCCAGCCAACACTCAAACCCAGATCTGGTCCAAAGTTCACACTCTTTCCTCTCCGCCATCATCTCTATCACACCTTTTATCATTTTGACTAAAGCATTTGAATAACCACTGGCTTATAAATAACCACTTCTTCAACCTGTGATTCTGGGTTGAGTGGGAAAAGGAAGAGATCAAGCACAAGATGACAAATCTGAGGAACAGATTCTAGACACTACCTTCTGCCACTTCACAAGCTAAGGACAGGGCTGGTGAACTGCCAGGATGCCCCCGTCCAGCATATCGGCCAGCATCCATCCGACGGGTCACTGCAAAAGCCATTTAGAATGTGACATTTAAAAAAAATATTATGACCCATAAAGTCATTAATGGGTCCCTGAAATTTGAGGACATTGACTGTTGGTTTTTGAGAGGAATAATGTCAAACATGACAGCAGCTCTAGGATAAAAGAAGGCAATGTGAATGACATGCAGTGCTGGGAGAAAATTTATACTGAGAAAAAAAATCAATTATTTCAATCAAACCATATATATATATGTGTGTGTGTGTGTATATATATATGTGTGTGTGTATATACACACACATATATATATATACACACACACACACACATATATATATATATAAATTGGGAAGCAAGTACAAGGTTTTATGTAAAAATTTAAATATATATTATAATTGGCTTGTGCTCTGGTCTAGACTTATGACATGGAGAACTTAAATTTTTATTTATTGAAGAGATCCTTAAAATATTTAATAACTATTCTTTTAGCTACCCTAATCCATTACCCATACCTAACTGCTCACAGATAAGCACCTTTAACAGTTTAGTGTGTCTCTAGATTTTTTTCTATCCATAGAGGAACATGAAATATGTGTTTGTTTTATAAAGATTTAGTCATATGTATTACTTTGCACCTTTTTTCTGTACTTGATGTACCATGGATAATATTTCCTTGTCAATACATAGAGGTTCACTTCGTTTTTTTGTTTTGTTTTGTTTTCTGTAAGTGCTTGGTATTCTATGTGTAGATATAGCATAACTTCAAGCCTTATTGACATAAATTTCGTGTCTTCAATGTTTTGATGTTATAAACAATGGTACCCAAAACTTCCCTGTGCACTTTTGCACATGTACATTAATATTTTCATAAGAAAAATGTACCCTTTAAGATAAGTTAATTCCCTTTTACCAAGTTAATATGTTTTGGGCTGTGCCTACTTCATAGAAATTCATGCCAATATTTATCATTACTCTGTGTGATTTACTGGTATATTATTACACCAATATGATAGGTTGGTATTATTTTTATAGTTCTTGAATAGATACAACGACCAAATGTAAGACTGCATTTATGGTTTTATAGCAACTCACTTTCAGTCACAGTTCATGGGCACCCATAGCAGTGAAAATCAGACACTATCCTAATGTTTCAAAATGCGCTATCAGAATTCAGAGTACTAAATCAATGAATACTGAAACCATCGGAGGAGGTTCCTTGGAAAAGCTGAAACTTCAGCTGTGCCTTTCAGCATAAGAAGGATTTGGATAGCCTAAATGATGGGATAGCCATGTAAGTGAACCTGAGAAGTCAGGACCATCGACAGCAGAGGTGGGCCAACGGGAAATTTGAGAGGAGTCATCTGGGGTAAGAGAGGCAAAGTAAGGCTTTGAAAAACAGGTCAGAAGGCCTACACTTGATCTAGAAATAGGAAATCAGGACCAATGGACAGTTTGGGAGAGTATTTAAGAACGCTGACAGCTATATGAAGAAAGGCTTGAAGAGCTAAGAGAATGAAGCATTAGACTAGCAGTAGATGCAGGGTCTACACCAGGATGGTAACCCCACAGATATAAAGGAATAGTTCAGGGAGACATTCCATAGAATGAACCAACATGACTCACATAGAACTAGTGCTTAGTGAGAGCTTACTTTGTGCCAGACTCCGTGCGACATGCTCTAGCTACATCATCTCATTTAATCTTCCTATGAGTTTGTATGATGACTAACCTCATGGATAAAGTATGCTGAGTCTCAGAGAGTTTAAGTGACTTACCCAAAGTCACAGAGATTATAAATTACAGAGTCGGGATTCCAACCCATGTTCAAATCCAAAGCAGGAACTGGAGCTGAAATGAAGACTTATGTCACAAACATTATGAAGATTCCATCTCGTATTATCTCATAGCTTCAAAAAGGAGATGGTCTTTCTTTTTCCACTGTGTTTCCCTCCTCTCATGGAAAAGTATAAAAAGGCAGTTTTCTTAACACGTGAAGTGCTAAGTTACCAGTGACTGACACTATTCTTTCCCTCTGGAAAACCAAACTGGCTGGGTGCTTAACTTGTTTTTAAAAAAAAAGAAAAAAAGGACTGAGTTCAAGTCATTTCTGGGATAGTTCCACCCAGGCTTATGAAGTCCTTGAGACTAAAAATAACCAAATTCTCATACCAGTTCTGTCAACTCTCTGAGTAACCTCATACGATGTCACCAACTTCTTGGAACCTCATTTTGTCATTGAGATAGAGTAAACAACATCACAGATGCCTCCTAGCTCCTAAATACCACAGTGCTCTTGTTTTTGGTATTGTTGTTGCCACATGGCAACAATTAGAGGACGGAGCTAACAATTTAAGTCTTACTGCCCCCCCCCCCCAGGAGTAGATATAAATCTTTTATAATTGCCTTATTCATTCACTGATTTAATCCTTTATAGGATAAATATTCCTTGAGTACCTACTATGTGTCGGTCACTTTTATAAATGTTGTAGATATAGCAAGAAACAAAACACTGACCTCATCTTTCAGTAGAATAGTGAAACACTAAATAGCTAATTTTTAGTGTGTCCTCTGTTCTTACGTGTTATTTATTTATTTATTGGGGGGGGGGGCAAGAGGTAGATCTTTATTTTTTTTCAACTGAGAAAAAAATTAACATATAATATCATATTATTTTCAAATTTACAACATAATGATTCCATATTTGTATATATTGTGAAATAATAATCACAACAAGTCTTTTAAATATTAAATCATTTCAATCTTGACACCAACTCTTTGAAGTATTTCTTCACAAGAATGAGTCGCGATGACAGTAAGTGACTTATCAGGAGCAGGCTTTTCTCAGGCATTTGGCCTTTGGCTTCTCAGAGTCGCCTTTGCCACCATCCTGACTGAAATGTTAGAGTAACACCGTCCTAAGTCAGCCTCCCCTGCTGGCTCAGTGCCCAGCTCGTTGGACAATGCTCTAGCGAGACTCACCCACTCGGAAAAGAAAGGCTGACATGAGCATGTTTATAGATGTCTTTCACTTTGATAGGCGTATTTTAGCAGGAAACAAGGTAGCTGGCTTTCCAAAGTGCCTGCTCGCGTGTCTCATAACCCAAGGAGGAGAATAGCCTCTTTTTCTTTCTTTCTTTCTTTCTTTCTTTCTTTCTTTCTTTCTTTCTTTCTTTCTTTCTTTCTTTCTTTTTGTTTTTTATTGGCCCATAACCTTTTAGTTATGTGAGTTTGGCACAAATGACAGCTGTTAACACAGCAGGCCACCTCTTGGCATTTCAGCGATGGCTATATTAGTGCCACCACAGGCCCAGGCCTGTCATAGCCTTTCGTGAATCAAAGTGCCACTAATTTTCCCCTTATAAAGACCACAAGATGGTATCCAGGCTGTGCCTTTCAATTTATATTGTTCCGCCATGCAGCAGCAAGGTCATGAATTTTAAATGACTGCTGTGATTTGGTCCTATAACTGCACCGTGGGCCCAATGCCATTACTGAGAGAATGGTGCAAAATAAGTATAATAGTATTTTTACAGTGAAATCTACTTATAATACATCCTGAGGACTGAGAATAAATTCTGTTGAGGATCCTCATTAAATATTTGTTCCCCTTTCTCCTTCCCCTCCTCCCACCTCCTTGCTTCACCCTCTCACACATTCTCCAAGCTTCCTGTAAGACTCAGCATGGCACCAGAACAAGGGAGCATGAGCAACTTCCTGCCTTGGGTAGATGCTGGTAATAAAGGGGAGAGATAGTGAAGTTGAGATCGAGGAGAAAGAACTGGAGGCCAGTTGATTGTGGCTTCACTAATAATTCATAGTCTGTCTGTCTAAACGAAGGCTTTCTTCTAACTTTCTTTCTTGGCTGATGTTCCAATCTTTAAAACATCCAGGCCTGAAGCAATAAAACCACATTTTTGCCTTGTCCTCTCTTAGCTCCTCACCCTCAGCCACCAGGTCTGTGGATACTTTCTTCACAATATTTCTCACCTCCAACCTTCATTTCCATTCCCTCTGCTATCACTTTAGTAGCCATCATTAGAACCTAACAACTAAATTATTGCAATCATCCATTCATCATAAAGTAGATAAGAATTCAACTTTGGATGCAAACAAATCTGGGTTCAAATTGCTAGCTCTGTGACCTTGAACAAGGTACTTCACATTCCCAAGCCTCATCTGAAAAATAGATATAACAATAAGTAACTATCTCTAGGGTTGTTAAAATAATCAAGCTGATGTGTGCAAAGTGCTTAAGTTATCTTTAAACTATTTTTGCATAATCAATCTCTTTCCTCTTTGCTCAATACTCCTATTTCAAAATAAAATAAAACAACAACAGGATATTTTCTATTCCAAAACCAGATCCCCAGCATCGCATACAAATGCCAAACACTTTGGCCTGTCATTCAAGGCCTTTTGCTATCAGATCCTAAGTTGCCTTTCTGTCCTACCTCTGTCTCATTACTGTTCACTGGTCATACTGTGGTAGGCAGTTAGACAGACATGAACAGAGCAAGGACGCTGAGCCAGATAGAGAAGGTCACCAGGTCAAAAGCCCCAGGTGACTAGATAACAGACAATTGTAGGAGGGGCCCTCTCCCCCAAGGTGACTTTTCCTCTCCTAGCTCATGGCTGATCTTTCCTTCCTAGAGATAGCATTTAGATCTCAATTGTATTTCATCTTCAGATCTAGAAAAGCAGCAAAACCAGACCAGTGACCACCATGGCTGATTTCAGGACCGGTTGACTGACTGGGCGCTTAACGTGTTAAGAAAGCTGCCTTTTTATAGTTTTCCTTGGAAGAAGGGAAACACAGTGGGAAAAGGAGACTTAGATCCTGAAGGGACACACCTGGAAGGCTACTGAATATTCTATTAAGATCTCCCCGCAAGACCTCCCCTAAAATCTCTACCCTTAAAACCTTTAGATTGCACTCTCCCTCCTGTGAGCAGCCCAGTGCTTTCCCTTTCCCTCTTCCTTCCCCTCTCCCTAAGCATGTTACCATAACCTTCCTCACTCCCAAATCCATGAGGCCTTCTGTTACCTCTGTAATTCAATTCCTCCCCCTCCCCCCCCATTTCTCCTATGGATTACTTTTTCTATCCTTGTGTTTAAGCCAACAAATGTTCTTTTATAGTTGGAGTCTTGGCTCTGAATTGTTTCCTACCCAGAACTCAGGTCCCAAGGCTGCTGATCCCAGGTCCAGTCTGACCCCATAGGTCTAACATCCAATGCCTACAATAATATCACTCGCCCCGCCCCCACTCATCTCTATTCCTTCTCAATCATCCAAGTGTGCACAAATTTTAAGGTCTACTTCCTATCCAGCATCCTTCCTAAATGTCTTCTTCTTTTTTTTAAATCTTTATTGTTCAGTTTATTAATTACATTGTTCCCCTTTTTTATCCCCCTATATCTCCCCTCCACCCTGTACCTATCCCACCCTCCACCCTCACCTCATCCTCCCCAATGTCCTCTCCCATTGTTGCAAGATTTTTGTCCAATCTCTTGCTGTACTTCCCACAACCCTTTTCTCCCCAAGAATTGTCAGTCCATTCCCTCTCTATGTCCATGTTTCTGTTATATTCACCAGTTTATCTTGTTCATCAGCCTATCAATTCACTTGATTTTTATGTTCATTTGTTGATAGATGTGTATTTGTTGTTCATAATTTATATTTTTGCCTTTTTCTTCTTCCTCTTCTTAAAGAATATCTTTCAGCATTTCACATAATATTGGTTTGGTGGTGATGAACTCCTTTAGCTTTTTCTTATCTGCGAAGCACTTTATCTGATCTTCAATTCTGAATGATAGCTTTGCTGGATAGAGTAATCTCGGTTGTAGATTCTTGCTATTCATTATTTTGAATATTTCTTGCCACTCCCATCTGGCCTGCATCATTTCTGTTGAGAAATCTGCTGACAATCGTATGGGTCCTCCCCTGTAGGTAACCAACTGTTTTTCTCTTGCTGCTTTTAATATTCTCTCTTTATCTTTTGCTCTTGGCATTTTAATTATGATATGTCTTGGTGTGGTTCTCTTTAGATTCCTATATTTTGGGGTTCTGTGTACTTCTTGGGCTTTTAAGTCAGTTTCTGTCACCAGGTGGGGGAAGTTTTCAGTCACTGTTTCTTCAAGTAGGTTTTCATTGTCTTGCTCTCTCTTTTTTTCTGGCACCCCAATAATTCTGATGTTGGCATGCTTGAGGTTGTCCCAGAGGCCCCTTACACTATCTTCAATTATCTGAATTCTTTTTGTTTCTTGCCTTTCCAGCCGAGTGGATTTTGCTTCTTTGTATTTCAAATCGTTGACTTGGTTCTTGTGACCCTCTGGACTGCTTTTAGGACTTTGTATAATATTTTTTATTTCAGTCTGTGTATGCTTGATTTCTAGTTGGTCCTTTTTCATATCCGTGAGGGTCTCCTTCATATCCTCAGAGGTCTTGTTCATTTCCTTAAGGGTCTCATTCATTTCCTTGTAAGTCTCATTCATTTCCTGGTTGGTCTTGTTTATTTCCTGGTAATTCTCATTAAGTTCATCGGCCTTTTGTAGGAGCCTCTTGAAAAGCCTTATAACCGTGGTTTTGAACTCTATGTCTTGTCGTCTTTTCTCCTCCATTTCTTTCACCCCTGATTTCTTTCCATATCTCTGCATGGTGGCTGCTTTATGTGGTAGATATCCTCAAAGGGACAGAGGCTCAGCCTCCCCAGTTACCTGAGGTGGGTACTCTTACTGCACTCCTTTATGTGTTGTACAGTATTTTTTAATTTAATCCCAGCTTGTTGTTGTTAGCCCTAGGAGGGTTTGACCTCCAGGCCAATTGGCTGTGAAGGGAGACTGTGTTCAGGTTGGATGGGCGGAGTCTCTGCGCTGCGCAGGCAGCCTCAGTGTCAGCTATGTCCTATAACAGTGTTCACGCACGCGTGCACGCTCGCAGGTCTCTGTTGGATGGGGATGGCTGCAGACACCTCCAAGAGAAAGCCGCTAGTCTCTTCCCCTTGCCAGACAATTCTGCCTCTCCCCAAATGTGTCTGCACACCCAAAGTCTAGCCCAGGGTTGTAAAATAGATCGTTTCCGGGACCAGGAGACAAGTTTCCAGGGGGCAAGTCGCGGGTTTGTGTGACCCTTGCACGCAAACTTCTTTTCCCCACCTCCTGTTTTCTCCTCAGACTAGGAGCCTCTGCCACGCCCCACTTCCAGGGTGCGTCCCCCGGACCTCAGACCTCGCCTGGCACTGAGGAATCTGTGCAGTGGGACGTCTCCGCCCTCCCCATTGGCGAAATCCAGCCAGGGTTGCTGCTCCAGCCCCAGCCTGCGCGCGTGACCAGGACGGCTCCTAACCTGTTTCCGTCTTCAAGGCTGCGCTCCTGCCGCTCATCTGAGTCTCAGTGTCCCACCTTTACTCTTATTAGTGGAGTTTTCACTCAGCCAGCTTTCTGGCGATTCTGGGTGATGTCTGTTCTGCTGTTATGTTGTAGTTCTTAAATCAATGCGCGGGGCAGAACAATAGGTGTTTACCTATGCCGCCATCTTGGTGTTCCTGCCCTAAATGTCTTCTTGATTCTTCAACCCAAACTAGTCTCTTTCTCCACCAAACCCTGTAATTGACACCTGTTTCCAACATCATTTATGTTACAAAGTACATATGGCCAAGCTTGAACTCCTTCTTTCATGTATTTACATCTTAGTTTTATAATTCAATGAGGATGTCCTTTGTTCCCATCCCAGGCACCACCTTCCAGGTGAAACTGTCTTGGAACAAGATTCTTCATTTCATTCTGTAGGGACTAATTTATTTGGATGCAGCCTGAAACATACACATCTCACATGAACCCCTAGATTGATAAATTCTGGAAGAAAATGCCTTTAAACAATGGGAACTTGGACTCAGAAGACACTGAGAAGATTCAGTGTCTTTAATGCTGGGTTGGTAGCTGTTGAGGTAAAGCCAACGGTGAATGTCTGGGTCATAGGCCTGTCCTCAGGGCACAGAAGGGGTCTTCTTGCAGATGCCTGTGGCATGTCCTGGGAGACAGGAAAAGGGTTCCTTGGGCTATGGCCATCTGTAAATGGGTAGAGATAGACTCTTCATCTCATGGGGCAGAGAACAAGGAGTCATATCCCACCTTATATGATGAGAGACCAAAAGGAGGGAACCCCATCCTAGACAACATCCATGAGCCTTGCACAGTATTCCTGTTTCTAATAATGGAATTCACACCACAAAGCACTTGTTTGAATGGAGCCTTTTTGTACACAATGAATCATAATGAAAAGGAAATAAATAAGGTACCAGTGTGTGAATGGATTCTATTTTATAAGGAGATGAATTGTCCTTATCTTGAATGTTTTTCTTCCATCCTTACTAAGCAAGCCATCTGTTTTCCCCAGCCAAGTTGAACAACAGAATCTTTGTCCTGATATATTTGACAAATAGAAAAGTCAAGTTTCTCATTCCCAGAAGCCTCTGATGATTTGGGCCCAGAGCACCAGAGGGTGAGAGAAATCAAAACCAGGGGTGTACAGAGCAGTACCAGGAACAACAACAACAACAACAACAACAAAAGTGGTGATAAGTTCTTGGAAACTGTGTCACTGGGAAATAAAGATGCAAAAGTCAAAAATCAAATATCCTACCCAACAGAAAGAAGCAAGCTAATGAGAGGGAAAAGTGTTGGGACTGTCACCATCTTTCATTATTATCATTACAGTCCCCTTTGGAACACCCTATCGCTAGATGTGTTTTGGAAACCGGAATTTTTGGAGTTTAAATACATTAATTCAAATAATGTTAATAGATTAATATTTCTGCAGCAAATCACACTAAGTGGGATTCAATAGCACCAATAAATAGTCTCATGTTAGTTCAGGTCAGACTTTGCTACCAAATGAGTTTTGACATCAATTTACAAGAAACGAAACAACTTTTGTGTTTTTTTTAGAATTTGGGACATTTCATGATGACCAAGGTGACTATGAACTAAGAGAACATTTATGTAGGAAGTATGATATTACTTCTACATAAGGAGGACCTCCACACACCTGGTGTATTTAGTCTTAGAGGATGGGCATCATATCTACTGCAAAATGAGGAAACTGAGGCCTCAGGAGGTTAGCAACATTCTCATAGTCATCTCATAACTCATTTACATCTTGAAACCACAGCTGCATGTCATTATAGCATTTGGAAGTAGGGATCTCCTTTTAAAAAAAAATTATGCAGAGAGTCACATGTCAAAGCCATTCTTGTACAGTAAACCCAGATTTATAAGAAAATTTTGATTTGATGTAGTTTTAATTGAACTATATTCTAGACTCTATATTCATCTCATATTGGTTATGGGCATTCGCCTTTTCACATGTCTCTCACTATTGTGGAATTCTTCCTGAATGACCTTGAGTTGTACTGGAGTAAACAGGGCCTCTTATGCTGATGTTGCTCTTTCACATCATCATTTCTTTCTAATGACCAATTTTAGGAAATACATCTAAAGTTATTTAAAAAGTTATTTGATTCCACAATATCACTAGCAATTACCTGGTGCCATAAAGTTTACAAAAGAGAATTATGTTTTAAAAAAACTAATTTTTTTAAAATGGTAGGAGAAGAAAAGGAGATCATGTGGTCCTCCCTATAGCTTGCAGATCATATGTGTGCATAACTATTATGGAAATGCACTCAGACAATTGCATGTCTACCCCAGCATACAGGGGTCAGCTTTACTGACAAACATCACTGTGTCTTCATACTGGTGCTTTGCTCTTTCATCAGATACTCACACCCTCCTGCAGCCAGCCCTCTGTGCAGGGTGCAGCTCCAAATTAGTTCTGTGGTATTAGTAGGGGTGGCTTTGGCTCCCACTCCCATGGCCACTTTAGGGATGTCTCTCCCTCAATCATTTTCTCATGATGACCAACTCAGCTGAGACCATGTGGGGAGGAACAGGAGAGTAGATGGGGGTGGGGGTGGAGGTGGGGGTGGGGGCAGAAACTACCCACCTTCCCTACCTTCTCCCCTATGCCTACTTACTTAAGCTCTTGGGCCCATCAATGACCTAACTTCTATAACCAGGTACCATTCAGAACAATTTTTAAAGCCAAGAATTTATCATCCAGAAGCTTTTCCAAGTTTCACAGTACCCAAACTCCCTCCTTCAAGTGGATAGTCCCTTTTGGAAAAAAAAGTACCTATTATTTAAGACTTGTTTTCCCGAAATATTGGTTTTCCAGATACACATCGTTAAGTAACTTGTCACATCTGTTTCCCTTTGGACTTGAATGCTCTGAGAAGTCAGTTTCTCACACTGGAACCTACAAAGATGTGGTTTGAAGAGAGTGGAGTATAGATGGGCTGATGTAGGTGAAGATTTTCATTTGGCTACTTTTAATACTAAAGAGGGTGATCTGCCGAAATCCCTGTGCACTGAGATGAAAATATATGCTTTGGTATAGAGATTTCCTGTTACTCTGTTGATAATTCATTATATGATGTGATCAACTTATACTATAATAATGGCACTTATACATCACACTTTCAAAATGCTTTTTATTGACTTAATGTGAATATTATTGCCATCGTTTATTATAGAGAAGTGTGTTGAAGTAATTGAAATACAATATGGTGTCATTAATCATCCTGAATACAAAATGTAAACTTTAAACTGGTCATACTGTATTAAATGCTCCTCTAACCATAAAGCAATTTGATTTGCAAGCCTGGGAAAAGCTGTGTGTTTAGGGTTTAGTGTAACTAGCACTTGGAACACATTTCTCTATTAGATTTCTCAACAGTTCACTTTAACTGAAATAAGATTTATTGTTTTGTGTGGGTAGGTTTTCTCTGCCGATGTGTACTTCCCTGGATAAAAATGAATGTTTGAGGTCATTTTCATACATGAGAATAGGACAGCTTTCTCATCTGTCTGGATTGACCCTGAGAACTAGTTAACAACCTTATTCATCTTTTTGCACTCGAAGGAACCGCTGAGCTAAGGCCAGCCCAACCTTATTCATCTTTTTAATATTTTATAGACCAGGACCTTAAATAAAGGAAGTGGCACTCTCAGACCAAAACAACAAGAAAAAAATCTGAAAATAAGAAGGGATGATTCCAGATCTCTGCCACATGTCATTCTGGTGTGCTCTGATCCAAAAGCCCCATTTATTAGCAAATTGTGACTGAAATTTTATAGGTTAAATGATTTGGGGGTCTCGTGTTTCTTTGCACACAGCTGGGTATATCTAATTACAAAAATTGTTTATAACTTGCCAACCACAGGTGTAGAAGAAAAAAATCTTTTTTTCTTCTTTGGGCTGAGTGATTTACAAAGGGAGAGTTATTGTTTAGTTTTGGATACAATCTTATGTTGTAACTAAGAAGTATTTCAGTCCATCTTTAATTCACCTTTTATATCAGAAAATACTTCTTAGGTATATTACAATTTATCTCATTATTAAATAGTTCAACTTTAAGAAGTGCTTTATTTCACTCATTTATGAAAACAACTCAGTGGGTAGTATTTTCATATTTTAAAAATGTGTATTGTAATTCCATTTTTAAAGTCTTTTTGTGGATTAGAGAAATAATGCATGCTCATTATAGATAATCTGCAAAACACACAAAAAAATTAAAACAATCATAATGCCTCCAGGCGATATTTTCAAAGGCCCATGAAACCAATTTGAATGGTGCCAATATGTTTAAAACATTCATTAAAGATTGTTTTCTTTCCTTTTTATTTGGAACAAAATGATAGCCAGTTTAGGACCCTCTGTGATAGGTAATAGAGTGATTCTATGTCATTTCAAATTCAACTTTTGTCACAACTATAGTACTTTTCTTCATAGAGACATTTATTTTTGACCACTTTGCAAGGAGATTAAGAAGAAAAATGTATGAAGAGTCCCAGAAGGTAGTCTGCTTTGAAAAGCTGTTTACTTGCCTCAGGCATGATTTGAGAGGGTAAAGGTCAAGGATGAGTCACAAGAAAGCCCCAAGGGCTGTCCATTCAGACCTGCTCAATACTCTTTCATCTCTCTGTTTTTGTTGACACCAGCTGTGTCTACCTTAATCCTCTCTGAGAGTTTACATCTTTTTTCTGAATAATCTATAAGCAAAGCATAGAAAAGAGGTATGTGCTGACTAGAAAGTAATGGTTGGGGAGCAGGTGATGGGAAGCAAAGGCAAAGAATGAGAAATGTGATGGGTAGCAAATTCCTTTTACAAGATGTCAGAGAAACCAACAGAATATTTGACAAGACTTCATTTGACTCAGAGCCTCAGTGGAGACCAGGATTCTTAAATATTATCTAATACCTGAAACCAAGGAATGTTAATATGCCAAATTTCTTGTAAGAATCTCAAAGTGCTTGCCATAAATTATCTTTTTTTGTTAAGCGTGAAAAATGGCAAATATCTTTCATGATTTTGAAAGCTTTAATAATCATAAACTTTAAATAGAATAGGGGCTTAATCACAAAGAAAAACAACAGCCTGTAATTATTGGAATCGAGAGTCTAGGTCAGTGGTAGCAAATTCATTAGCCAACAGAGCGAGCCGTGGTTTGCCGACCAGTGGCCCAGTAGATTATATGTGATGATGGTATTTTGCGTGTATATTTCCAATAAATAACACTATCTAAGTAAGATGATCTGCCCTAATCCCCCCCCCTTTTCCTAAAGCATAAAAATAGGGGTGAAATGGCATTTTAATGGATTTCTGAACCCTTTCGTGTGTGAAGAGCGGGAAGTAGGTGATAGAAGGAAAATCAGTACATCTTGGTCAAATCTCTTGGTCAATGGGAATGTGTGAATGCGTTGACAGGATAAGAAGGGAGGATTTGAACGAGAGAGAAAGGAAAGCAAGAACAAAGACCACAAAAGTCCTAAAAACAGAGTCATGGCTAACTATCTAAAGAATCCAATTAAGAATATATGAATTGCTTGTTATCTACATCGGTACATTCATTGATGGACAATGCTTGATTGGTTGGAACCCTGTGTTGAGGTTTACAGAAAAGTGGTGCTGATGCTGTGATCTACAAGGAAAAACTGAGGGCAACAAAAGCATTATAGGCAGAGAATATGCTAGGTGACATCTAGGGAATTTTCAGCATATTAATATTTCATTTCTCTTTTAAAGGGAAAAAGAAATTCTCATATGAACCACCAAGGTGGGGGGGGGGAATGGGGGGGGGGAGGAAAGAAGGGTCATCTCTCCAGAGAGACAGGCGCCCAGCCTAGAAGTGATGGGTAAGGCTGAGATGCTGCTGAGTGCTCTGCAGTAACCCGTGGCAACAGCCATTCCCAGAACAGCTGTCAAGCAGTGACTTAAATGGATGACCCAAGTGCCGGGTTTGTTTTCATTTGGTTGCTTGTTTTTTAACCCTGATATATGGCTTTAAACACCAAGGGACTCTCTTTTTTGGGGAAAAAAAAAATAAGCTGGCAAATATTTTAAGTTCAGAATGCACCTTTTCTTAAATACCCGAGGGAAACAATCTCACTTTCAGGAGCGCCAAAGACCTAGTTAGTATATCACCTTGTAAAAGCCCGAACTCTAAAATTTAGTACATGCCCTGTGCGAGCCCTACCCTTCTAATTAATGCTTTCTGCCGATTTTAAGAAAATAGTGCTGCAAACACCCTTTCTCCCCTCCAATCCTAACTTAGCAGAAGCTAACCCCTGCACCTGAGCCCTAACTCCTCTGTCAGGTATTATGAATCTAATTCAAGGCAGCAACAGACCACTCGCTACCTCTGTACATCTACAAAATGGGGTAATCATAGGACCTACCCCCTAGCAAGGCACAAGAATTAAATGAATTCATGTAGGTAAAGCACTCAGCACAGTTCATGGCTCATGACTAATTTCCAGTAAAAGTTAGGTACCCATTATTACCATATTGTAGCCAATGTAAAATGCTACCCATTGTATGATAAACCATTACTTTGTGTGTCACTAAGAAAGAAGAATTGGTGTTGACACATTATAGCACAATGCTTTGTATTTAGCTTTCATTTAATACTTCCACCAAAGTTCTTTTAAACTTATTAGATACGTATTTTAACATATATCACTCTTGTGCATACATTAAAAGGGAAAGAAGTTAAAGGCTTTAATGTGTTCCTAAAATTTTTTTTAGCAGTAGAGCCTGATTCTACTGTGTTCCTTTTTGAATTATCACAGTTCTGGACCAAACCACTAGGGATAACTGCTGATCACATAAAGCAGGGTTTATTAAACTTGCTGAGCAAGAGAAAGCACCACCCTGATCGTGTATCAGCAGTATTTTCAGAAGGGTAGCCAGGGAAGGGTAGTTTTAGGGTTCAGGGAAGTCTGTGAGTAGCCTCAGCAGCAGAAGTTAGTGAGATGTGGGCAGGGATCGGCCAGAGTTTGTAATGAGATGAGTTGCGGGAAGACAGTGGTCTTGGCATGAATGGGTCTGAACAAGCTGGTTGGTGTTAACCCACTTTAAACTTTGTTTGTGTGCCTTGTATAGTCTGCGTTGGCAATCCTACTACAGTTGTGCAATCTGTGGTTTCTGTTTGATATCTGAACCACTGTCATTGACGTGCACATTCTTCCGTCCAACCTCATTCTCTGTGCCATTAAACACGTTGGTGATGCAGGGTTCCTCTTCGCCTCCGGGATTTCCTTTGCAGTAACTAGCCCCTACCTGAAAGTGTCGATGCCCATGTAGAGTATCGACAGCCAATTTGCAACTGCGCCCGGTTGACCGTAATTTTGACATAACTGTTGATTTGAGAATTGACAAAATTTGGGGGGAAATGTGCTTCTTAGAATCAATGAAATACAGTAATAATTTGATAATAAAATTCAATTCTCACCTTGGAGAGTAGATCCAACTATACATACTCCCATCAGAGAACTAGCCAATTTTAGGTGATAAGTGAAAAGATGTGTCATCTGGAGAGTATTATGCTAAGCGAAATAAGTCAGTCAGAGAAAGACCAGTATCGCATGATCTCACTCATAAGTGGAATGTAATGAACAAAATAAACTGATGAACAAAATAGATCCAGAGACACAGAAGCATGAAACAGACTGTGGAATCTCAGAGGGAAGGCAGAAGTGGGTGGGAAGAGATTATTCAAAGAACTTGTATCAATACATGTGTATTGCATGGACACAGACAATAGAGTGGTGAGGGCCTGGGGTGGGGGTGGTAGGAAGGTGAGTTAGAAGAGGTCAATAAGGGATAAAAGGGAACATATGTAATACTTTAAACAATAAAGATTTTTTTTAAGGGAAAAAAAGATGTGTCGTAAAATTACAGCAGAAGAATACTTATCCCCTGTAAACGGGTCTTTCCATCTCCTCTAGGAGTGCAAAGTGGAGTTTTTATTGTTTGTTCTGTTCTGATCCTTACAAGTTTAGTATCCATGTTGTTTCTTCAATTTAACAATTCAGGACATTTTCAAGAGTTTTCTACCAAGAAGTTTCCTGGTTACAGAAGACATGATCTAAATCATGAAGAGAGGCTCTAATCAGTTTGGTTCAGTGGATAGAGCCTCAGCCTGAAGGGTCCCGGGTTCAATTCCGGTCAAGGGCGTGTACCTTGGTTGTGGGCACATCCCCAGTAGGGGGTGTGCAAGAGGCAGCTGATCGATGCTTCTCTCATATGGATGTTTCTAACTCTCTATCCCTCTCCCTTCCTCTATGTAAAAAATTAATAAGATATATTTAAAAATAAATAAACAAATAAGTCATATAGACAGAAAGTGTCCCAGGGACATTGTGTTTTGCCTGTGGGATTGCTGTGTCACAGGACAAAACTAGAAAAGATAGACACTTAAACATACATTTTTAATTACATTTTTTAAAAAATTCGACGCATTTGAACTTTGTTCTATTGTAACTTTTAATGACAAAAACTGAAAATGAGCACAATGGCAGCTCCCAAGAAGGTAAGTCCAGGAGCAAACAATCCATCAGGACCCTGGCCTTTAGACTCACTGTGACTCGCAAACAACAGTGAGTTTGTGTCTGTGTGAGTCCATTCACATGGTGGTTAGGACTGCAGAGGGAGAGAACTGAAATCTGTTCATAGTATCAACACTAGTATAATAGCACATCAACCCCTGAAAGACTCCCCAGTGTCAGGCATATGGACGATGGCTACATTCCATACATTACCAAGGAAGAAATTCCATACATTACCAAGTCCCATACAATGTATACATGTTGGGGCTCTAGCCCCTCCCACTCCTGATAGGAATTCAGATTAAAATAATACTAAGTCAGAAAATACATATTAAAAAAAACAAAATCAATGTTCTGACTTCTTTCCAACTATTTTGGTACCACTTTTGAGAGATTAAAAAAAACAAAAAACCTGTTTGTGTGTTTTTTCCTTTTCTAACAAAAGAAATATGCCTTTAATGTCCAGAGCATGTGCTTTGTCTGCCTCCGGGGTATTCTACACTGGGTGACATCTTGGTTTGCTCCTGGATCTGGAAATGCTCTCGGCTTTAGGCTGTGCAGAATGGAGACATTCAGCAAGATTGTGAACGTTTTTTTTGTGTTCATTTGTAAGCAAAAATTCCTCCCCTTTCCTAAGCCGGTGTTAAATGGGTTGTTTCTCCAAGTACGATCCAGGTTTTCTTCACTGCAGATGATATACCCCGTTGGGTTTCTTTATCTGAAATTATCCTGGGGAACCTTTGTGTTTGAAGCACAAAAATGATATGAAAAGTCAAGCTAAAAAAAAAAAAAAGGCAAACCTAAAAGCTGAAGGCGGCTGTTGGAAGCAGTAAAATCATTCCTTGAACTCCCCAGGAGTTGATCAAAGAGACAGCCATAAATTGCAACAAAGGCCGAGATCAGCTCTGCTCTGAAAGCCAGCCAGAAACACGGGAAATGTTTCATTATTTATTTCATTAATTCTGTGATAGCAATCTCTACTGACAAGATTTGCAAACCTAATCATTTATTAATGAAACGCGTCTGGTGGCTTGCCCCCATGATCTTCCTTAGGTCCCAGCCTCTGCATGGCTGACGCCCTTTGCTGGCTGCCAGCACGCTCTCTTGCCACATATGACATTGAGATTTCCAAAGTCCCCACCAGGGACTTTCTCTCTGAGAGTCAAAGATGGATGCCAAGCACAGCCCTGCACTAAGAGCCAGCAAGGAGAGCCACTTTCCAGTAGGAAGATAGCAAACATGGTTACTTTGTCTTGTTGTTGTTATTAATCCTCACCAAAGGATATATTTTCCCATTGGTTTTTAGAGAGAGTGGAAGGGAGGGGGGGGAGAGAGAGAGAGAGAGAGAGAGAGAGAGAGAGAGAGAGATCAATGGGTTGCCTCCTGCATTCGCCTGACCCAGATTGGGGATTGAGACTGCAACCAAGGTACATACCCTTGACCAGAATTGAACCCAGGACCCTTCAGTCCTTGGGCTGACACTTTACCCTCTGAGCCAAACCAGCTAGGGCAAACATGGTTATGTCTATTCGTAGAAAACATTTTCTGAGAATCACAACATGGTGTGTGTGGTTTTAAGTCATGGTGCTGACAGGAATGAATCCCCCGGGCTGTATTTGCATTGTTGCTACTCACCCTGATGCAGAGAAGGCTTAACCTGACTCTTGACGAAGACATTGATTTTTCCTGGAAATTTCGCCATGGTTTCAGATATTTCCAAAAATCTTATCCCGTTTCCTTGGCAACTGTCTAAGCTTTATTCCCTCTGAACCAACGTGGCATGATTCATCAGTAAACAGGGAAGCAGCCGCCACCCAACTTACAGGCTTCCTAAAGGCTTCCTGGAAAGCGATCCCTGCCCTGAGCTGTTTCACAGGCAGTGTTGTTGATATTTCACAGAGAGCAGCTAAAAAAATAATAAAAGTCCCATAATCGCGTGCATGGGGAACAACAGCATTTATGGAGATAATGAAATGCAGAAATGAAAGCCTTCAGCAAAGCCCTTTAGATGTGCCTGAGCTCTGTTCATTAATCTGTGATAATTAGACTTATTTGCAGAGGTTAACAGCAGTGGCACGTGGTAATTAAGCACTCTCTTTCTACCAGAGGGATCGAAAATGCTTCTCATGTGACGTGTCCAGTCTTCAGGACATTTTATGTTTGCTTTACAGCTCAGGTGTCCTACAGGAGAAAGAAACTGTATTTTATACAGCCATGACCAGATTATTTTTTAAAATTTAATTTAATTAATTTTTTCAATCCTCACCACAGAATATTTTTTCATTGATTTTTTTTAAAAGAGAGTGGAAGAGAGAGGGAAAGACAGAGAGAAACATCAATGTGAGAGAAACATACCAATCGATTGCCTCTTGCATGCATCCTGACCAGGGGGACCGAGCTGAGGAGGAGCCTGCAATCCCCTTGACTGGAATTGAACCTGGGACCCTTCCATCTGCTGGCCGATGCTCTATGCACTGAGCCAAACCAGCGAGGGCTAGATATTGCTTTCTATAATGACCAGCAACATCGAATCTTACTTGTAAGCCTTGGAGCAAGAGTGACCTAGAGTTTGAATCACTGCCTCCATTACTAGCTGACTCGGGAGAGTTGTTAAATCCTTTGGCCTCAGTGCCCCGATCTGTAAGATGGGGATAAAAATACCTTCTTCCGAATGCTGTTGTGATAATATAATAATGGCAATGATGACAAGCATTCCTTGACTGCTTACAAGATGCCACACGCTATCCAAGCCCCTTCCGTAAGCCCCGAAGTCTCATTTTACAAATGAGGAGATTAGAGCACAAGAGACTGAGTAGCTTGGCCAAGACCAAGCTTTGGGAGCAAATAATTTAATTCACTTTGAGGCATCCGAATCTCTTATAAGCAAACTTCCCCCAAAAGGGCATAGAGTCACTGTTTTGAAAAATACCTTTTCCCTTATTCCTCTAGAGTAAGAATAATATCTGTCTATGAAACAACTTTATCCTTGGCAAGAGTCATATTGTGGGCTTATGCTATAGTCTTAGCAGCATAGTCATATCTAGGAAGGAATCCATTAGTCAAGAAAAAGGAATGCAGAAAGGAAATGTTCCACTTCTCCCCGGTTTTAAACATTGCAATAAATGAGGAAATATATGCAAAGTTCTTATTTTGATGCTTTGTGCCTTATGACATTGGTCTTGGTAATGATTTTTTGGATTTGACAACAAGACCGAAACTAAACATCGAACTAAGAAAACTACTGCACAACAAAGTAAACCATCAGCAAAAGGAAAGGCAACCTATGCCATGAGAGAAAATACATGCAAACCACATACCCAATAGATAAGCAGTTAATTTCAAACATATACAAGCAACTCATTACAATGCAATAGCAAAAATACCCCCCCACTAATAACCCAATTTAAAAATGAGCAAAGGACCTGAATAGACACTTTCCCAAAGATATACAAATGACCAAGAGGCGCTTGAATCATTAATCATTGGAGAACTGCACAATGAGGTATCACCTCATACCTGCCATGATGTCTGTTATCAAAAAGACAAAAGATAAATGCTGGCAAGGATAGAGAAAATGGAACCCTTATATATTTTTTGGTGGGAATATAAACAATTATAGCCACTATAGACAACAGTATGGAGGTTCCTTAAAAAATTAAAAATAGAACTACCATGTGATCCAGCAATTCCACTTCCAGATATTTATCCAAATGAAACAAAATCACTATCTCAAAAAGATATTTGTGCTCCCATGTTAATTGCTGCATTATTCATAATAGCCAAGGTGTGGAAACAATCCAAGTGCTAGGCAACATGCGAATGAATAAAGAACATGTGGTATATGTGCAATGGAATGTTATTTGTCCCTAAAAACAGAAAATAAAAATGGAGCCCTGGCCAGTGAAGCTTGGTTAGTTGGGCAACGTCCTGTATACTGAAAGGTTTCCAGTTCGATTGTCCGTCAAGGCACATGCCCAGGTTCCAGGCTTGTTCCGGGGAGGGGGTGTGCAGGAGGCAGCCGATTGATGTTTCACTCTCACATCAATCCTCTCTTCCTCTCCCTTCCTCTCTTGCTCAAAATCAATTTTAAAATCTTAAAAAAAAAAAAAAAGGAGATCTTGTCATGTACGACATGGATAAAACTGGAGGGCATTATGCTAAGTGAAATAAGCCAGACAGAGAGAAACAAATACTGCACAGTGTCACTTATATGTGGGGGAGTGGAAATTGAACTCCTCATAGAAACAGAGAAAGTAGAATGGCGGTTGCTAGGGACTGGTTGACAGAGTACAAACTTTCAGTTATAAGATGAATAAGGTCTGAAGATCTAATGTATAACATGGTGACTATAATACTGCATTGTAAAACTGCAGTTTGCTAAGGGAATAGAATTTAAACATTCTCACATACAAAAATGGTAACTGTGAGGCTCTGGATGTGAAGCCTTTTCATTTGTCGATATTGTGGGGAATATTCTCGATGGGCGGGGAATCCTTTCACAATGTATGCGTGTATCAAATCGTGTTGTACACTTTAAATATATTATGCTCTTATTTGTCAATTACTATATATTTCAATAAAACTGGAGAAAATAAAGGGAGGGAGGAGGCAGGGAGGGGAGATGGGCACGGGAAAGGGGGGAGAGAGAGAGAGAGAGAGAGAGAGAGAGAGAGAGAGAGAGAGAGAGAGAGAGAGGGAGAAGAAACATACTTTAAAAGGTAACCCAGCTTTCCAGTCCTCCAATCCTGGGAAGTGGAGTTTAAAAGGCCTCGGGTCCTAAGAAGGAGAGAGGATTTTGCCTGTGTTTTGAGGTGATACCAGAGCAAGTGAGATGGTAACATTGGGATTATAGCTGCTTTGCCTCAAGGCAGGCGGGGTTCCTCCCTAACTAATATTCCACGAGCGCCTCGCCTTGACCCCCTGCACTTTGTCCACGTGCAGTGGAAGGCACGTGTGTGTGTCCCAGGCCGCGTGGCAGCGGTTTTTCACAATCTTCTTTTTTACCTGCTTTTGTTTTTGTGTTTTGTTTTTTTACGTTTGAAAGACAAGCATTGATACGTTGCACAAAGGAAGTCCATTGCTGCACTAAGGAGAGAACGGAAGGAGCTCTAAGGAATGAGCTCCCCCAGAGCTCATCCACATAAAAAATCAGCCCCACTTTCCCGGAGCTGGCGCGAACAGAAGGCCAACTCCAGGTGCCCCCTGGATCGCCCAGACCTCACCTTCGTCATTGGACCTGAATGTCCCTGAGAGACTCGCCTTGTTTTATTACACGTGTTATTAAACATCAGGGCAACCCTGAAACCAGCACAGCCCTCTCTGTGTCCACTTTTGTGGGGAGGGGGTGCAGTTTCCTAAACTGGCAACACAGAGCATATTTTACGGGGTTTTCACTCATACCCGGAAAGGAGACCCAAGATTTAAGTACACGATGGTTCAAGCGCAGGCTTTCTTATGCCACCAGGCTGGGGTACTGGAGAAATGCAATGTAGTGAAGATCTCTACAAAACATTTGCAAATCTCTTCCGAATGTCAGGTTTTCAGCACAAGCAGGGTTCTTCCTATTTCCTCCCATTCACTGGGCCTGACAGAGTATGAATCCCTGCTCTCTGACCCGTCTCCCTGTTTGATAGCTCCTTTAAGTAAGATTTCTTTTCTCCCAGTTTATGGACTGATGATGCAAATAAGAAACCTTCATACCCCCAGCCTCACAGATGAAGTTCTACGTGTGATTTTGAAAGGAGTATGTCTTGGGTTTGAATTAGGAGAATCTAAGATGAGCGACAAAGGTTGAAAGAGATAGAAAAAGATTCCTCTTGTTAAGAGTAAATTAATTAGTTGGATTTATATGAGAAGACAGAAGGGAGGAAGCCAGGCTGTGTCCCATATTAATAACTCACTTGGGAGAAGCCAGATTGGATTGAAAGCAAAAGACGAGGTGGGGGATGGGGACACGCACAGCGACACATTCCAGGAGAAGCAGTCTGGGCCTTCCTCTCTGTGCACTCCATAACCTTTACATACACAAACACGCATCCTCATTCCTGACATGGAAATGATGTCATCTTTCTTCTGGACTCACTAACCAGACTGCATTAACCCCCTGCAGTGTGAGGGCCAGCAGGAGGCTGCTTAAGGGACTTCAGGCCTGTGAATAAATGATGACCCAGTGGTTAGGGGCGGCAGCCTAGATACATTCAGGATGCATTAACGCAATTAGCTGGGAGAGGAGGGAGAGCACAGTTTCCAATCCCCAAGAAGGCCCAGGCCATGCTTGGAACAGGCTGAGGAGCTCCACAAGAGAAGGGGTGGTGAGAGCCATTTGCAAGATGGCTGCCCATGAAAAGAATGTGCAGTTCACCCCTTATTTGATGAACCCATGCCATTGAGGGGGGATTGCAAGATCATGGAGCTATGGAACCAGTTGCTTCTCCAAATCAGTCTTATCACCTGATTCCAAATCATGCTTCACCAACTGGTGTCCCACCGGCTTAATCTGGCTCACGGATGCTTTTGCTTGGTCAGACTATTCGCTTTGGGCCGATATTAACAAATGAAAAGACTTCCCCAAAACCCGGTACATCCAGAAATGCTGTTTGTTCCAGCATTCCTGTATGGCACCAGTCTTCTGGAGCTGAGTACCAGTTTTCCTTCCATGTCAGCCTTGTGTTCTCTAGTTTGCCACAGTCCTCACCACTCCCTATTACCTTCCACCCAGCCCACTTGATTCATTTACTTGATTCGCTTACATCTCCTTGGGCCCCTGTAGGCATTTGAGTGTGTGACCTCTACTTTGCATGGCTTGTGAGTTAAATTCACTCAGAAATGAAAGATACAATTCTAGAGCTCCCAAGCACAGTTGGCAAGTGGCTGCTTTTCAGTTCCTGCTCCTGAAAGGTTTACCCTTAGCCTTGTGTGTGTGCAGGGGCGGGGGCGGGGGCAGGGCGTTGGGGGATTGGTAGAACATGCACACCCGCTCGGTGAGGCTGCCCTCTTCACAGAGGCTGACATGCAGCCCTGGAGCACACACACTCAGTTATTTCAGCCTGCTCAGGATGGTGGCCACGAAGAGGCAATTAGAACAAAGGAGTATCTGATCACAATTTTAAGTTCAGTGACAACTGCAGGCTTGGGCAGTAGCGATGCCCACCAGAATATAGTGGAAAATGTCACAAGCTAAGTAAAATGCCAGCCAAACACCCTCAGAGAGCCAGAAGCTGCTTGGCATATTCTGTGACACTCACTTCGCAGTGCAGCTTGATGTGAGAAATAGCCCCTCACATGCGAGAATCCCCCACCAGCCCACAGTTCTCATTTCTCTGAACAGGCACTAGCCTCGTTCCAAGATGTCCCTGTTTATGTAAGTCAATAAAGCTTTGTCTAGATTTTTACTCTTGTTCAGATGGGCTTCCAACTGGAAATGTCATTTAGAGACAAAAGAAACAGACCAAAGTCATGCATCTTCCATGAAACGTCCTCCCTCCCTCCTCCAGACCCTCAGATGCTTTTCTCACTTCTTGCTTTTAATCTGTCTTCCCCACCCCTTCCCAATCATGTGGCCCAAATGGGAATGAAGTGCAAAGTGGCTGTTGCTTCCCTCCTTTGAGTCGGGCCACAGTTCTGTGCCCCTAAAAGGCACCTTCCAGATGCTATTGGCCCAAGAGCCCTATGTTAGCCATCGCTTTGCTTGAAACTAGAGGGCAAGGCATGTTTTAAAAGATGGCGGAGGAAGCAGTGTGACTCCAGTGCCCCGGAAGGGACTGTAAGAGACTGCAGTGCAAAGTGTCGGGTACAGGGTCAGAAAATAAGTCCTTCACACTTTCCTTCCAGGCTAAATGAACCTCGGGCGTGTTCATGCTTCCTGCCCCCATCACCTGGGCGAGGATTCCCCAGGCCCAGTTGGCTGGTCATTCAGCAGTGCCTTTGAACCCCTGAAGGAAACGTCTTCACTCTATTGGATCACAGAGAGCGAATGCATTTGGGGAAGCTTGTGCAGTGACCGGTCTTGGGGTATCAGCCATCCCCGTGGAAGATGATCACCCCATGTCCTTCCACGAATGCTGGTAACCAAAGGCTGGAGCAACTTGTCATTTCGAAAATGTTCCTCTTTTTAGTTTCGCCATACTCATTTTTCTTTAAAGATTCTCCCCCACCACCCCTACCCCAACTTTCTTGCTCATCACTACCAACAGCAACCACCTTCTTTACCCACCAAAACAATAAGTGAATCGTCTCTAGCTCAGCAGTTTGAAGGCAGGCAGGAGCAGGCACTCCTATTTGCATTAACGTCACCTCTTCTGTCCCACGGTTCAGTGACAGAGTGCGGTGCTTCCTCCCTCGTGCCCGGGCACACAGCCACACGGGGCAGAGAGTCTATGAAAGCTCAATTGTCACTAAGTTGTACTCGCAAGCCTTTCTCTCCAGTGAGCTTGGCAGGAAGAGCAGGAGCTGGTCAGGAAGCACAGGTGCGTGTGTGCAGGGCTATAGGAGGATGCAAGCATGCCTGAGAGCAAAGCGTGTTTTCTTAGTCACGGTTTGAAATAAATACTGTGTGTCTTACAGGCAATGTCACTGAGAGCACATGGCACACTCCAAGGCAAAAGGAAATCTGGGTTTTGCCTTAAGAAACTTGTTTTGCTGTGCAGTAAGAATTTGTTTGACATTGTCCACTGGACCTTGCTGCAACAATGGAAATGCTCTGTATCCGCATTGTCCACTATGAGTGCCTCGAGCCCTCTGTGACGTTGAGCACTCGAATTGTGGCTGGTGTGACTGAGGAACTGCATTTTTTATTTCATTTTCATTAATTTTAATTTAAACAGTCACATGCGACTAGTGGCTACTGTACTGGACATTGCGGACTAGATGTCAAGTGCTATGCTCTGTTCCATTCCTTTTAAAAAAATCTTTATTTTTGAGAGTATTACAGATGTCCCCCTATCACCGCCCCCCTTAGATTGCCTCTCTCCACCCCATTCCCATATTGCCCAAGGCCTTCACCACCCTATTGTCTGTGTCAATAGGTAATGCATATATGAATAGAAGATCTTTGGCTAATCTCCTCCTCCCCCCTTCTCCCCCCTTCCCTCTGAGATTCTTCAGTCTGTTTCATGTTTCCATGCCTCTGGTTCTATTTTTTCCATCAGTTTCTTTGTTCATTAGATTCCTTGTTCCTTTATTTTGATTTTTAGATTCCATTATTAATAGATATGCATTTATTGCCATTTTATTGTTCGTATTTTTTATTTTTTATTTTTCCTCTCCCTCCCCCTCCTCCTCTTCTCTTTCCTCCTCCTCCTCCTCCTCCTCTTCTTAAAGAATTCCCCTCAACATTTCATGTGATACTGGTTTGGTGGTGATGATCTCCTTTAGCTTTTTCTTGTCTGTGAAGCTCTTTACCTGACCTTCCATTCTAAATGAGAGCTTTATGTTCTATTCTTTTTTAGAAAAACAAGTCTTAAGTATACCTAACTCAATACTTCCTTCAGAAATTCTTTAAGTGTTATCAGCAATGAGGAAGGAAGGGACCCCACACTGGACTGAGCTTCCTTCCTCTCAGTGCCAGGTCTGAGACAGGCGCTCTCACGTGTGAGCTTCACTGATGTCGGGGTGACACTTCAACAGCTGTGCTAAAAGTGATAGTCCCCGGTTGGTAGCTGAGGAATCTGAAGGTGATGACTTTCAGTAAATGGCCTAAAGTCACTGGGTGAACATCTGGACTGGAGAAACAGCAGGACTGGGATTTGAGTCTTTGAATCCTATCCAATAGCCTTTCCACTTTAAACAAGTGAGGTTATTCCTAATGCTGCCCTCGTTTCACAGAGAGGGAAAATAAGTCATTGATTACAGAAGGAAGCCCAGGGAAGGGCAATAGGTGTGTGGTCTTTAACTACAAGTCTCTTCAGATCCAAGTGCACGTTGGAAGTGTCCAATGGAGGGCCAACCGATGAGCTTGCACTTCTTGGTGCCGATGCTGTGACAGGGAGGTCCGAAAGGACCGGTTCAAAGTCACTCCTATTGCTACTAAGGGACTTGAGAGGAGAAGCAGGTACATCTATTAGCCAAAGAAACAGTGCCCGGAGCAAGAAATTGCAGGTATTTCCAAAATGAAATGAACTAAGAGTCAGAGAGAAAGCACCCTTTGTCCACTGTGGCTCAGTGCCTTGGCTTTGGGAGAAAGTGGCAGAACTATGAAGGTTTGGGCAAGCTGAAAGAGGTGTTTTTCTTCCCAGGTGACAGCTGGGATCCCTGGCTACAGTACTACTAGCCAGGGGGTGCTGAGGAGAAAGCTTTTCTCTGCGGTGCCATCCACTCAAGAAGTTTCCTAGAAGGTGATGTTGATTGTAATTGGAACCTCATCTCTGAGAGAAGACTCTGTCTCCATTCCCAGTCCAGCCTCTGCAGCTGGTGGCTGGGAGGTGCGCCTGGCATTCTCTCCGGAGGCTCAGCTGTGCCCGCCGCCCAGAACCAGCACTGGGTTTAGTTTCCCAGGGTCAGGGGGAGGGAAGAGTGGGAGTGGGGGAGAATAGAATGACGTTTGGCCCTAAAAGGAGACAGTGACCATCAAGCAGGGCCTGTCACAGCGTGTGCTGCCCCCACAGAAAGCGGCAGACTCCAGCTATTCCCGTCCCGTGCTGCTGTTCACTTTCTACACCAATGGGCTCCGAGGTGACAAGTTCAATTCCCAGTTCTGTCAAACCTGCATTTTCTTCCCTGACCTACTTTCCCCGCTCCGCAGTGCTGGAACAATGCCTCGCTCTGTTCCCTGTTTAGACGCATCCTTTGCTTGAGCTGGTGCAGAAACCCAGGCCTTTGCCAGGCTTTTTGCCTTGAATCCCTGACAAGTGTTGATGGGAAAAGAAAAGGGGGGGAAATCCTTTCATAAAACAGAGTTTAGCTCTCCCGCAGACGCCCAGATTCTGGCGGAGTAAATGCTCCTGTTGGTAAGAACAGGAATCCATAAGCCGGGCTTCTTTATTCACACCTGTCCCCTCCACCCCCACTCCAGCCCAACTCCCCAAGGAGCAGTGAGAAGCAACGGAGGCAATGCCAACACCACTCCTGACCCCTGGCATCAAAGAAGTGGTTGCTGATTTGACCATAATGGAGGCACTGGCCAAGATCACGCTCATTCTCACCCCCAGAAACCCCCTCACTCCCCTGGAGCCGTTCTCTGAGAGGAGCACAGGGCAGCCTGGCCATGGTCCGGCCCCAGGGGAAGGTTCTTCAGGATCATGGCCAGAAAATGCTTTAGGGACTGGCGTGACCAAGAAGCCAGAGAGGTAGCACACGGGAAGATCCTGTGTGATCTGCAAACAGTGGCGAGATCTCCACATAAATGCAGGAAAATCTGACACAGGCAGAGGCGAATACCAATGGCCAGCCTTTGTGGAGTGATTGCTGCCGGTCGGAATTGTTCTGTGTGCTTTCACATGGACTAAATGTCTGTTTGTCCTAAGACCTTGTGAGACAGCTACCATTATCACCCCCATCACCCCCATTTTAGAGGAGAGGAGCAGGGTGGTGCATGCAAGCTAGTCAGTGGTCAGGCTAGGATATGCAGGGTCTGCCCAGAGTCTGCTCCATCACCTCCAGCTCGCACGCTGCACCTCTGCTCACACTTGCTCTCCCTGCCTCTTCATCCTGCACTCTGAGGACAGTGTGGTCTGTTGAGTCCTCTCCAGCATTCCTCCAGCCCTCACCTCTCATGCCATCAAAGCAAGGCCACTCTGGCCCATTCCTCTGCACGAGTCTCAAACAACAGCCTCTGAGAGACCACACATCCTACTTCCGTTATGCCATGGGTTTCCTCTCCTATGAGGATCTGAACAAGCATGTCCCCAATACCACCTGTGGGCAGCTGCTGTGCTGGCAGCCAGGGCCAAGCCTGAGCTACTACCCTCTAGTCACTCTGAATCTAGGGGTGCACATCTCATAGGCCCTGCTTGGGGAGGGAGACGAGGAAATCCACTGGTGGATGCTGAGGGGCGTTTCCTCTCAGATAACAGGAGAGACACTCAACAAACAGAACGTTCTTTGTTGCATCCTCTTTCCTGCGTAGTGTGCCGCTCAGTGAGAACACAGAGCTCAGAACTGGAGCGTGTATCTTGCAATGATGAGAGGATTTGCCTCTGACATACTACACACAAAAACATGGAGAGGAAGTCCCAGGGACTTCCTGTCATTCAGCTGCTGCAACAACCCTGCCACTGCCAACCTGGAGATGTGTTGTTTAATTTAAAAAAAAACAAAACTGAAATGTGTATTATTACTCGACCACTACCTAGATTTTCTGTTACTTACAGCCCAATGCACCTGGCTAACAGAGGTACCCAGAAGCAGCCCTCCAGAAAGGCTGCTGAATGACTGACTACTTGTCCTCAGAGTCCAGCACTGCCTGCCCCACCCCGACCTACCTCTCTCCTGCTCGCCTGCCCAAGAGACACCAAGAATCAGAACCTAGCCATCATCCCGCCTCATTTCCTGACCTTTGCATCACTCCTCCATTTGCAGGGAGAGCCAATCCCATTCTTCATGACTGCTTTCTCCTCTCTGCCCAGCTCAAATAACATTGGCAGTCCCCTGATCACTCAACCTTGAGCAGCCACCCAGTAACTCTGTCCTAACCAGGGTATATTTCTTTCATAGAAGGTTTCACTCTGCACGAGTATTTGAATTGTTTGTTTGAAATCTCTCTGTACTCTACAGTTTGCTGGTCTTACTCACCTGCAACATTGCCTGGCTCATAGCAAGGGAAGCAGACATGGGTGTGTACCCTCCGCTGTGGGTGCTAAGGCGTCTCAGCAGCTCCTTCTTCCTCTTTTCCCTCCTCTTTTCTTCCTCCTCCTCCTTTTTCCCCTCCTTCCTTCTTTTCTTCCTTCTCCTCCTCTAACTCTGATGATGCCCCGTATGCCTCCATGAATGGTGCAGATAGGTGCTTTCCCAGATTAATCTACTCAGATGATTAGAATCATTGCCTCTGTTCAGCAGCTGAAATCTCAGTTTGATCATTTCCAGCGAGACTCTGTTTTGGGGTATCACTGTAAATTGGGATGCTTTGATAGAATGACAATGTGAGGATGTTTTTCAGCTACATGCATTCATTTCACTATATCATTATGCTGGTTTTCAGTCTTTCAGACATTCTAATCTATGTTTAATTATGCTCATTCCCAGAGGCTCCTTAAAAGAAAATGACACAATTTTTTTAATCAAATAAATAATACACAGGAGGCCTGCTAAGACTTGATGGAAGCCTGGAATGGATGATCAGCCAAAGAGAAGGGTTGTGATTAAAGGGCCTGCGAAACAGGTTGTGGTCTCATCACCTTCCCTTCTGGTATGTCTAGCCACTCCAGAAAAATCTTCAAAGACTGAGAAGGTAGAGCCTCAGCAGCCCGGAGAGTCTAGCCTCTCCTCTCAACCAGGATAGAACCGGCTGGGCCTGATTGTTCTTAATGCTCGGTATATTAGGCAAAAGGATAACTGCTTCATCTTCCTCCCGGAGGAGACACCTGGCCGCTTTGGGAAAAGAGAGAGGCCCCATCGCAGTTTACCAGCTGTAACAAAATACCATAGCAAGGTGGCTTAAACACCAAGAGCTTACTCCTCACAAGTCTGGAAGAGTCCAGGACGCTTCCACGGGGCTGGGCAGTGCAAAGTGAAGGTGCTGGCAGATTCCGTGCCTGTGGGAGCCCTTTTCCTGACTTTCAGATGCCTGTCTCCTCATTATGTCTCACATGCCTTTCCTGAATGTGTGTACACATTGGGAGACAGAAAGAGTGATCTCATTTCTGATCCGAATTTTATGAAGGCATTAATTCCATCATGAGGGCCCTAATCTCATGACCTCATCTAACCCTAATTATTTCCCAAAGCTCCCCCCCCCCCGCCCCAAATCATCACATTGGGGCTTAGGGCTTCAGCATATGAATTGAGGGATGGGGAGTGAGGGGAAGACACAAGCATTTAGTCCACATCAGGCTCTCCTGTCACTTTGTAATAGTGACAAGAGTCAATGTAAGATTGGGTAATCAGTGTGAAAAGGGCCTAGATAAGTGCCCCAAAAATCTCTGGTTTGCTTTCTAGTGAGATCTGAGTCCTTTCGGGTTGTGATGGGCACCTGATGACTTATTCTGCTCAGAACCTAGTCACCCTTCTTCTGCTACACTTTGCATTCTTCCCTTGTTGTAAGCACTCATTATAGAACTATCAGTTAGGCTCCTCACCTTATATAACCAAGAGGGTGATATAAGTCCAAGCTGGCTGGAGCAGATTCTCATGGGAATTTTATTTTATTTTATTATTATTTTTTAATCTTTATTGTTGAAAGTATTATATCTGTCCTCCTCCCTTGACCCCTTCTAGCCCACCCCCAACCCAGGCCTTCACCACACTATTGTCTGTGTTCATGGGTTATGTATATATGCATACAAGTTCTTTGGTTGATCTCCCACCCACTTCCACCTTTCCTCTGAGATTCCACAGTCTGTTCCATGCATCTATGTCTTTGGATCTATTTTGTTCATCACTTTGTTTTGTTCATTAGATTCCACATATCTCATGGGAATTTTAATAATTAACAGAATAAGGACATACATCGAAGCCAACTTGAAACACTGGTTCTTTCCAACAGAGTCTGTCCATCATGTCTCGCCCCCTAAAGTCTCTGAGTCTCATACTTTCTGAAGCTTGGTCTTCAGTTTCGGCTTTTACTACATGACCACTACGTATCTTTCAATTAAGTGCCTTTTCCTCTTGTGAGTTTCCAGGTTAATATCTATAACTTACAGTAAAAGGACCCTAAATTATAGAATTTTTAAACAATTCTAAAACCCAGAGCTCTACACCTGCTCTCATCACTGAGGCTGCAGAATATTGTTTATGTTACTCATCCCCTATGTTTCTTGGTAATTAGTGTGAAAAGGGGCCTAAAAAATGCCTGGTTCATTTTCTCTCTGGTCTGCCACATTACTCTTCAGTAGAAAACAAAAATGCAGTTGCAGAGGTTAAAGGAAAAGACTCTTTTTAAAATGTCTTATCTGTCTTAAAAGCCATGAATGAAATAAAGGAAAGTGTGTTCAGAGCACCTGACTCACATGATTACTGTGGGTCAGCCACCAATATGTAGATAGAAAGAAAATAATTGGCATAAGCTCCTTGAAATTTCTGCCGGCAGCCTCCCCAAGGAGGCCTGGGGGAGATCCACATAGCATTTGAGCAGCCAGGGCTCAGTAATGAGAACTGACGTTCCAGTGTGTAGTACAAAAGACACTTCCCTCCTGGAACCCTGAAAAGTGCTTTAATCAGCCCAAAAGTTGCTACTGTAAAAAGGGGGGGGAAGGGATAAAATAACCCCCTCCATTGCTGTGCCCAGCTCCTTCTCACTGTACAAGTCCCTGTGGCATCATCTATGCCTACCTCATTAATGCCCCTGGCTTAGTGCTATGCCAGAAAACCCAGCTGATTAACGGGAAATCCTGAGCTGAAGGTTGCCTGGGTTTCAAGTTGCTTATGCACACAATTCACACTCCATGTGCTAGGAGCTCCCTTCTTTCCTCAAATCACTGGGTGAGTATGGGAAGTGGGAAATTGGCTATGAATTCTCTCTGGCTCTTCATTGACAGATCAAACCTCCAGGGTGCCTGTGGAATATGGGATGAGTTGTAAACTCAAAACAACCATCACAAAGAAAGACAAAAGGTTAAAACTATAACCAAGGCACCTCCCGAGTGAACAGCCTGGGAAACTGAGATGAGATAATACAAAGATTCCCCCTAGCTAAAGATAAAATAAGGCATGCTTCATGCCCAAGGCAGAAAATTAAAAACTGAGCAGATTCCATTCAAAGAGGTAAGGTCTCCTCCATTCCTTCCCACAGTTCTCTCACCCTCACCGCCGTTATCCTCTCCAGTCAGTCTTCCTGGCCTGCCGTGTTTTCCTTTGTTCCCTGGCTTCTAGCTGAAACAAACACCTTGTTACTCATAAGTGTGACCACCAGTGTCATCAATAAGCAATACTTCCAAGGCAATAGTCATAGGAAACCTTAGGGAGGCATCAGACGCTGATGGCTTTGGGAATGTGCCTTTGAGTGTGTATGCAGACCCTTCTGAACAAAAAAAAAACAAAAACAAAAAACACAAAACGGTCAAGCACCTCCTAAACGCTGGAATAGTCCAAGCTCCTGCCCCCTTCCTGAGAGCATCCTAAATCAACTTACTGGTCCATATGGAGTATAAAGACCTGGTCTCCTTACCCTGTTTTAGGACATCTCTGAAGATCAATTCCGGGTCCAGAATGCTCTTGTAAAAAAAAAGGCAGAAAGGTGCTGTAATTGCTCTGTAGTTCAATATCTCCTTCTGCTGAACCCTGCTTTATATACCCTCTTAGAAACATTGATCCTGAGAGTGCTCCCCAATAAAATTATTGTGTTAAAAATAACTGGAACTGACTAAAGTAGTACTGAAACCTAACCTCCTACCCCATCCACTGTAGAAATCCCCTCTTTGAAATCCCTAAGAGAGAATCAAATGGCCTTGTCTCAGGCCTTCCCACTGTTTGGGGTTTCAATTACTCACACAGGAGGTAGAGGAGGCGATGTCACTGGGAAGGGCATATCTATGACCCCTGAGGAGCCTTGGATCTCTGTAAGGTGATGAATATGGGCCAGAAATGAAGAGCTTCTTGGAAAGGGCAAAAAGGTGATATGCAATAAAATGTGATGGTCCCATCAATATGAGTTTCTAAAACCTAGGAGAAAAAAAACATCAAATCATACGCTGGCATTCTTTTTCTTATAAGGTCTAGATAATAAAGGAATGCATTGGACCATCATGCCAACAGTGGTATCCAGCAGTCACCAACCTTTTAGACCTCACAGACCACCAATGGTCCTCAGACCATGGGCTGGCGACTGCTAGTATAGACAACTCAGGGGGTTTATGATGAAAAGCCAAGGAAAAGGGGAAGCAAAAGGGAGTTCAGAATACAGGGACACTGCAGAGAGAACCTTCAAACAAGCATATGCCCCTGGCTTATCACCTTTGCACATTGGGCTCCCAGAGACTTCTAACAGAGCTCAACATGATGAGGAGTGACACAGAGAGAGTTTGGTGTGTCACATATCTAACACAGGAGGGAAAAGGAGATGGAGAGGCTTAAAAGATGGGACTCAGCCCATCTAGTAGTTAATCAGTGTGCTATTTTTTACAGTTACTTGTCTGCAGACATGGTCATCAAACTTTATGACAACGGTCTAAACTACGCTGGGCAATACCAACATGAAGAATAAGGGAGCTGATGATGCTTTGATATATGCCTTCTTTTGGTGGAACAAGCTTCATACCTGACATCAGACCATGAATCATTCAAGTAAGCTCCAAAAAGGGAACAGGCAATTTGCATAAAGTGTGTTACATGTCCAGACCAAGACAAAAGGGAGTGGTGAAAACCCCGGGCCTCTCCTAGGCTTTACTTAGCAAAAACATTTTCAAACATTTCACCGCCTAAATTATTATGTTTGTAGCTGATTTTGACTCCCGGCTGCCAATTTGGAACCCCTATTCTAAACAATACAGATCTTCCCAGATTATCTCGAGCAATCACCTGCTGTTACCATTGTTCACAGTCACAATTGAATTGGTTGTCTCATGGTTAGGTTTATGTTTTATTCCATGCCAAGTAAATTGCTTCCCACATACCCATCTCTGTCTTTGCTGCCACCATCCCTATCACCATTTCTAGCTCAGAAAATAAGTCAATGTACCTGCTAAAATGGAAGGGAAGAGACTGACTGGCCAAGTAGAAAAATAAAATTGTTGAGTAACATTTAGTAGAAGATGAGGAGCAAGGTAAAATCTTCCAATATTGCTCAGACGCTATATCCCAGCTTATTAAATAGAATTGGACTTTAGCATCTAAAGATAGCTTCTCCTTGAAAAAAGAGAAGCATGAACATCTATTGAATACCTGGACTGTGCCACACAACTGTCAGGTAACTTACCCAGAGAGCCCAGAGAACAGTAGGGTAGAGATGGGACTGTGATTATATTTTTCCTTTTAAGCCATGCAGACTCTGATTCTCAGGCCACTGAATCTGTAGCTGTTCAGCTGATTTTCATTATTCAACAATTCACCATGAATACAAAAGCAAGAACACGGGGAACCAAAGGAACCAACCTTGCATAAAGTGTTTGTAACCAATAGCAGCAATACAGACGAAGAAAACATAAGCATAAACTGTGAAAATGTGGATGAGAAGGTTAAGTCTCCTAAGCAAGACTTTGTTGATTGATGCCATACATTGTTTGGTTCTCTGAAGCTGTGAGCAAAGGGCTCGTGGGAAAAAAAGGCAACAAATTTAAAATCAAAACCAAATGGAGCCATTTCCAATAGGACCACCCAAAACCTCATGATGGAAAGCAAAGAGACAATTTTTTAAGTAGAAAGATCTTCCAGATCAGCGATTTTCAACCTTTTGTCATCTCATGGCACACATTAACCAATCTGTGGCACACCCAAATAATGTTCTATTTTTTGGTGTAATTTTTAAAAATATGTTTTTATTGATTTTTCTTTAGAGAGAAATAAAAGGAGAGGGATAGAGAGATGGAAACATTGAAGAACGAGGAACACTATCAATTGGTTGCCTTCTGCACACCTCCTACTTGGGGATTGAGCCAGCAACCCAGACATGTGCCCTGCCTGGAAATTGTACTGGTGACCTCTTGGTTCTTGGGTCGATGCTCAACTTCTGAGCCACATGGCCAGGCAAAATAAGTTAATAACACTGGACAGTTATTATGTTTGTTGGCTGGTGTTATTTTTATATTTGACAATCTAAAGGAAAAAAAGAGGTCAGTGCCCCTGACTAAATAGTCAAATATTATACGTTTTAAAAATTCTTACAGCACACCAGTTTAAAATTGCTGTTCTAGATTGTGTCCCATTCACTTATAGACAAAGGAACTAAGGCCAACAGAGGTTACATGATGAGACCAAACTTATGTGCCAATTATTATTTCAGAGGTTAAGGATGTTGGGCTATATCATAGCTTCTATTTCAAACTTCATTTCCAACTTGTTAATCACCCCTTCAACTCCTAAAACTCAACATTCATTTATTTCACAAATACAGGGTGTCCAAAAAAAAAAAAAAAAAACCACATATACACCCACTTTGATTAATTCTAAAAGCAGTGTTTGGTAAATACCTTTCATTTACATTTAACAGATATTGAGCAACTAATATGTAATAAGCCCTATTCTAGCTGCTAGAGATAAAGTGGAAAGGGTTAGTGGAGAACAAGGCAGATAAGCAAAGAGATTCTGTTTCAAAGAGAAGATGTTTGGAAGCATTAGTTGCCAAAGAATATAAAATTTATTAATCTCCTTTTGTTGAAGTTCATTTTTCCATGTAACTTAATTCATCTTATTCCTTACATAGGAGTTATTACATAAAAAGAAGTTAAGCTTTCTTAGAAACTAGATCTAAATACTTATGAGTTCTAATATGTACCAGTATTATTGCATCACAGTATTAAAAATAACAATGTTACAGCAAGTCAAGGTCATTGCTCGCATCACCCCATGACTTCTGGACACCAGCCTACACTGCCACCCTTACCACAGTGATTTTTTTTTCCTGTTTCTAATCACCCAGACATGCCTCCAGTTTCCTCCATGGCCCTCCATGCTTAGTTCGTTTCCTTCTGTGGTCAAGTTTTCACCCCAGCTGCTTGGAGTGAAGAGTCATGACTCATGAACAAGAGGCTTTGAGAAAGTTAAGACTCTGCTGCTTCACCCACATGTCCCAGACAGTCTAGTGGGATCCAAGTCTGCCCCAGTGGAGTTCTCCACCCAGCGCTGCTGCATTCAGGAATGTGTCTGTGGGTAGCAAGAAGTTTCAGATACAGTGGAATGGAGTCATTGATTCTTCTTTCTGTACTGGATTGTAAGAGGGCCAGCAAGGCTTATCGACTACACAGAGACCCAAGTCTTACTTCTGAGTCATTTTAAACTGTTTCAGAGCTAATTTGTCTCAGGGTATGAGGAGGAACAAGGCTCCCAGTGGAGATATCATGTCACTAAGGGCCTAGAACTATTTCTTTAATAGATGAAATTTAGAAAGAGTTTGAATAAGTTATGCTGGGTAGGTCAGTTGCTGAATGCAATGGTTGAGGAAAGGAAACTTTAGTTCCAGTGACTCCCATGGACATTCAGTTGATCTAAGTATTTGTCAAATTGAATCGCTACAGCCACTCTCACCTGCCTAAAATCAACACGCTCAGATCAAACACAAGTCATATGCATCTGAGTATGGACAAAGGACTTCAAATTGAACCAGCAACTTGGAAGCTGAGAGAAGAATTGGACAGGGCATTAGCACAGGGGAGCTCTTTTCCATTCATTGAGGGACCTGGACAAGTTGTTAGTCCCCCAGAGTTGCTTCTAAATTCTCAGATGCCATGACAAGCTGCAGATTGCCTATGTTGTAACGGTTAAATACTCAGGACAACACTGCATTTTGGGGAAAATATAAGAACTTATCTGTTGAAACAAATACTTTCTCTTTTTGCTTTTGTCTTGAATATTTCAGGTGCAGACATACCCCTATGGTTGGAAGGCATGGACAAGGTTGAGCACATCGTTTTCCTCGCTTTTTAAGGAATTTTCATAAGATACTTGTGTCAGGCCTTTGCATTCTGAGTCATTTGAAGTTTTTTTGTTTGGTTGGTTTGAAAAACAAATACTTGGATTTCACATTGTTTTTCATCAGATATCTGCAAGTTGAAAGCAGCCTGGCACTAAAAGGAGTCCTGATGCTGCTGCCTTCTCAGGTGAGTTCTAGGGGCGATGGTGCCTCATCAGGCCCTGCCCTGAGTGCAGCATGGCATGAGGCGCTGGTCCAATAAAAGGGCAGGAGACTCGGGAAGAACTGGGGTGCTATGATTTCCATTGGACTCAGGTGAGTTTGCACAGTTGTACAGACAGCAGTGTCCCGGGAGGTCAATTCCTGTTCCTCCCAGTCACCATGGCTGGGCAACCATAGTCATGCTAGATTTCGTGATCAACTCTCTGCCTGTGGACTGAAGGAAAGGCACTTCTGGGCCTCACACCTTCTCTATGCCCTCATCTGGAAAGCGAAATGTGGCAGTGAACAGTGACCACTTTTATTGTTGTCCTGAATGTGGTAGATAGATTGCAAAATGCCCTCCATCCTTTCCCTTTCCCTGTAGTCACACCTTTGCGAGGAGACCTGGCATCTCCTCCCATCAATAAGTGGAGCTAATTTTCTTACCCTGTAAATCTGGCCTGGCTTTGTGACTCACTTCAACCAACAGAATATGACGGAAGTCATGGTGTGCCACGACCAAGCTTCAACCTCAAGAGGCATTGAGCACTTCTGCTCTTTCTCTTGGACCCCTTGGTCACCATATGACAAGCTGGAACTGCTGGGACAAAGGAGCCACATGGCCCATTCCCACTGCCATCCTTGTTGACAGCCAAACAACCTTCAGATTTCTGAGTGAGACCCTCCTGGACCAAGCAGCCCCGGCCAACCTGCCAGCTGACCACAGACACTTGAATGAGCCAAACCGAGATCAACAGACCTGGCCCAAGTCAGAAGAACTGCCCAGATGGACGGTAGACTTGTGAGCAATGATGAATGCTTCTTGTTTTACATCACTAAATTTTGGGGCAACTTGTTTCACGGCAATAGCCAAGTGATATACCTACTCATTCAAGGGAAAGGGCGCATGCATGAGAAGATGTGCAACGCCACCCTTTGAACATTCACATACTCATTTAGTCCACAGATATCAGTGGAACTCTTGCCTCAGGACAGACACCATTCCAGGCCCTGGTGATACCTTGTCTCTGCTCTCTTGGAATTTGCATTCCAATGGGTGAAGCCAAGCCACAGATACCTACGTGACTAAGTAAATAATAAGATCAGCTATCAGTAAGCAATGTACAGACCATTTAAAGGGGTATATGATAAAAGGTAACTGTGTTTTCTTCAGGGTTATGGCCAGGGGAGCCTCAGTGAAGAAACATTTAGACTGAGATCTGAATGTCAGTGTAGAGGGGGGTCATGTGAAGACTGAAGGAATAGCACTCTAAGCAGAGCAAGGAATAAATGCAGAAGCCCTGAGGCTGCAATATGGGGTGTCTCCACAACAGAAAGAAACTTCATGCCTAGAGCACAGTGGGAAATGGGAAGGAGTATGTGGGTGGAGTAGGGTGCAAGCATGTATAGTGCTTTCAAGCCAAGAAAAGATTTGGATTTAATGCTAAATGCACTAAGCAAGCTATCATCGCTTTTTTAAAACAAGAGAGCAACAATCTGACTAATGTTTAAATGAATCCTCTGGCTGATGGGCTCAGAGTGGTTATTAAGGGGCAAGAGTGGAAGGAGGGAATCAGTTAAGAAGCTCCAGCAATAATTTAGCCTGGGCCAGAGTTACAGTAATGGAGATTAAGGAAGTATATTTGAGGGGAAGAAGGGATGGAGTTTGGGATGAATTGAATGTAGAAGATAATAACAGAGAGAGAGGAAGCAAGGGAAACATCCAGATTTTTGTTTACTGACTGGATGAACTGAAATGGAAGAGACTAGGGGAGGGGAAGGCTTGAGGGCAGGGCACAACTGGAATCTCAGAACTCTCTTAGGACAAGCTGACACCAGGTGTGTGGAGGGCCATGTAGCCTGGAGTCCTGGGAAGGAGTCAACACTGGAGCAGAAAATTGGGGGGTCACTAGCATGGATATAAGCCTTGGACTGCATGAGGTCACCTGAGGACAGAGATTAGAAGAGAGAGCAGAGACCTGGGACACTTTAATTTATGGGTTGAGCAACTAAGAGGGAATCAGCAAAGGAGACTTAGAAGGAACATCCAGTAAAGAAAGGGGCAAATGAGGAGGTATATGCAGTATCACCAAAAACAAGAGGGTAAAATGGGCAAGGAGGTTGTGGTCAGTCGTGTTGAAACTCCTGAAGGATATGGAAAATAATAACCTTCCTGCAACCACTGAATTTGGCAAATATTTAAATGCTTTTTGTTTCCTTTGGGGCAATAACAAGTTCTAGAACATAAAGGGGATTGTAAAATTTCTTGTTGGGCTCTCTGTCCTTGCAGGTTTCTGTCACAAGATAGCTGGAGTTACTCAATACCAACTGCCTCGGCCCTTCTTAATCCCTGGTCTCATAGGTTCAGTTATTCTCCAAACTCTATGTTTCTCCAAAGGCTCTGAAATATAATGGTCCATCAGGTTAGTGGATATGGATTCTCTGAATATTATAAGCTTTATAAAAACAAAAATGGCGCTTGTTTTATCATGTTGCATCTTAGCACCTAAGCATAGTACCTACCCACAAAAAAATTCTCACAAACATTGAGTAGATGAGGAACATTAAGTTCCATTTGACCTCCTACCATCAGTGCTTCTCCTGGTCACCAGCTGCCACCACCTTAACCCCTGGGCAGATGTAGAGGCATTTTTTCAACATCCCCCAAACTGGGAATTGGGATTGGGGTCCAGTCTTGCTCTTTAGTCTTTATAGAGTAGGATGCTGCTGCTGAGGCCAGGTCACTGTTGCTGACCTCTCTGATGTGAACTTCTCATTGACTGGTAGGATTTTCCTGGTGGCCTGCCCATCGCCATAGTTGGGACAAATCATACCCTTAACTGTGTTCGAGGGTCTTACCCTTAAGATTTTCTAAGTATTTACTGTGGAATATTTCAGCTGATTTATATTCAGTTCACACATATGTAAGGTCTGTATGGCTGGAGGCTAGGGTGAGTCTGGTCAGCTTGACCTGAAATGTTGTCTGTGTCTAAAAGTCAAGGTTGCAATACCTGGAACTGACATCTGAGAATGTCTGTGTGACTCTTTGACCCATAAGAGGACATTGCTTTTAGCCTGCCACTCTGACCTTAATGCTTCTGTGTGAATCAGTAGCAACGTTTGTACGCCCAGTAGTTCATTTGGACCCTCTCTCAAAGGAGGGGATTTGGCTACCATTCCAGATGACCCCAGAACAATTGGCACCTTCCAATTTCAGTGCAATTCTGTTTTTCAGGTCAGTCAGGTATTAGGAAGCAGAGCACTGAGAAGGTAAACTCATGTGACCTGAGCAGAGGTCACCTTTCTCACCTTTAAAATAATTTCACCTTTGCCCAGCCAGCATGACTCAGTGGTTGAGTGTTGACCTATGAACCAGGTCACGATTCGATTCCCAGTCAGGCACATGCCCAGATTGCAGGCTCAATCCCCAGTGTGGGATGTGTAGGAAACAGCTGATCAATGATACTTTCTCGTCATTGATGTTTCTATTTCTCTCTCCCTCTCCCTTCCTCTCTAAAATCAATAAAAATATATTAAAAAATAACTTCACCTTTAATCATTAGGTGTGTTGTGGGCTTTTTTTAATTTCTAAAGGCTTTAATAATTCTTCTGAGCTTAACTCTGTAATTATTCTGCTACCACCTTTTACAGTAAGGAACTCATATTTGCTTGGCCTGTGAAAGGAAATTATCACAGAAGCAAAATCAGATTTTAGCTGAAGTCAAGACGCATATTAAATCTGATGCTTCAAGGCGAAATAGAAGTCCCCCACCTCCGACAGGCTTCTCCTCCTGGCGTGTGCAGACACTTAATAAATGCTTTTGCTGAAGGTATCTCTGTCTTAAAAGGAAATTAGATTGCTCTGACAATATCTCCTCATCACTAAACTGCTGGTTATTATCCTGAAGCCTGTGATCCTCTAGGTGTTTCTAAATTGATTGTTTAATGTTTTGAGTTCCTCTGTGTCCACATTTCCATGGTCAGCAACCACATTGACAATTCCCAGTGGTACTTGGGCATTTGATTGACTACACACAGACACACAGACACACACACACACACACACACACACACACACACACACACAATATTTGTTTCAAAATAATTTCCTGAGCTCACCATTCATTCACTTCTTTGTATTTATTGAGTACCAAACATATATGGACTAGCATCAGGCTAACCACTGGGTTGGATATACATTGGTGTGCAAGACAGAGCAGATTCATGTCCTTACAAAGATTAAAATCTAGTGATTGCAACTTGAGATTGTAGTTATGACTATGGATAAATAAGCAGGTTCAATGATGAAGAATAAATGGGAAGGTTTCTCTGAATAATAAATATTAGGCTGAGAAGAATAAAAGGGGGAGGCACAACCTTAAAAAGTAGGAGTGAGGACGTGATGAATGCAGAGGTTAAGGGATAAGAGCAAATGGGAGTGGATATGGGGAAGAAGGTGAAATGGGGGTGAAGGGTGATTGTATTATCAGGAGCCTTATAGGTGGGGAAAACATACATCCGGTTTTGCCAAGAACAGTCCTAGCTTAGAACTTTGTCCCTGTTTTAATTACCAGTAGAGCCTCCTTTCACTCTCAAAAGTGTCCTGGTTTTCCCTGGCTGCTGTGACTCAGCTGTTCAGAGCGTCATCCTGTACACCAGAAGGTGGCCAGTACGATTCCCAGTCAGAGCAATACCCAGGGTGCGGTTTTGGCTCCTCAGTTGGGTTACATTTGGAGGCAACCTATCCATGATTCATTCATATTCTCTCTCTCTCTCTCTCTCTCTCTCTCTCTCTCTCTCTCTCTCTCTCCCCCACCCTCTGCCTTCCTCTCCCTAAATCAATTTTTTAATTTAAAAAAGTGCCCTGCCTCTTGCACAATAAATAATATATATGGTCACTTAAAGAGCATGCCAAAGAATTTGGATTTTATAATATGTAAGATGGGCAATCATTGAAGAGTATTAAGCAGAAGGATGACTTGACTGAATTTATGTTTACAGAATGTTCTGCCTGTAGTCTGAAGGGGACCAGGTGTGCAAGTGAGAGAGCTATAGTAAGGACATTGAGTGGCTCATGGAAAAGTGGATGGATGGTCAACAGAGCATCACACTTAGAAAACATGTTTTAAAAATATGTTAAGCGACATTCTACCATCTTCCTTTTCAAGCCCTCAGTACTGGTTCTAGTGGACAAGACACTGGGTATTCTCCCTAGACACCCCCATCCTTTCAAGACTAAGCTATTCATTCTCCCAGTTGCCAAAAGTGCTAACTGTCCATGGCTTACGGCTGAGTCCCCCCTCTGCCGCTCCCCAGCAATTGCTGAAGGAAGCTGCCTTGCTCTAAGAGAGACTCTCTACCTGAGGTCAGCACACATTTAATTAATTGATCAATTTAAGGGTACAAGGACCCCACCTTTTGCCTCAATTTGGGATATCTCTGAAGAACCATCCCGGCTCTAGGTGCAGCCCAATGAGGCTTCTAGTGCAGCTATGACATTACAGTCAACTTCTCCCTGCCCCCCACAGCCTGCTTCCCCCAATCCCCTCTTCTCCCCCACAGTGATACTTTTTCCTCAGAGACTACCTCCATACTTCCATCCCCACCCATCACCCCCATGCAAATCTTAGCTGCAGAGTCAGTGTCCTGGGGAACCTGGCCTACAGTGCCAATGTTAGCACAACTTTTCCTGAAAATGTGTCTTTGGTGTTATCTATCCTGGCATCTCCACATCTAATCCAGAGGAAGAGCTTCCCCTGGTGCTTTTCTGCTGGGTATGTAAAAGATCTTTTCCTATTGTCTTTTATGTCCTTTGCAAATTGAGTCGCCTAGTTTATTTTGACTTGCATAATTTTATCTGCAAATGATTGTATTGGTTCATGATACTGGTTCTCTGTAAACTGGCACCTTTCCCACTTTTTATTGCATTCCAAGTGGTTATTTCAGATCTTGTAAAACAACAGCCCTTCTTCAGACACCTTGATTTTTCGATTACCTAAGTTTAGTTTCTTCTTTGGGTACTTGAATTATTTCCTTAGGGAATGTAAAGATCCCATAAATTCCCTTTTTATTTCTTTTATTCATGAGATTATTCCTAGTATTTCTGCACAGTAATTTCAACTTTATTGAAATAAATTCCAATAGGACCCCCTTCTTTATAGCTCATTATCACCAAGAATACAATATATCATGGATTAAATCGTGCTCTCCCAAAACGTAACTACAACCAACAAAATGATGTCGGGTCATTAGAGTCTAATAGGAGAGAGAGTTAGTGATCTTTACATAGTAACACATCAAGTCTTCATTCCTTCAAAGGCATAAGAAGGATAAATGCGCATGGAGTTGATAGGGTTTTGGGATCGGAAAAGGGGAGGGGAATGTTCACACATTTTGAGCACTGGAGCTTGCCTACGCATTCTTGAATGGTTTCCAGCCACCTAGCCATATGAGTAAGTGGTAAGTGCTAGGATTATAGGAGTAGAGCTAATCAGAAACCTATGAAATGAGGGGAAGACTGTCCATTTTATGTTGGATAGTGAGAAAGGGCCTCTGTGGGGAAGTAAAATTTTGTGCTGAGATGTCAGTGACAAGAAAAAGTTAAGCAAACTGAACATCCAAAAAAGACCTTTCTGGAAAAGAGGGAATGGCTCATGAGAGCCCTAAGGCAGGAATGGATTTGGAGGCTTTACATAAGGGTAGGAGAGTGGTGGGCAGAGGCCTGACCATTGTAGACCATTAGACAGAGCAAATATCTTGCGTTTTCTTCTCCATGCAGTGAAGAACTATGGAGAATTTATCACAGCATGGGGAATAAGATATGACCCATGTAAATCTTAACACCATCAGAAAAGATAGTTCTTGGTTAATAAGAAAAGAGGGAGATCAATTAGGGGGCTATTGTGGTCATCCAGGTGACAGTCGCTGGTGGCCTGGGCCACCATGGATGCCACAGGGGTAGTGAGAGGACAGATGCCAGAGAGATCTTAAAGAGTCATCAAGGCTTGCAGCTGCATTAAAAGCATGAAGGAAGGCATGGGATCAAGAATTCCTAGGATTAAACCGAGCATCTGAGTATCATTTACTGATGAAAAAACGAGAGAAGGAACACACTCATGGGAGAAAATCAAGATTTCAGTTTTGGACATTAAAATTTTGAGATGTCTATTAAAAATCCAAGCTCTGGTTGGTATGGTTTAACTAGTTGGAGTCTCATCCCATACACCAAAAAGTGGTGGCTTCAATTCCTGGTCAGGGCACATATCTGAGTTACAGATTTGATCTCTGGTTGGGGCACATGCAGAAGGCAACTGATCAATGTTTCTTTCTCAGATTTCTCTCTCTCTTTCTTAAAAAGTCAATTTAAAAATATCCCACTGAATATGACTAGAAGGCAATATATAATTGAATATATGAGCTTGGATTTCAGTGCAGAGATCAAAGCCGAACATACAAAAATATGAATTTGAGATATAGTAGGCTAATGATGATATTTAAAGCCATGGAATTGGATGATAATACTGAAGGAGAGGATACAGATGGAGAAGACAGGGGTCAAAGTGCAGGTCCTGGGCCAAACTAACCCTTAGAGGTTAAGCAGAAGATTCTAAAGAAAGGCCAGTATAAGAAAACCGGGAAAAGTATGAAATTACATAAGTGAAGAATGTTAAGGGTATGAAGTAATGACAATATGATTCAGTTTTTATAATCACTGGTTTTGCTTCACAAATACCCCATTAACAACACACCAATAAACCAACATTAAACCCAACTACCAACCTGTCAACCTCAAAAGCCATTTCAGTGTTCACTCAAATATATCAGTGTTATGGATTGAATTGTGTCAACAAAATAAGTCATGTTGAAGTCCCAAACCTCAGTACCTCAGAAAGTTTATCTAATTTGAATACTGGATCTTTACAGAAATAAGTTAAAATGAGGCCATTAAGGTGGATCCCACCATAACTGTGTCCTTACAGAAAGAAGACACAGAGACATACACACAAGGAGAACCTCAGGTGAGAATGAAGGCAGAGATCAGGGTGATGAAGAGGAAGAAAGGAACACCAAAGATTAGCAGCAACCCCCCAGAGGCTGGGAAAGAGGCCCGGCCAGGTTCCCCTTCACAGCCCCACAGCCCCCAGAAGGAACAACTGCTTGAGTTCTGACCTCTGGTCTCTGGAACTCTAAGACAAAGAATGTCTGGTTAATACAGTCTGCATGCCAGAAGGGCACCACAGGTCTTCAATACTTGTTCACAGATGGGATCGCCTTTTCCACCAGAAAGGATTTCTGGGACAGTGTTAGCCTCTGTGGGACACTTCCATGGGCTTGGTTCTCAGAGTCTGAAAGTGTAACTTTGCTGCTAGCACTTGTAAAAACATTTGAAACAAGAATTACACAGGTGAGTGCTGTCAGCTAGTGGGGTGCTGTTGTAAGAATCCCACATTTTCAACAAGTAAAGGAGAGAGAAGGCTACAAGCTTCAGAGAATACATGAGACTATATGATGGGGGAAAGCAAAAACTGTGTTCAGTACAGAAGCAGCAAGGAAAGTCTCCCATAAAGGAAAGCATTGCCCATGTGGCATTCAACTCCAGAAGTCAGCCTGCAGGAAGGAGGGTGCAGCTCCTCCACCATTTGCCCCAATTAGAGCTGCTCACTGTGACCATGGACACACATTGAAAGGTTCCGCTTTCACTCAGTTTCCACAAGGCACACACTTTGCTTCTCTTTTTATCCTAAATTTATAAAATTCAAAAAAAGTATAACTTTTTATTAACATTCAAAATTTGGAAAGTACTCTTAAGGTGTTAACATCAGCTGGTGTTGATCATAGGAAGCAGATTGCCACAAGTATGTTCAACTCAGTTTGGGAGGTTGGGGATTGATTGTTGTTAGGATCCACATGAGGCAGTATGAGAAACATTCAGTTGAAGTGGAGAACTTGGTAACAAAAGCAGATCACACTTATTAGTGCACTAGAGGCCCATTGCACAACGATTTGTGCAATAGGTCTTCCTTCCCCTGGCTTTTGGACCTGGTTTTCCTCTGGTACTCAGGACCCAGGCCTTCGCTCTGGCCGTCGCCTTCCACCTTTGCTCCAGTTGTGGTCTGCCACCTTTGCTGCTGACTCGGGCCAGAGTCTGCCATCTTCGTCTTCACTGCAGCTGGAGTGCCACTCCTATAGATCCCTTCACCCCCTGCCCTCCCTCTCATAGCAGGTGCCCTGCCCCACCCTGCCGCTCCACGCCTAGAGCAGCTGGGCAGTGGGGCCACTGCCATCTTTGTCCTTCAAATTTGCATATTCCCTCCTGATTGGCTGGTGGACATTGCGGAGGTACGGTCAATTTGCATCTTTCTCTTTGATTAGTATTGATAGTGTGTGCCAGGCACCCTGACTAGTGCTTTATGTGGGTAAACTCATTTGTTCCTCACAATAGCCCTACTGCACTTATGCCCATTTTATAGATGAGGAAATGAAAAGATATTAAATGCCTTGCCCAAGGTTACAAAGCTAGTAAGTGATGAGCCAGGATTTGAACCAAGATGGGCTGTCTGTAAGCCAAGTTCCTGTGAGTACTAGTCTATGCCACCCCATGGGAACCTGAATGAAATGGAAGCAAACTAGAAAGTCTTCCCTTCTCCCTCCTTCCTAATGCCTATCTTCCTACCTCCTCCTCCCTCTTCTTCTCTCCCTCTCTTTCCACTCTTCCAACTCTCTTCCTCTACCTCTCTCTAACTCTCAGTATTTCTATTCCTCCCTCTTTTGTGGGTCTACATTGTTCTCTTAGGGCTACTGCCTAGCTTATTCTTTTTCTATGCTCTGTGTTGCCTTTCTCCACCTAACAGATTCTACGAACTCATAGTTTCTGCTCCCTTACGTCTGCCGCCTGGACGTGGCCTATTGTGGTCATTCCAACCTCACACTGTTCACTCTCTCACTGAGATTTCTGAGTATAGAATCCAATGAACAAAATCCAACAGCCCACTAGGTGCTCCTGCACCCACCCCTTCATATCCAATCACCGGAGGCTGTGTGTGGAGTCATGAGGAAATAAATATGGTGGCTCATGCAGGGCAAGGCCCAAGGCAACCACTAAGAATGATGCATAGTAAAAAGAATATCATCTTCATTTTCATCAGAAAAATTGTCTACAATCAATTTTGTCACAGATAAGCCTGTCAATCAAATCTCTGGCCTGTGCCCGAGTGTGTGGTTCCCTAGGTGTAATGATACTCATGCATTGATGATAGCTCATCATGAGTGAATAAATGAGTATTTTATCTGGCTCCTTTAAGAAAAGACAAATGTGCCGATGGCAAGGTACATCTGATCAAAGAGGAACTCCGGCATCAGAAGGAAGCAACAGAGAACCATGGCAATCCATGCTGCACCTCAGCAGAGACCTGCCTCTTCAATAAGCCAGAGTATTCTGTCTGTGTTGGGCGTAAATGCTAATAATGAGAGGAGAGAAGCTGCCTGAGTAAACAGACAAGAGGAACTCAGGTAAGCTCATGATAAAGCTAGAAAGGGAATCCCGAGTTCTCTGGGAGCAAAGGAAAGAGATGCTCAGCTCCAAGAAGACTGGGCTGGCAGAGCCACACTAAGACATCTCCCTTCGAGCACGTGGAATCTCTCTATCAGGCCACTGCAGTCGCTGAATAATGAACGACACTCTGCAGTATATGTCTGCACGTGCTCAACTGAATATAGAAAGGTGTTTAAAAATCAGTCTGCTAGCAATATTTTTTTTTAAAAAGCTGACTCTATTCCAAAAGATACATTAGTGTGTTTCCACATAATCTCTTAACAGATTTGTTATAGCACTGGACAGGTGTTTGTATCTTGTTTTTCCCAGCCTCCCAAACCTTCAAGATCACTCAGCCTTCCTTCTAGAAATTTTGCTCTCTTCTTTGACACACAAGACTGGCTGAAAACAAGTTTTCCATACACTTAGAGAACAAAAATATTTGTCAAAAATGGAATCACAATAGGCACATAGACAGACATTTAAATAAGGATACACCAAATCTCATATCCTGATAATCCATTTTCCAGTATTGCCAGAAACATGCAACAAACTATCCTACCACTAAACTAGAATTCGTGGAACTGCTATAACGTGTTGATGATTAACCTTGTCAATGTATGTTTTAAATAACCCTCATTGTTTTTGCATAGTAGAAAAGGGTTTCCTTCTCTCATGTAGGAAGTCCAGAATGAAAGTGGGTTGTTGCCAAGGCAACAGAATGCAAGGCAGAGAACTCCAGAGATGGGGGAGGTCTCTATACCCAAGGCCACAGCCACAAGCAAGCTCCAGGCCCCAGAGTAGTGGCAGTGAGGAGAAGCAACCTGCTATGACTTCATACTGCCAGATGGCCCGCTGTTGACATAGGGTCCCCTCCAACTTGCTAATTATTTGCATAACTCTGGATCATTCATTCCAAGGAAAATAAACAATTCACTTCACATGCATTGATATACTTATCAGACTTTCTCTGAACACCTAGTACAGTGCCTTACACATGGAAGCCACATAAAATGTGTGTATTTAGCTACTTATCAGACCTCTCCTTGAGCCAGGTATTGCTCAAGAAGACAACAAAACAGGTCTCCCCCACCCCCCTCTTGTCAAAGAGCTCACTGTGCAGTGAGTAGACAAAATATCAAGATCCATATAACCTTACATATCAGCTCCATGCTATAGCCTTGCCTAGGGTAAGAACGGCTGAGGGAGAGGGACTGAGAAGGCAAGCACATCCTGGAGAAGGCAAGAAGGGGAGAAAGGGGACAAGGTCTGTGCCACATGACCTGAGTCCTGGAGGCTGAATAAGGAGCTATGAGTGCTCCTTGCATGTTGTTTGTTTTGTTTGCTGGCTTAGAGATACTCCTGGCAGAGAGGACAGCAAGAGCAAAGGCCCAGAGGTGAACAGTAGCATGTCCATGTTGGGAAAGCGCATACGTTCTGCTGTTGCTGAACAAGAATCTGCGAGGCAGGGAATGGAGGGAGCGGACACGGGAGACTCAGCAGCTAAGGTGTCAACGGAGCCTAGAAGCCTTCCAGTGTGGCTCAGTCAACCCATGAAACAGGAGGTCATAGTTTGATTTCTGGTCAAGGGCACATGCCTAAATTGTGGGCTCGATCCCCAGTAAGGGGCATGCAGGAGGCAGTTGATCAACGATTCTCTCTCATCATTGATGTTTCTATACTTCTCTCCCCCTTCCTCTCTGAAATCAATAAGGGGGAAAAAGTGGGGGGGGGGGGGGTAACCAGTTCCAAGGCTGCTTTAGACTTCAGGCAAGAGAGAGGAAGAGCCTGAATCACAGTGGGGTATTAGAGACAGAAAGGGTGAGGGTAGATTCTAGAAACATTTAGTGAGTAAAATCACAGAGCTCCTCAGCTCCCCAAAGCCCTAAGACTCAAACCTCCATCCTTCTCTCCATACCAATGTAAACATTGAGAAAACCTGGGCAAGGCAGGATAAGATTGGCAGCAACTGATGCTTTCTCAATAGTCCATAGCTTATGTATTCATTGAACCACTTAAAATGATCGTAGTCACTTTAAACACTGGGTTGATGGACAAGCAAAAATATTCCTCTCTTGGATTTATTCCAGTACACTATTTCCCATCATTATCGGTCACGGGGGTCGAAAAAGAAAGGAGAGTTTTAGAAAAATTCTGAACAATATATCAATGCCAACTCAAGAATGGCGGGCAACACAAACTGTTCATGCTTTGTATGGAGATGGGATTATTCTGCCTGGCTCTCTGGGTCTCACAGAGAATATGAATTTTTAGAGCATTCCTATAAAGTAGGCAAGTGGCAAAGGGGATTGGCTCCATGTGGGGGGGTGGGGGGGAGAGACACTAAGGACTGAGATGAACCAACCTATCAGAGGCCAGGCTTCTTGGGGATGAGCCTGGGGGCAGAGTTTGGGCTTCTTGGTTTCTTCTCGGGTTTTTTTTTTTTTTTGTGTGTGTTGTTTTTCCATCTAAGCCCATCCTAATGAGGTTATTGTATTTAACATTGCCTGTCCAGATCTCATCTGAAAAGAGGAAGCAAAGGCCTGGGTAATTTTCCAGATAATTTCTTTAAAAGAAAAAAAGCAGCCTCTCCTCCCTCCAAATCGTTTCTAATTGATGCAGGACAGGAAGTCTCGCTGCTTTTTAATGAGTTCCCAATCTCAAATTCTGCCATTTAAAATTTTTTGTTTTTGTTTTAAATCTGCATTTGCCTGAAATATCTCAGTACTTCAAGGGAGGTTTTGCCTAAATTACAAAACTGACCTCAATTTGCTGTCTGGTGTAGCCGAGAGAGAAGTGGGCATCACTGGTAGCAGAGCTGTGAGACCCCAGCCCTTCCTCTGTGGCCTGGGGTGCATGAGTCCCCTTCGGTGCTGGGATGGGGTGTAGGGGACACTCCATGCTGGAGTTCCACACTCTGCTCCCTTCTGGTTCCCATTATACGCGTTGGGTGCTCGTCACTTACTCATTTCGCATCTACCGGGACTGCAGTGGAACCACTTGCTTTGTGTTGCTTATGCGCAGATGAAAATGTAGGACTTACACTAACCAGGAGAAGAAATGACTCAATTCTTACCAAAACGTCAGCCTTGGCTTCGGTTTATTTTTGTCACGTATTTCTGCGATGGGTACATTAAACCAGCGTCGATAAGGCAAGAAAATGACTGCGTTCCTGGCTTGTTTGCCAAAGCACATGTCCCAGTTCTTTGTCTGACTGGAGTCCCCGCATCTGCCACACTTCTTTTGTCTCCGTCCCTCCCATTCGGCCACTCCTCCCTTATCCCTTCTTCCTGCCTCTCTGGGGTGGAGTCGCGGGCCCTGGATGCTTTAGTTCAGTGAAAACCCTGAATTACAATGCGGTCCACCAGCAACCCTGTGGGTGAAAAGAAGCCATCCCTCTCCTGAAGCTATTTTGGAGGCAGGCTGAGTCTAAAGGAGGACCCCCAACAGTTTGCCTCTATCGAGGGGCTCCCAGATAGAAGCCTCAGATCTTGACAATGAACAGAGGCAGCTCCCTCGGGCTGGCAGGTGTGCATCCTGCTGCTCCCAGCAGCCAGAAGAGCCAAGAACAAAGGGTGCTCGCAGGCCACCCTGCTACCTGGGTCTTACACAGCTGCTCCCTGCACCTCCATGCCCTCGCCCTGCCCGGCTCCCTGTGCACTGCCCAGCATAGAGTGCCCTCTCCTCTGCAGCACACATCTCCCCAAAGGAGGTCCCTTCCTGAAACCTCCTTTCTTTTTTATGCCTTAAACAATTAGGCATGATTTCCCCAAACGTAGGAACAGACAGCAGACTCTATCCAAAGAATTGGCTCGAAGTGGTTAAGGCGGGAGGAGGGAGGAGGGACAGGCGAGGGGGAAGGAAGGCAGTCTTTGTTTCTCTCCCATCTGGCTGGGAGCCAGAGGGGAAGATCGAAGAGACCCATCCTTTGTCCACTGATCTGACAGTCATCCCGTGTTCGCACTCGGCGAAATCAAAGTGGAATGCGTTCAGACATTCACGTCCATCGCTCAAAAGGTTACTGAGAGAGCCAAGTCGCCCCGTGCCTCGTGGAAGCGGGATTCTGTGCAGCATTTCTGTTTTCAAGGTCACGATAGAATTAATAGTTCCACGTTCTCCGCTGTAGTCCGTCATTGTTAGCACTCTCCTGGTCCTCCCAGGGGACCCAGACCATGTGCTCTGTGGCTTTAAGGAAAGACAGAATCCTTCTCAGGCTCCCTCTACCAAGTCTGCTCAGGTTTTAGCATGTAAAGTTCCTGGCCATAAATAATTCAAAAGGCATGAAGATTTTCTTCATTCTCCATCTATCCTTGCACAAGCCTGCCCTCCCTCTCTGGCTTATAACAAATGCTAATTTAATCAACTGGCAGTAAATTGCACTGGTTGCTGACTCATGCCAGACACAGCCCCAGTGGACTGGACAGGGCTTTGCCATCTCGTTTGGAAATGAACAATGAACAAGTGGGGTCCTGAGCTGTCCCCCTTCCTCTTTTTGTCCTCTTTTTTCCTACCTCATCCTTCACAAACATGCCCTGGATAGACCTGTGACAATTCACATGGCCCCCACACTGCCTGCCAGGATCTGGGCTCCGTGCAAGTCCTGCAGCCTCCCTGTGGTCCCTGATGAGGCCACGTCCCCTGTGCTCCTAAAGCCTGATCTCTAGATAAAGCCTGTGTGGCCCTGAGGGGAGAAAGAGGCAGAGAGGACGATGGGAAGTGGATTCAGGCAGAGCCAGTCCTAGTGAGCAAGCTGTGGAAGTGTGTGCGTCTGAGCCTCTTGGAAACGCTGGGATGGAAGCTGATGAGGGAATGGAGAAGCAGCTCCCATCAGCAGGCCCTCTCACCTGCCGGCCAGTGGGAAAGGGGCTCCTGGACTCCTGGGGACACTGTGAATGGGGGGTTGAAAGAAGGATTGTCCTGGAGATGAGGCAGGAGTCCCAAGTAGAGGACTGGGGGTGGGACCAAAAGAAATGCCTCCAAAAGAGATAGGAAAATATTTGTGGGAAGCCCAGGGTCTATTTCCTCTTCCTTTTGCTCTTTTACTTGGCTATAAATATTTATCTTATGAAGAACCATTCTCTACCCCCACACCCCAGCAGGATTCCTTTAAAACCCCTCCCCATGATAATCATCCAAATATTTAGCAAGCGCTAATGTACGGGGGGGGGGGGGGGGGAGGGAGGGGCAAGTCGTTTACCCTCTCTTCTTCAGATGCTTGTAAAGCACTTCCAGTAACCCAGCATCCTCTTCGGCCCGTTACTTTGTTTGCTTTCCCTCCTGTCTGCACGGAAAGTACGGAGTTGGTAGTTAGGCCCATTCTACAGGCAGGCTCAGTTCTGTTCAAGGACTAGCAGATGACATAGTCCCAGCTGACACTTTTCCACCAGACACTCTGTCCCTAGGTCTATCTGCTTAGATGTTAGAGTTGTCATTTATTAAGCCAATGGAATAACAGCACAGCATCAGGACTTGTGGAAGGGTCAGACCCATCTGGTCATCAAACCCCACCCACAGTGCTCACTGGTCTTAAACTGTCAAAGAGCTGTTTGGGGATATATTGATGTCAGAGAGGAAGTGAGGGGCTGAGAGAGAGAGAAGCATCAATGATGACAGAGAACCATTGATTGGCTGCCTCCCGCATGCCCCACACTGGGGATCAAGCCCGCAACCCAGGCATCTGCGTGACTGGGAATCAAACCGTGACCTCCTGGTTCATAGGCGGACACTCAACCACTGAGCCACTCTGGCCGAGCGAGCGGTTTTATGTTTAATCATACCCACCCCCTCAGTGGATTATAAACTCCTGGGCGGGGACTAGGTGTAAGGAGGTTTTCTATCCCCCACAAGGCGATGAAGGGGGGGGCTACAGAGAGCACATTAAATGTTTCTGGTTGGTTGCGAGCACACCTTCAGTCTTTCTAGGCGAGAAACCCTGCCACACCACCTTATTCCCAGGTCTCCCTTCTGAGGTGGATTTCTTCTGTGGTCATTCCTCCAGAATGGCAGTTCCACCTCTCTTCCTTTGGTTCTTTGCGGGGAGGGGGAGCATCTGTGTTCACGCACACACACGTGTGTCTTAGCTGTTCCATGCCCCACTTTCTCAAAGGTTCCCTCCTGACAAACAGGACATACTCAACGCCAAAATCACATTTGCCTTCTAAGTACAAGAATGCACAACCACCTTCCTGCAGGACGCCAGGAAAGGGGAACAAACAAGGCGCCCTCTTCTCCCCAGCACCCTCAGCCCTTCCGCTTGCAGTATTCTGCGCATCTTTCTTCTGATCCACAGCTCGATGACTTTGGAGGCCCTGGGAGCCATGAGGGGCTGGGCCTTGCACGGGGGAGGCTGTTTCGCCCAGCACACAGCAGTCTAAGGCACGTGCTTCCCTGCCAAGAACAGAAGGCGTGGTCCACTTTGTCCTTATTTGACCAGAAGACTCAGCGGGGAATGCTGCCTGGGAGCCTCGCCATAAGCTCCTGGTGCTGTCGTAAATAAGTGAGGCCTGGTATGGCTTCTTGGCTAAACGTTTGCCCAGTAACTCAAATGAGGCAGCAGACGTGAGTCAGGAGAGAGAATGAAGCTGAAGGGGAGGGGGGGAGGGGGGCGGTACGGGGAGCTTGGGCTTCTCAAGCCTTCAAGATGGCACTTTACCCGGAGACACTCGCAGAGTCTCCAGGGACAGACTGCAGGCCCTCCCCCTTCACTGCACCACCTGCCAGAGCCATTTGCAAAGCAGCTTGTAAGAGCAGCTAAGTGATCGCGCGGCTTGTCCATACTCCGTGCGTGCACCGGGCCCACCAGGACCTTGCACATTGCTCAGAGGAGCAATAAAAAGGCATTAAATGTTTTGTCTGTTTTGAACATTCACAATTTGAATTAGGACCATACACAAGCTGAGAAATTGACGCTCAGGATCACATTAGATCTGGAAAGGTAGGTCTGGTGGAAGTAGGAAGAGGTCGGAGCCATTTCACTCAGTGATCATGGTTACCTGTTTGGTAATCAGTGATCACCAGATGTACCCTTGCCTCCCAGAGACAGGAGGACGGCAGCTGGTAGCCACAGGTCATTAAGCCTGCCTGGCGTGCCTCGCTTTCTCTACTGGGGCCAGCGAAAGCAAGGCTTTTTCCAGGGCGGAGTGCCACCTCCAAGGGTTTGTAATAGAAGTGTGTGCTGAATGGGGAAATGGATTCCTTCCTTTAGTCATTCATCATAAAACTCAGAGCTGCCCAGAAGTGGCTTTGCCATTGGAAGCCTATCTCCCTCCAGTCCTTAACCCTAGATTAGCCTGCTCAAACTGCCACAGTCTGACGACTTAAACAACAGACACAATTTTCCACAGTTTTGGAAGCTGAAAATTCTAGATGAAGATTTGGCAGGCTTGATTTCTGCTAAGGCCTCTCTCTGGCTTGTAGATGGACACCTTTTCCCTGTGTCTACACAAGATCGTCCCTTTCTGTGTCTGTATCCTTATCTCCTCTTCTAAGAAAACCAGTCACACTGGATTATGGCCCATCCATATTACCTCGTTTTATGTTAATCACCTTTTTAAAGGCTCTGTTTCCCAAATGTAGTAACATTCTGAGGTCTCAGCAGTTATGACTTCAACATATGAAATTTGGAGAACACACAATTCAGCCTATGACAACAATTATAATTTTTCTGTGTGGGTGTTAGTTCTGTCTACATAAACATCCTGATAAACATACAACTACCCCTGACACAGGAGGACCCAGGACCCGCCTCTGCTATGTCTGCTCACCCACAGGCATGGCCACTTCCCCACCTACCAAGGTCAGACCAAATAATTGCATATCATTTCACATAGTATTAGCAGAAATGAAGTTATCCTTTTCAAGTACTAGGATTTTTTGTTAATCTTCACCTGAGGATATACTAGTATTTTTTATTTTCAGAGAGAGTGGAACGGAAGAAAAGAGAGAGAAAGCAAAAGAAAGAGAGAGAGAGAGAGAGAGAGAGAGAGAGAGAGAGAGAGAGACCAGGGCTAAGAATAAACCTGCAACCCAGGTATAGGCCCATGATTGGGAACCCAGGAATTGAACCCATGACCCTTCAGTGTGCAGGCTGATGCTCTAACCCCTGAGCAAAACCGGCCAGGGCTGAAGTATAATTTTTTTGTGAACTGTTCCACTGGTGAAGGAGAGGGGCCAGCAACAATAACCATTCTGGGGCCTATTGACTCCTTGCCCCTTATTTCTCTGTTCCTGCCAGCGACTCCCTCCCTTGGGTATCCTGTCCCTTTGCATGAAGGTGGCTCTGCCTGCCTGCCTCTTTATCAACACCACATCTGAGCAGTCTATTCTGGTCGCAGAATGAGGTTCTGTTTGGTTTGAACATAAACTGGATTCCGCACTTGGTCAGCCCTTGTTGCAGGAAAGCTCCACGTGGCAGGTCTCTCCCCGACTCTCCACTTGTGTCACTCCTCCTCGGGGCGCCTGAGATCCCATCAGCTGGTCTCACTGCCAATGTCCCAGTCACAGGTCCCTTTAAGGAGCCTCTTTTCCTAATTCCCAGGGGATATGCCGGTACTATTTGAAACGTGTCCCTGCTCAGGAAAGTCCCAACCACCTGCCCCTCTCCAGGGCAGGCCGCGGAGACCTCTCAGGCTGGGCCTTTCAGCCTCATAACCAGAGAACAGCTAAATGGCTAGGAGTCACCAAAGAGCACTCCTGTGAAATTTGCTAATGCTTCAAAAACTCCCACTTAAACCTGTTCTGGCCCTAAATGCATGCTTTGTGTGTACGTGTGTTGTGTTTTGAAATCCTCCTCTAAGCCTGCACACTGGAGACATGACATGCATGCCAATCCCTATGCCCACTGAAATTCTAGGAATGTGCATTGGTATGTTTTAAGATCATCTTCTGGCAAATTAAGTCAAAGTTAGATATTGATGCTAATAATATATATTCAAGCAGACAAGGAAAATTTATCATAAGAAAGGGAAGGGAAAATATCTCCCATTTATCTTCTTCCTACCTCATAATTCAAACCTACATATCTAGAGACTTTAATTGACCAAGATTCCAAGCCAAAGAGTCTAACCCCAGTGAACCAGTACTATTTGTTTATCTACTAAGTACAAAGCACAGACTGTACATTGGGCAATAGTTAGATATGTACATCTCTGTCCTCCGAAATCACAGAAACAAAAAGGGAGACATAGACACATAAACCTTAATTAATGACCAAAAGCAGGAAAAGCTGAGCGGTTCCAACTTGGGGGGGACAGACACTCAGTGCTATTGGGTTTCATAGGAAGAAAGGAAGGTCACAGGGAAGAGGTCCCAGGGGTGGTGATATGTGATTCCAGACTAGAGGCTTGGGCCTGGTCCAAAGTACAGTGTGGTTCATGGGAGGCTTCAGAGTGGGAGAATGACATTTTAACTGATGTTGGAGGTGAGTGTCGTGGCCCAGAGCACAGGATGCACTGGAGCAGGTAAGAAGCTAGATTGGGAGACCAGCTTGCAAATTCTGGCAGTGGCCCAGGCACCAGGCAACTAACACCTGAGCTGAAGGTTGGCCATGGTGAGAGGAGGGAGAAGTGATAGATGACATAGGTGCTGTGAAGGACAAGCAGAGATTTCAGTCGTACTGACTATGAGGGACAAGGGACAGGGTCCTGCTCACTGACCAGCTCCCAGAGGAAGAGAGCTATCCAGAGGGAAGGCCTAGGTCTTGGCTGGGCAGCTCTCTCATCTCCTTCCCACTCTCCACCCTGTAGGAACAGCAGAATCACCTATATTCTCCAGTGGGAGTCCCAGGTCATGCCGAGAATGTAGCCCTGCCTCTGGACAGACAGGACACAGGGATTAGTTATGTAGGGCCAGATGTGAAACAAAAAGCCCCAGAGCTCCCTCTGGCTTTCATAATCCCTTCAGCTTCAACCCCCTAGACAGACCGCCACCCTGATTGTACTGAAATGAACATGGTCTGGCTATGATCTTCATCAGTACCACTTTAAATCTTGTACCTCTGTCCCCTTTGGATTTTATAGTGATTCTTACTGGCCCTTTGAAGTAGCCCATGTCCTCATTCCTCCTCTTAACAGCCCTTATGTCCATTTGAGTCTCACACGATTAGAAGGGAGTGGGGGGTTGGGGAGGAGGTGTTATATAGTTTAGGTTAAACTCATTAGGGAACTTCATCCACCTGTCCTTGTTGACAGACTTAAGCTCCTGGTTCAAATGTCTCCTTAAGCCAGACACCTCTAAAGTTTTCATTTATATGAAATAATGTTGCTTTATTGTTTGAGCTCTGTGTTCTGCTCTGACTCAGGCTCCTCAGGCTCCTTGTTTAATTGCATCACTGTGGAAAGGGCTCTGGGAAGGAAGGCAGGGAGCCCTGTCACTCCAACTGGCCAAGTGACCTTTGTCAATGCTCTTCAACTCTCTGGGCTTCAGTTTTTTCATTAGTAACATGAGGGGTCATACAAACTAATCTCTAATGATCCTTTTAGCTTTGGCTTTCTGTTGTGCTAATGAAGCCCAAATAAACTTGACCTTCATCTCCTAACCTGTCCTCCCAGACAGTCTTGCCATACCTTTGACCCCACATTGTGACCTGTGAATACTATGTGTACTGTCCCTTCCAAAGGGGCTGAGAAATGAAATGTGGCTCCAGAGTTCTGAATACACATAGACACCTGTCAGCAGCAGGAACAGAAATAGAGAATCAGTGCCCTGTTTTCCTGTGGGAGCAGGGAGGATATTGGGAAGGGTGAGGAAGGAATGGGGTGGCAGTAGAAAGCAATGTCATCTCTAGGTGTATTGACAGTAGGGTGACATGTTCAACAAACCACTCAGAATTCCACACAAGAGAGGAGGTTCTCAAACTTGTGTTAGCATCAAATAGCCAGGTGATTCTGAGGTAGGTAAGGATGAACAGAGAGTTAGAAAATGCGGGAAATAGAGATCCTCCATGGGGATATTCTGATAGAAATAGTGACATAAAGATGAGAGCTGAAACTGGAGACCAGATGATTACGTGGAGGTAGGGGGAGAAGATCTGAGTCTGCGGGATTTAAACCTGACAGATATCCACATTTTATAAGGAAAAGAAAGAGGGAAATGAGAAGGCATTAGAAAACAAAGAAGGGAACTCAGTTCCCCTGAGTTGCAGCTACTTGCTGGGCTCATCACATACATTAGTGTGAGGAAAGCCTTGAGAGGGAACCATATGCAAGCCAAGGAGGAAAAGCACAGTATAGACAAAGTGACCTTGGCTAATGTGATAGAGTAGCAGGGACCAGGCAAAAAAAAAAAAGGATCATGAAGCCAAGCCCAGGTCAGATCAGCAGCTACCAGAACTAGATGCACCCCAAGAATGATAGATCCTAATCTTTTGCAATAGCAATGGTAGCAGATACTATGGGTGCCCTTTATCACACCCCTTCACCTTAACTCAGCTCACATTGGCAAAGCCCACCTAAAGCTTGCTCCTACAGCTCATGCTCTCTGCCCTTCATCCTTGGGGCCTTGTCTGAAGCTGTCGGAGCTTCACATGGGGAACACACAGACTGAGGAGATCATGTTCTTCCTCCAACCTCCAACTTCAGCAAGACACAAGAGCCGGTGGCCCAATGCCCCATCCCTTTCTGTATTCCTACAGCAAAGATCTCAATTATGCACCTGTGTGTTGGCTTTTCCTCCTTGCTATTTACTGGGATTGGATCCCAAATAACTCTCTGCACGCAGTTCTTGACTGAGACTTCTTTCAGAAGAACCCAGACCAAGACAGGTGAGTCAGCCGTGGTGATGGTGGTGGCAAACCAAAAAATACTGGCAGGATCTTGGGTGTGCATTTCCCTTAATGCCTAAAATTCTAAATAAATAGGACAGATTTCTGCTCACTTCTGTAATGACCAAAGGCTGAGCTGTGTCCTGTGGGCTGGTAGAGATGTTACTTTGAATATGATCCATAGGCCCGTGGTTCTAAATCCCCTTTCAAGAGGGTGGGCAGTGATGGTTCCAGGATTCCTTAAAACATGAACAGGCATGAATCCAATCACTCATAGCAGAATGGCACTTCCCCGTTAGAGGGTTAACTTCTCCAGTACAGTGGCCACAGCCTAGACACCTGTAGCAGTATGAAGCCCAAGGAGGTGCTGTGTTTCACTATTTGGCTTATCTTCACAATGTTTTAAAAGTCAAGGTAACAGCAGATGTCAAGTTTAGTCACAGTAGAAGGAACTTAGCACTGAATTTACACTAAGCTCCTTATACTAGTGGCTAATACCCACAGGCATTTGAGTTAGCAGTTTCAACTCGAGCATTTTTGGAGAAACGGCTTTAGTCTTGGTCCACTCTTCCCTTGGGTCCTGCAGCTATGTCCTCTCTGCTGCCTGGCTCCTAATTTCCTGTCTCTGCTCCACCTTGAACTTCTCTAATGGTTTTGCTCCTGATCGCTTCATTGGGCCTGCAACAAAATCTGTGTTTTTAATACAGTGCTGCTCTCCCCCTCGAAGGATGGGGATTCTGGGAAGGCTGGACAACATGCTGCATTTTCTTTCCCAATGTGGACTGACTGATTGCATAATTCCCACCACATTAGAACTCTTGCAGGTCACTGACACTACTGAAGTGTTGAGAAGACCACAAAGGAGTTGGAAAGTGAAAGTCAAGGCCTGATATTTCTATTCCTCAAGTCAATCAGCACAGTCCTGTGCTGGAGAGCCCCTTGATGGTCCTCTCTCTCTTTGTCCATGGCCCAGCATGTTACTCAACCTCTATTTCTCCATAAGGCCTTTTCTGTTCTATCTTCCTTCAAAGCTCTTCAGACCCCTGGGGGTGTCCTTTCTTCCTATTTGAAAACCAACTATCATTTGGTATAGGAACCTCTTACGAGGGGCAGCATGTTTAATGTGTGTCTTTTTAAAGAAATTAATTGTCTTAATATTTTAATAAGTCAAGCTGCCTTGATAAAGCTATTTTAATTCTTCATTGAGGCAACATATTCCTTTTAGAGGTGACTAGACATCACATTCATATATCCCCATAATTATCTAAAGGTTATTCTTCAAGAAAATAGAGTCGGGTGGTATGATTTCAGCATTAGCCAACACTCAGACTTTAGCCCTAACCTAGACTTGATGCATTGACTCTATGCCATTTAACTCTCACAATAACAAACATATCCTTCACCATCTATAAAGGGTGTCAAGACTTAATGTTAAGAGGAAATAAAATAAAAATTGCGTCCCAAAAAGAACCCTTGGCATTCTGCACCCAGGGCTCATTCCAAGTCAGGGATCTGATGCTGCCTTAGGGGCAGAGTGGTCTGAGGCCAGGTATCTGCACACAGACAATCCCTTCTGTTCTTCCCTTTAATCTAGTGCAATAATTTCCAAGTTCTAGGGTGGATAGAAATTAAAATACAAGGTTGTATGTTTTATGGGTGATATAAGTGCTTTCCAAGGGTAATACTGAGTTTATATGATGTTCACGTTAGATGTTGATTGCAGAACCTAAAAATATCACCCCTAAGATGTGACTCGTGTTCGAATAGCTTTCTTCAACCTGAGTTCTGCCAACAGACTAGAATTTCTATTTGGCTGAAAATTTTAAATAGTACTTTTTGCTCTTTGGTTTTACTACCCTTAGAAAGAGAACTCAGCCCCTCAGGCCTTGAATGCCCTGAAAGCTACCCCTGACCTCCAAGTCACTACATGGCAGCTTTTCCCAGGTGGAGTGTAGGGAGAGAGGAATGGGGAGCGGGGACCTGGCTTTCTTACTAGCCAGCCAGATGACTTGGGTTTGCAAAACTCAATATCATCCATTTCATCTTGACTTGAAGGCAGTGATCTCCTTGGGCCCATCCCATGTGTCCTGAATTTCTCAACTTTATTTCAAGCCCTATTTCATCTGTCGCGGTTTATACCTCTGCTAAGGTTCATGGTAAATGGTCTGTTTCTGTCAATGACTTTTTCTTCTATGTCAGGGAAAGGCCCATTAGACAAATCCAATGGGACAAGTTCAGAGAGTTTGTCAGTCCCGTCACTTTTAGGTCAGGCTGTGCAGTGGAGCACAGACGCAAAACAGACTTGTCAAGATGGGCAGTGTCTCCTGGAGGAAGTTTATCTCAATGGAGAGACTCACGTGATGGGTGAAAGACATCAGCATACCAGCACTTCAGCCTGGGAACCGCACAGGGAGCTGAAAAGAGCAGTCTGTGAATGAATTTAAGATGGTCAGTGTCTCAATCTCCTATGCAGGGGGGAATGGGGAGACACCTGTACATATCCAAGAGTTTTGGGGGTACTTGTCTAAATCCTGACACAAATGGTGAAGCTGTCATTTCTTATCAATAATTATTTTCAACTTATTAATAATTAATAATCATTGATAAGAGAAATAAATACAATATTTTATGCCTTATCTCAGGAAGAAGGTACAAGAGAACTTCTACATTTTCCCATTGTTAAATTAACTAAGCCCTATGCATCAAAACTATATTTAGAGATAGGACCTTTAGGGAGGTAACTATGGTTGAATGAGGTCACAAGTGTGGAATTCTAACCCAATTGGAGGGATGGCCTTATAGGAAAGGAGAGAAAGAGCTTTCTCCCTACTTGTACACACTAAGGAAAAGCCATATAAACACACACTAAGAAGGTAACTGGCTGCAAGCCAGAAAGAGAGCTCTCACCCGAACCCAACCATGCTGGCACCCTGATCCCAGATTTCCAGCCTCTGGAGCTATGAGGAAATAAATTTCTGTTGTTCAAGCCACCCAATCTGTGGTGTATATTATGGCAGCCTGAGCAGGCTAAGACAGCAAGGAATTTAAATGTTTGAAGAAGCACTAACATACCCATTTTGAGAAGTTTATATGTAAAAAAGGCAACAGTTACTTAATATCAAGTAGAATATGATGCAAGAAAGAGAAATAAAGTCAGTGAGATGGACAAAAAACAAAAACAAAAACAAAACCCTAGCAAATAATGGAATAAATAACCAGGAACAAAGCCTATTTTCCAGTGTCAGGACCAGATTTGGGGTTATCAGGTTCCCAAAGAAAAGAAATTGGTCATGGGAGATCAGAAATCTTGTTTGAAGTTCACACGTTAAACTAGTAAATCATGGGCAGCATTTTGAGAAAGTTCAGTGCTAGTTAGAAAGATCTGAATTCATTCTTCTTATTCTTTTGCTTGGCTTTAAAAGAACAAGGTACTTGTCTAATCACTATGTTGTACACCTGAAACCGATATTATATGACATGTCGGCTGTAATTGAAACAAAAAAAGGCAAGCAGAAAAATAAGAACAGAACAAAGTACAATCTCTTGTCCAAGGTTCACTTATTTAAGGCATCATATTCTGGAAAGGGCAGATTTTATATTTGATAAAGGGTTCCTATTCACAAGCATGTACAGTTTCATAGGAGAGATGCTCTATGCTCAGAAAAATCTGAACAATGAAAAGTTGGATTTGAAAAGCCATTGTATAAATAACTGTTGTAAGACTGGATGGATGGTTGGATGGATGGAACAGTTGATTGTTCAGATTCTCAGAAGGGATAGAGTTCTAAAGTGCCAGCCTCTGACTGTGTTCAATCTATTCAACCATAAGCATTGATCATTCTCTGATAAACTGATAATACCCTACATATGGCTCTTCTACTGTGAGCACCTGAGAATCATGGACTATATAAAATTTGTTTTTGTTCCCAAAAGTCTATCCTTGGCACCCTGAAATGGGACTTTAAAAATCCCATTGACTGTTGCCAACATTGGCTGAGTTGACTTGTTTCCCTCTCATTACTCAGGACCTGTGCAATAAAGTCATTCATTCATTCATTCATTCATTCAACAAATATTTATTAAATGTTGCTATAGACTATGCACTGTTTTAAGATCTGGAGATACATTATAAAGCAAATAAATGTGCTTACATTCTGATGAGAAGAAACAGAAAATAAATCAAAAAATAAAATATGTATATAAAAAATAAAATATATAGTACTTTAGACAGCGGTACGTGCTATGGAGAAAAATAAGGCAGAATGAGGGAAGAGTCACCAGAAGGTGACCTCTGAGCAAGGACCTAAAGGTGTTGGAGAATCAGTCCAGGCAGCTCTTTGGGGCGGGAGGAAAGGGGAGAAGAGTGAAGCACTGAGGTGGGCGTGGAAATGAAAAGGAAAACAGTAGCTGAAACTGGTTTTGCTCAGTGGATAGAGCATCAGCCTGTGGACTGAAAGGTCCCAGGTTTGATTCCAGTCAAGGGCATGTACCAGTAGGGAGTGTGCACAAGGCAGCTGATCAATGTTTCTCTCTCATCGATGTTTCTGACTTTCTATCCCTCTCCCTTTCTATCTATAAAAAATCAATAAAATATATATTTTAAAATAAAAGGAAAACAGTAAATAGCCCATTGCATCAGGACAAAGAGAGGAGGATATATAATGTCAGAGAGATGAGAGGGACCAAGAGACCTATATAGAGCCCCGCAGACCCTGATGTGGATTTGGCTTTTACTTTGAGCCATTGAGGAGTGATAGGACCTGACTAGGTTTTCACCGGATTAATCTGGCTGCTAGGTTGAGACTGAAAAGTATGGGTGGCAAAGGCAGAAGCAGGGAAACCAGTTAGGAGGTCTTGTAATACCCAAGTAAGACAGAAGGGTGGCTCCAACCAGGGGTTAGTGGCAGAGGTGGTGAGAATATTAGATTTTAAGTATCTCTGTGAATTAGAGCCAAAAGGATTTGCTGATGGCTGGGGTGTGGAGTTTGAATGAGGAGGCACCCATTACCAAGCACTCTTGGTATCAATACTGGTATGGCTACATGGCATCTTCTGATTGGCCAGCCCAGTTTGAACTGGGATCCTTCCAGCATCACCAGTCCCTCCCCAACCCCAAATAATTGTAATTTGGATGGATGGTCACTTCATCCCTATGCCTTCCATTGACTAATCACCCTTTTTCTAAAGCCAATCCCAGAGTCCATACTAAACCCACCATTTCTACCTCTCCCCACCTGCACTTAGGTTCCCATGAGAATGGAAACTATGGGTTTTGAAGGAAGAAAATACTAGATAAATATGGGTCTGAGTGATTCCAAGCCAGGATAACTATTAAGCATCAGACCACGTATCGTACCACTGAGACCATCAGAACAGAAAGGCCAGGCACTGAATGTTAACACCTTTCTAGTTTTCTACCCAACCCCTGTTTCCAGACTTCTAGACAATTTTGGTCAAAATAAGATATACACAGTTGCCATCTGAGAGCAAGAATAGGCAAGATATCTAACGAGAGTGCCTCTTGCAAACTGTTACTCTTAGTTATGATAGTTTAAGCAACTGAGAAAGGAAGAAGGGAGAAAGAGGGGAAGAAGGAACCAAAAAAAGGGGAAATTCAGTTCTTTCCCATTAGCTATTTTCAAAAACCAGTGCAATGGTGGAGGAATTTTGTTTTTTGGGTTTTTTAATCATATTCTATACTCTCTCTTAACCTAACTTTTACAAAGAATCCAAGATATCAACCCACTGTATATTTTTAAATGATTTATTGCAGGACTTCTTTTAAAGCAACAATTAAGGAGAAATCCTCTCAGGGAATGAGGCTGAGTCAGCTGAGTCTAGGCAAACCGTATTTTTTGGTATTAAAACACACACCACATAAATTCTTTGGAATGCAATTGATGCAATAAATCCCAGCTTCTTGCTTTTCGGATTTTGCGGATTTCTAATCAGGGTTTCCAGACATTCAGAAACTCTGGGCTGGGCTGTGTGAGCACGTGTTGTTGTTTTAAAGGATCCAATCCTATATAATCTCACATGTAGACATTTTCCACTGACTTCAGATTTATTTGTATGAACCACCAAATCCTCAAAGATTGTGCTAGGGCATTCGGAGGCATACTTCCAACCTCCTAGTGGAATAAATTACAAGATGAGAATAAGTAGTTATTTTCTAGGGCTTACTGTGTTTTTGTTCTTTCCACAAACAAAATGCAAACCCTCGCAAATTAAATAGATTCCTCAAGGTCCAAAAGAGCCTTCTCATTCTGTGTTTTGTATACTCAGCGGTAGTGTCTCAACAGATGTTAAAGGGCCAGCCTCCAATAGAGACTATTTTATCAATAGCATATGAACCTGAAGGGATACTTGAAGCCCATATCCTCAGGTGAAGTGATATGGTGGGTGAGCATCCATTTCAGATTCTTCCTACCTCCTCCTCCTCCTCTTCCTCCTTCTCCTTCTCCTTTTTTCTGCTTCTTCTTCTTTCTTTAAAATATATTTTTATCGATTTTTTTTTAGAGAGGAAAGAAGAGGAATAGACAGAAACATGGGTGAAAAACACCAATCAGCTGCCTCCTGCAAGGGCCCCCTACTGGGGATCATGCCCACAACCACGGTACATGTCCTTGAGCAGAACTGAACCTGGGACCCTTCAGTCTGTGGGCTGACACTCTATCCACTGAGCCAAACCCGTGAGGGCTCTTCCTACCTTCTTTACACATCCCCTCTGGGGTCTGTCAGTTGCCTAAAGCAACAGGTTCTACAGGACAATAATTCCCTAGAACCTACCACTTTCCCTCTCCTTAATTATTAAAATAATCATTCCAAACAGTTACTATGATGTAGTTCCTAAATCCTGTGGAATATTCTACCAAACGCTACTCTTCGCCTATGTCCATGAGGAGCACTTCTTGACTGTTTTTTTTGTTTTTGTTTTTTCCTGCATAGGCTAAGTGGTCAGATTTACTGTCAACTAGAGTAGCTGGCACTGCTCCTATTATTCTGAATTCGTGGAACTGAGACGTGGAACTTAGAACTTTGCAGCTGCATCTGGACCCCTCTCCATGCACTGCCCACATATCTGCTGCCAACAGCAGGCACAGGGCCCAGAGAAGTCATAATGTGGCCCCGTCTCAACACCCTCCCTGCTCCAACCTCCATCGGTGAACAGGAAATAGCATCATTGCAGACCAGGCCTCCCTTACCTATTGCACATCATGTATAATGGGAGGCTATAGGAGTAGGATGATATCTGAATTAGCTCTGGGCAAGTCCCTTCCTCCATCATTTTGCCGCCACCTGTCCAGCTCTATTTCTGACCCTCTCTTTGCATGGGCTGACAAGAAACACAGGGTAGCTTTGGAGGTATCTGTTGGCTTTAGGGGTGCCCATCCATCCACATGTCTTTTTTAGGATCTGCCCCTGCCTAAGGCCCCTGCTGTGGGGCTTACTCTAGATATCCGAACTATTATAAAGCCATGAAATATAAACATTCATTATGGGAAACTACCTAAATGACAACATTAATATACAACTTAGTCAAAATCTAAAGTCTAGTCAGTGTGGCAACAGAATTTAACAGGCTCCATATTCTTTAACATACCTCTGGTTAGCTTCACTCATCACTGAAGGCAGAAGTTAGAAGCTTCAGTGAGCAGATTAATGAGAAAACTTGACCGTTTGGGAAACAATCAACAGAGGTATCTTGAGTAGACACACTTTCAGGTAGGAATTACATTTTGATAAATAGTTAGGAAAATTATTATCAAATATTTACATATCACTTACCATAATGTAAATTGCATCAATTCATTGTACTTTATTTTAAAGCTGTTTGGAAATTAATTTTGTATTATGAAAGATAGTTCTTAGAATATTAAAAAGCTTGATTTAATAGTTCCAAGAACTGTTATAAAGCCATGAAATACAAATGTTCATTATGGGAAACTGCTATGTTGAAGTGTGTGGTAGAAGTGTGTTAATGAATGTTGTGGTTTGTAGGAAACTGTGTGTGTTTACTTGCTCTAAGCTGTATTTGCCATCGGAGGTTGGCATAAAGCAGCAATCAGTGATAATTAACTCATGTTAGCTCCCAGCTCTAGATCTAATCTGCTCAACCACCACAAAAGGCCTGTGCTGCAGCTCTTAAAATAAGAACATAGCTAACGGCATCCCTGCTCATAAAGATTTATTTTACAAGCATAATGAAAGTGGTGATAGCAATGTATCTTTTAAACACAATGAGAACATGCTTTCCCACATTAGTCACAAGATTCTAGGGATTTCACTGTTTTCTTCTCAGAAAATGATGTTCTCAACATTTAGTCTTTAAATACACAAGTAGGTTAAGTTAAAAAATTAAAAGAAAACCAGTCGAAAGGGTAATTTTCAGATGAGAATGTGGACATTTGCAAATATCCAGCAAAGCCCTAGCTGGTTTTGCTCAGTGGATAGAGCATCAGCCCAATAACTAATTGGTTCCAGGTTCGATTTCGGCAAAGAGCACATACCTCAGTTGTAAGCTGGATCTCCAGCCCTGGTCAGGGCGCATGCAGGAGGCAACCAATCGATGTGTCTCTCTCACATCAATGTCTCTTTCTGTCTCTCTCCCTCCCTTCCACTCTCTCACTCCAAAAAAATAAAGAAGTAAATGGAAAAATATCCTCAGGTGAGGGTTAACAGCAAAAAACAGCAAAGAAGGTAGCATGTGCTAAGTGCTGAATGCATGTGCAATCTGATTCTAAACAACTGCAGGTCCTTTGCACTAAGGTTAGTCCACTGCTGGGGACAGAGATAATAGACAAAGGTCAAGACAGAACTGTATTTTCTGGAATGTTATCTTACCCCACCCTATGCCTAAAATTCCCTTTTTATCCACAAGAAGCCGTGAAAAGGAAGCTTTTTGTCTGATGTCCCGAGAAGAGGAGAGGCACACTGGTTTCTCTCTCTCACTCACACCTTCTCCCTCTGCTTCTGCAGGAGCCTGTCTAGGCCCCATTGCGGTGAACCTGGATTAGGATACTTGCACTGCCTCCATTATCGCCTTCCACATTTTGAATCAGAGATCATCAGTCCACAGGCATTCCCTACACCCCCCAATTTACATGCCTGTGCTATAGACCCGAAGATGTGCTGCCAGCTTCCCTTCAGGGGAGGACTTTGCTGGCAGCTGTCCTCCCCCAGCTCATGGATACTTCAGGGTCTGCTTCAGCTGCAAAGATCCTCCTCACCTCAGTCCCACACTGGACCCGACTCTGATGGGCAACATTTACCCAGCACTCCTGGCCAGGGTGGCCAACACCTTTGCGGACATACTTCACAGTTCATCTTCTCCCCCTGTCCAGTCCTGTTTCCAGTTCCTCCGCTTCACGGTGGTTGAACCTGCTGAATATACAGTCTGGTCTGAGACACTGTGATGTCTGTCAGTTTCCATGCCATTCCTGTTAAATGATCAACCTGAGAAACCCCGGTGCAGAGACAGGGATACCTAGAAGCTCCAGAAATGACATCTGTGTTCCTCAATATTTTAGCCTCTAGGAGTAGAGTGCTTTCTTCAAGTAAGAGCTTATGTAAAACCATAAAGCAGAATAAAGTTGAAATTGCTGTGGCAGGCCATAGAGTCCTAGACAGATGAAAATCAATGGACCGAATAGATCTGTGGTTCTCAACTCACAACCAGCATCAGAATCCACGGCAGGCATGAGAGGAATACAAATGTCTGCCTTTCACCCCTGAAATTCAGTTTCAATGTTGTAAAAGTCCTTCAGGTGAATCTGATAGACAGCTTACACTGCGAACTCGTAAGCTCTAAGGCATTTCCACCCTCTGCGCTCTCCTGTTCCATAACACACTATTGCCCTTTCTCCAATGTAAACATTTAAAACAGAGCCTCCATTATCCATGGCTAGAAAACCAACTCTGGCTTTTATACCAAAGGAGGGATTTATTTTTTAACTACTCATAGTTTTTTAAAATTTATTTTTATTGAATTTATTAGGGTGACTGGTTAATAAAATCATATAGGTGTCAGGTGTACAATTCTATGCCACATCATCTGTATATTGCATTGTGTGTGCACCAAGTCTCCTTCTGTCATCATTTATTCCGCCATCCTCTTCCACTCCCCCCACCCTCCTTGCCCTCTGGTAATCATCATGCTGTTGTCTATGAGTGTTTGTTGTTGTTTTTGCTTTGTTTTGTGTTTTGTGGTGGTTGTTTTTGTTCTTAATCCCTTCACCTTTCCTCACACCCCCCTACTCCCATCCCCTCTGACAACTGTCAATCTGTTCTCTGTATCTTTGAGTGTGTTTCTATAGTGTTTGCTAGTTTATTTTGTTCATTAGATTTCTACATATAAGTAAGGCCATGTGGTAATTGTCTTTCTTTGAATGGCTTATTTTACTTAGCATAATAATCTCCATGTCCATCCACGCAGTTACTAAAGGTAAGATTTCCTTCTTTTGATGGCTGAGTTGTATTCCATTGTATAAATGTACCACAGCTTTTTTATCCACTCATCTACTGATGGGCACTCAGGCTGCCTCCAAATCTTGGCTTATTGTAAATAACATTGCAATGAACTTAGGGTGCATAGATTTTTTCAAATCAATGTTTCGGGTTGCTTCAGATATATTCCCGGAAGTGGAATTGCTGGGTCATAAGGCAGTTCCATTTTTAATTTTTTTTTTCCTGAAAGTCCGTAATTTTCTACAGTGGCTGCACCAATTTGCATTCCCACCATCAGTGCACGAGGGTTCCCTTTTCTCCACAGTTTCATGTTAAAAAGTCACATGCGCCCTAGTTGGTTTGGTTCAGTGAATAGAGCGTTGACCTGCAGACCGAAGGGTCCCGGGTTCAATTCTGGTCAAGGGCACATGCATGGGTTGTGGGCTCGATCCCGCATGGGAAGGAGGGAATTGCAGGAGACAGCCAACCCAAGATTCTCTCTCATCATGGATGTTTCTCTCCCTCTCTCTCTCTCTCTCTCTCTCTCTCTCTCTCTCTCTCTCTTCCTCTCTCCCCCTCACCCTTCTCCCATCATCTCTGAAATCAATAACAATGTGAATGGGTTTTTTTTTTTCAAAAGTTACATTGCCTAAGTCCCCTTCTACCCTCCAGGTTTGAGACAAAGACTTAAGAATTCTGAAGAAAGGAAATGAAAAGACAAAATAAAATATTTAAGCAAGAGGTCTCTCTAACATTCTCTCAGAGATCCTCTTCTGAGCTTCTCAGTCTTCTAACAGAAATTATGTCTATGCCATATTGACTTGAGCAGTATATCTTGCATGTGGATGACAGGCAAGTATCCTGGGTTTTTTGAAACAAGGGATTTATCAAGTACAAACTTCAATTAACTGATTAAGTTTTGGGGGTTACTAAAGAGAGATTGGACATCTCTGCATTTTCAACATTATTTATTGAAAGTATTTTTCAAATATATATATTGATTTACTTTACTGCTTTGGTAAGTACAATATCCTGAATATAGCTAGTTATTTCTTTACGGGTAGAAAACCTTAAGATCCTCAGGGTAATAGTTTTGAACATTAATCTTCTCATACATGATATGGATAAAGAAAGTGTCCCTGGCACATTTTGCCTTATTGTAGACTCTAAATGTTTTAAAGACGAGGACTACATTCCGTTCTGATTCTATCAGGCATGAGGTTTATGATATTGAGTGAGGATAACTGATTCTCAGTGTCCCCAACTGAAAGCAGGAAGAATCTGCCTACTGCTCAGGCTGTTAGTAGAATGCAAGTTCCTTGTATATAATGCATGGCACACAGCAGAACTAATGAATGTTCCTTTTCATTTTCTAAAATAATGTTTTTCCCTGAGTCAGATTTAAATGAATGCAGGAGATAAGAATTATTTTTTTTTCTGATTCTAGAGCATAAATGAAAAAGAATTAAGCCTAACATGATTTTTTTATTTTTTATTTTTTTATTTCTTTGGCTTGTGAATTGTATCTTTCATCTGAAAGTGAGGCGACAGACAATTCCAACATACCGAAATTTCTAATTATTTGGTTCTCATTAGCAATTGGGCAAAGATTCAGGCAGGCAATTTGGCAACATGTTTTACATTTCCTTTGCCCCAGTAATCCCACTCTTCTGATTTATTGTAAGGAAATGATTGAGCATGAACACAGAGTGAATAAACAAGAATATTCACTGAAAGTTGTTTATAATATTAAACCATTAGGAACAATCTAAGTTGTTTCATCAATAGGAGATTGGTAAAAACACATTTTGGATCATCCAGACAACAAAATATTGTGAAGATTTTAAAAATTATGATATAGCTCCATATTTATAAATTTATAAGATGCCCACAAAATATTAAGTGAATAAAGCAAACTACAAAGTAATCTGTATTAAATACCTTATTCCAATTTTGTCAAAAATATTTGTTTGTATGCAAAGAAAAAAATGTCTTGAAAAATAGAATAGAGGATGCAAGGATGGTGTTGGGAAAACAATATAGATGGTATTGGGAAAATTGGACAGATATGGTGGGAATGAAAAAAAAATTGGACAGATATGGTGGGAATGAAAAAAAACAGGCTCATATGTTTATCTTCAAATGATAGAATTCTGGAAGATTTTCTCTTCTTTTTAAGTCCCTTTGTGTTTATCTGGATTATTTTACAAAGAAGCATGTATTATTTCTATAATCAAAAATAGTAGAGCTACTTTTCTTTTGAAAATTTTAAAACTTTAGTTGGCCCAAAATGCCAACCGGTAATTTTGTTCTAAGCAATCCTGGAAAACTGAACTCTCTGTGGGCCTTTCAGTCATTCTCAAACAGGAAAGAGAAGCTTGGTGTGGCTGTGGACAGCAGAAGGTTTCCACCTCAGCACTATTGATATTGTGGGCTGGATAATTCTTTGTTGTGGGAGGTTGTCATGTGCCTTGTAGGATGTTTAGCAGCATTCCTGGCCTCTAGCCATCCAATGCCAGTAACACACACTACTCCCCCCATCCTGCAGAGTTACAACATCCAAAAGTATATCCAGACTTTGCCAGATGTCCCCGGGGACCTCTGCAATAAAGAAACTAGAGACCTGGAATTGAACCCATGTTTGACCCTCACTAGCTAGGTAATTTAACCTCTCTGAGCTTCCTTTATTTATTTATTTTTTTATTAACAGAATGACTATGTGCTCTTTAAGATAGCTTTGGTCCTGCCTGGCTGGTGTGGTTGATTGTCCACCCATGAACCAGGAAGTCAGGGTTCAATTTCCAGTCAGGGCACATGTGTGGGTTGTGGGCTCAATCCCCAGTGGAAGGGCTTGCACGAGGCAGTGGATCAACGTTTCTCACTCATCAGATGTTTCTATGTCTCTATCCTTCTCCCTTCCTCTCTCTCTAAAAGTCAGTAAGTACATTTTTTTTAAAATAGCTTTGGCCTTAACCTGTTTGGTTCAATGGATAGAGCGTCGGCCTGCAGACTGAAAGGTCCCGGGTTCAATTCCAGTCAAGGGCATGTACCTTGGTTGCAGGCACATCCCCAGTAGCAGGTATGCAAGAGGCAGCTGATTGATGTTTCTCTCTCATCAATGTTTCTGGCTCTCTCTCCCTCTCCCTTCCTCTCTGTAAAAAATCAATAAAATATATTTTAAAAATAAATAAAATAGCTTTGGTCCTGAAAGAGTTTTATGGATTTGCAGAAAATCAATTGGCCCAGAAAGCCAACAGTACAGGCAGAAATGTAGCTAGCTCTTCTGACTGTAATCATGCATTTAGTCATTCCTCTGTGTGACAAATATTTATTGAGTGCCTACTATATCCCAGTTATTTTATAGGGACTGGGAAACTGTAATAAATAAAAAAATGAGACCCTTGCTTTCATGGAGCTTACCTTCTATGGAAAAAAGCAACCATAATCATGCAGGTTAATAAATAGGAGCATTTTAGAAAAGTGACAGAAAGTAGATAACGTGTGGTGGATGGTCTTGGAATGGTGTTGGGGAAAGTGAACAAGATTGGATAGGGTGGCCTGGGAAGATCACCAGAGAAACTAATATTTGAACTAAGATCTTAATGATAATAAGGACAGAGCCAAGGGGAAAGCAGTGGAAATAATGTCCTGGACTTAGGGAATTGAAGTGCAAAAGGAGTGAGATAAAGAGCTTAGAGCCATATTAATCCCATATAATAAAAGCCTAATATGCCAAGTATCGGGTCATCTGGTCATCCAGTCAACCAATCAAAGGGTAATATGTTAATGATATGCTAAGGGTGTTCAACCACTTGCTATGATGTGCACTGACCATCAAGGGACAGATGCTCCTACTGGTAGGTTCGCTTGCTACTGGGGTCCGGCCAATCGGGACTGAGTGAGATGAGCCGGACAAGCCCTGGAGCCCTCCCGTAGTCCCTCCCTAGCTAGCCAACCTCCCACGTCACTCCCCAGCCCCATCATGCACCAGTGGGGTCCCTCAGCCTGGCCTGCACCCTCTCACAATATGGAACCCCTCAGGGGATGTCGGAGACCTGGTTTCAGCCTGATCCTGCAGGCCAGGGTGAGGGACCTAGTGATAATATAATAGCAATATGTACATGATGGAAGAATACAAAGGAAACAGTGTCAGATTTTACCACTGATAACAGGGGGAAATGGTAAGTGGAAAAGCAATCTCTAATTTTTCCACAGGAGAGTGATTAGGATAGAAATTAAATTTTTAAATTAAAAAAAACCTTCACATCATGGCCTTTCTCAATAATGCAATTGAGAAATGGTGTTTTGGAAAATTCTGGAAACAAATGCCCCCTGAAGCTCACCAATGCTTTCTACCATCATTTAGTGCAAGGAGGGGGTTGCCAAGAAGATGTCTACTGAATTGCTAAAGCAATAAATTGAGGGGATAATCTCTTTCATGGTTGGTATGCTCAGGGGGAATGGGTCCAGCAGATAAAATGATAACTAGATTTAGTTGACAATTTGCTTTGAGTGAAATGCCGAGCTTGTAAATAATTTAAAAATAGCCTGTCTTTCAATTGCAGCGTGTCCTTTAGAAAATTTTAATCGATGCAAAACACATTTCTTAAACACAAGCTTCTAACCCCTGTGAAACCAGTGATCGGTCTAAACAAAAAGCTGTGACACAGTCAGAACAGTGTGCCCAATGGTTATGAAAGGGAGTGAATTGAGCTACAACCCCAGAATCCAATTTGTGGCAATAAGTACCCTTAGGAATTAGCAATTGTGTTGGTATGTCTTGTGGAAACACACTGGTTGTTCAGCTCTTTTTGTTTAAGGGCACTGAGAAGCTAGGGTTTCAATCCACTCATCAGAAACAATCAACATGAATAAACTCTGCATTTGGCTGCAAATGGATTGTCTATTTGCTTTATCTGCCAAAAGCTCAGGGTGGAAGAAGGAAGACATAACAACTTCTGAAATTAGGGTATAGTGTCACCTTGAGAAGATGAATTCAAGGACAAAGAAGATAGCACAGGATTTGGTGGTGAGGGATCTGGCACTAAACTAAGCTAAACCGCTTTCTACTGGGCCATCCATGTTGAAATGGGAAAATAGGGACCATTGCAAATGGGACAGGTGGCCACCTTTTCTAGACTGGCTGCTTCTCTCAATGCGGCAGGAAGCAGAGGCAGCGGCTTCTCATCCTTTGTGCTTCTTCAGCGCTGCCCAAGCCTGCACTGCTGGGCCTCACAGCTCAGTGGCCTTCTCTGACTGGGCTATTCTTTTCCCATAGAACTTCTTATCAAAGGAATCAATCCTGTGCAGCCCGCACTGCCAGAGAGGCAGCAGCAAAACCCCCAAGGACAATAAAAAGTTCTGTTCCTTTAGGTTGAAATTCCTAGATAAGATTTACTTTTCCCCTGCTTAAATCTAAAGGATCTCTCTCTCTCTCTCTCTCTCTCTCTCTCTCTCTCTCTCTCTCTCTCTCTCTCTCTCTCTCTCTCTCCTCTCCCTCCTCCCTCCCCCAACACTGACATAGATTATGAAGACATCATCCTAAATTGCCAGCATGGTATTCCAGCTTGGGAAATACACCAGCACAATTAGAGGATAAGGACACCCTCCAAGCACTTAACTGATGTTGGCTAGATGTTTGTTTTTAACAAATTGATTCTCCTTGATTATCAAAATATGTATGTATGGATTTTATCCCTTCAATCTTAGATGCTAAATAATCTGCAAAGCTGTTAATCCTGGATAGATTTAAAGATAATAGATAATGATGTATTATTCATAAATGGTGTGTGGCAGGATACCCATTATACAACAGCTAATCTCTAGAAATATCATCTTCATATTCATCTGTTATTATTTTACTTAAACCAGATTGTCCACATTTTTTGGAATGTTGATTTTTATAAAACCTACCCTTATAACAAAACATCGGTTCCTCCTCTCAACCCAGTGTGACCTCAGGGACTGCAGGAGCATATGCTCGCTTCCTTCCAAGCCTGGCTCAATCCCCACGCAGCCACGCTCACAAAGACACGAGTGCAAGCTGCTTGGCTGTGTTAGCGGCTGTTGAGTGGCTTCCAGCTGTCTTTGTCCCAAGGTCAACCAGAACCAAATTTCACTTTTTATCTTCAGGTAGGGAGATAGATTTCTTCATTGGTGAGCTCATTTGAATTTCTTTGTAGATATTGAACCAAATCTACTCAGGCTGCAAGCCTCTTGGGGCCTTTCATTCAGGGCTAAATATAAATAAATACTCATATAGAACAGCTTTTGATGAAACATTAAAGATGGTTTTTAATATGGTTTCTAGATTCTCTTATTTTCTCTATGAAAAATCCATGGTGGTAGAGAGAAACTTCACCATGGGAAGGGAATAGATTTGGAAACTGCTGCCTGTGGAACCCATGGGATTTAATGGCACAGGGCAAAGAAGCGGCTGATCTTGGCAAAGGAAGCAAGACAAATAAAATTAGCCACTAAATCAGCTCTCCTTTAAAAACCAGTTGTCAACTCCCTCCAGCGTTTATGAATCTGGGGACATGTTACTGTCACACTGTCTCAACCAAGATCAAACAGCACTGCTCCCTTCAATTGGGAAGGGTTCCCAGCTCTCGCTACAAAGACTAAAGCAGGGGATTTGACTTCCTCCTCTCACCCTTTTCCCCTTGTCATATGCACGCAAAAGATCCCAATCCAGGTGCCCACTCCCTACGGTTATAATGATTATAATTGTTGTTTATTTTAAACTATGCTCCCGGTCATCTCTTCATTGAATGGGCTGTAGGCTTCTACAGGAGAGGGTGCACCTGGCTTTTGGAAAGTACCACCTGCTCAAAGAGTGAATCTGCTGATGGAGATGGAGGATGGTCTGGATCAGCAGAAAGAAGAGTCTTGCAAAAACAGGGTGGAGATGCATTATTCCTTCCCTGTAGCTCCCCAATGGGGTCAGTCCTCCTCGGCCTCAGGAAAGAGGCTGGTCCTGCTTGAAGAAGGCACTGAAACGTCAGGTTACAACTCTTTATCCAGGTGAACGTGAGACATGTTCAATAACAACTTAAAAGGCTAACCTTAGCCAGACACCACATCAATTATAAGTATATCTGACTGAATGCTCGGAACACCCTCAAGATGAATAACATCACAGCTCCATTTTACAAACAAGCAATCAGAACAGTCAAGCAGTTGGATGACACGCTTGTCCAGGAGGGAACACCACAGAGACATGTAAGCAGTATGAGGCTCCCTGCCCCTGCTGGATGCAAGGGGACCAGCAAACCACAGTCACATCCTGCCATCAGTCAATCTTACCCAAGCCAAGAGCACGTGCTTCCAGCCGCATCCGGGTCCTTCCAGCCTTGTGCAGCTTTTCTAAGCATTGCTGGGCAGGTCCTCCAGAATCATCTGGAAGGACAGAATCATGTCACATGGGAAACACAGAATCATGTCACATGGGACTCTTAGGAGAAACATGTGACCAGTCCTATAAAGTCCTTCTTCTTGGATCCCACACACACCTTCCTGAAGCCAGAGCAAAGAGGCTGAAAGGGATCAAACACAGATTAGCTATTTTACTCTTGTTTTGCACCTAACTATGTCTTTTGGCTGGAGGCCAGGTGAAATTCCTATTGTACCTTTTAGGAGCAAAATCTTGAAGAGTTCTCTTTTGTTGTTATTGCTTTTGAAAGGGAAAACCAAACCTCACAAAGCTGAGTCCCGTTGTAAGCACATCAAGACCATGCATTGGCTCATTAAAATAGTAATTTTTGGTTATTATTCATTTAAAAATTCATGAAGCTTTTCTACTGTGCCTGGATAAGAATCCTGTATAAACCATAGAAAACCACAATCTTTACCGTTCCAAAAACAAGCCAAATTTCAGGTTAGAGCAGGCTCAATCCACACTCCACAAACAGAATGAAGGACCTGAAGTCAGCCAGAAGAGTGGCCCAGTCTAGGCTGTGGAAAAGGAATCTGCCTTCCACTCAAGTATAGTAAGAGCTACAATTCTTTACTCTTATGAAGAGCTTTCCAATGACAAAACTGTGTTGGAGCTTCAAAGGCAATGAAGGGGGGCTTGGTCACCTGCATTTTAAGATTCAGGCCATCTCAGTGATTTGTCCAAGGTCATGATCAGTGGTAGAGGAAATTTAGGCTGCAGTTGGCCAATTATTTGGCTAATCCAAGAAAATAGATATCATTGGGATTTTTTAGCTAGAATTTTCCGCACAAGAGCTGATCATTGACAGGGATAAAAACACACTCGTACATGGCCTTTTCCCTGGACTCTGTCTGGGCCCAGGCGGAAGGACGTTATGTGCATATATGTCTGCCCTCCTCCAGCCATGTGTTCAGTATCTTCACATGAGGTGTGGGATGAATGGGTGGCGGGGCTGATGACAGAGTCTCTGGAAGGGCAGTGACAATGCAGGGGGTTCCCTCCATCTTCCTCTCCCCAAGGGAAGGGTTTGTCGCTCCTCTAATGTTGCTCCTTTCCTCGTTGAATTACCATGCCAGGCACGTAGTGACAACACAGAAAGGTTTTCCGAGTTTAAAGGTGATAATACTCAATGTTAAACTGTTAAATTAAATCATTCTTTACTAGACATTTTTACCAATTCAAGCCATTTTCCCAACTAGCGCTGCATGATTAATTACTGCAGTAGTAGTTCATGGGTGGCTCTTGCAAACAGGCTTTTACTCAAAGCAAATCCACACGGCTGTTCTCCAAATGTTTGTTCACATATTCTGAACCCATTAAAAGGGACTTGCAGTTTTAGGAGAAAAAAGTATTCTTGGTAATTTTGTCGCTTGCCTCATTTTATCCTGGAAAGAGCTATGTTCATTTCCAGCAGCGTATAGGGTAGTTCATCACAGCAACTTAGGTGGTGCTGGCTAACATAGTTGAGGACAGTTTAGAAGGTAAGCAGGGTTGGGGAAGGGTGGTTATTAATCTAGTAAAAACAACTTTATTAAAAAGATGAACTATTTTCCATCCTTAATGGCTGAAAATATGAAAGGTAAAAAAAAATTCCTGTTAGATAAACACACCACAAAAGTCATATATATTATATCCACCTGTGCTCTTTCCAAAAATGTTTTACTTCACTTCTATATACAAGTGCTTAATCTTATAAAATAAATTGTATGCAAATAAGAGAATATACTTTAGCAAAATGATCCCCCAACTAAGGTGGGTAAGAAGTATAATTTGGGCAAAAATATTTCCTCTGTCAGCCATGTAAAAGTATACTATCCTCAAATGTTGTAAGAGTAACTCAGGTTGAATTTATATGCAATTGAGACTTTTTCTAAATATATACTTAATGCACAACTGAAAAATCAGAACACATTAAATATCCATGTACAAGGAGATTTTTGTAAGAAGTATACTAGTATTTGTAGGTCTTGTATCTATAGAAACCATTTTCTCTAAATTTAAACTTGATTTGATAAGTTCAAGTATACTCATGGAACAATACATATACCTGAAATTGGAATCTTTTAACTCAAACTTGATCCCCAAAATTGATGCTCTCTCGCTGAGAATGAGATCACGCATATGCACCTTGATGTATACCCTATTTACATCAAGAGATAAAATCCAAAGCTGAGTACCCCTATGTCCATCTACAGTGAAAGAGATAAATATATTACATGGCATACATACAATGGAATACTGAGCAGAAATTATAGTGCGTGAACTACTACTATCCTCGCTACATGGATAAATGCCACCCCCATAATGTTGGGCAAAAGAAGCCAGACATAACATGTGTAGTGTGTTGTTTCATTCTGTAAAGTTTCAAAAGGAGCGAAACAATCAGGATAGTGGTAACCCTTGAGAGAAGAAGGCAGTCAGAAGGAGTGCCAACGAGTCCTGACAGTTTCTATTTCTTCATCTATAGGCTGCTTACACAGTCTGGTTTCACTCTGTGAAAAATTCATCTAACTATATACTTTTCTGTATGTAAGGTATCCTATATAATAAAAGAGTAATATGTAAACTGACCGAACAGTGGAACGACCGGTTGCTATGCCGCACACTGACCACCAGTGGGCAGACGCTCAACGCAGGAGCTGCCCCCTCATGGTCAGTGCGCTCCCACAGGGGGAGCACCACTCAGCCACAAGCTGGGCTGACGGCTGGCAAGTGCAGCAGCCAGCCTCCACAGCAGCACTAAGGATGTCCCACTGTCGGTTGGACATCCTCCAAGGACTCCCAAACTGCGAAAGGGCCTCTAGCATTTTAAATGAAGTTTACTTAAAATAAATAAATAAATAAAAGACAGTTAAGACAGCTCCCTTCCATATAACTGACCCAAAGAGCGACATATGGTTTAAGCTCTCCATGCCCTCTGCAGGGAGCAGAGCCCTCTGTATCTTTCAGAGACTCAAGGGAATGGGCATTCAAATCCTAAGAAGAGCCCTTGTCTTCTCATACTGCTGCAATAAACAAAACATTGTCACACTAAGAAAACGGGAAAGCCTGTGGCCTCTCTGAGTCAAATCCCCCCTGCTGCGCGTTTATTCAGCTTCAAGGTAACCCAGTCACACAGAGCCAGGGATCCTGGGAAGGGCATGTCAGTGGTTCCAGTTCGCAGAACTGTTTGCTAAATAGGTGGACAGTCTCACTTCCTAGACGAGGCCGTGTTGGCTTTTGACAATACAACCTGGTCTGCAAACTGCCTCGAGCATCACTCTTGATTTGAGATGTTGTAAACGCAATATTAGAGTTTTGCTGCCAGAATTAAGAAATAGTCTGAACTTTCTTCAAGAAATGCACCAAGTTAATGCATCCTGGCATGATGCCGTTTGGGGAGCATGGAGCTCTGCTGTCTCACCTAGACCACTTGAAGCCCAGAACCTTCTTGGTAAACAAGACAGGGAAACTCCAAATGGGGAGACAAAAGCTCGGTGCTGACATTAGGGTTTGGGAAACACACCAACGTATGCATGGACTACCAGAGAAGACAATAGATAGACGCCTTGTCATCCCAAAGAAACCAGTCAGAGAACTGAACATCAACCCAACCCTGACTCTGCTCTCCCTTTATAGCCTGAGTCAATTATTGTAGCTTGCCTTCCAGGGAAATGGGTATGCATTGCTTTCTCCGGGCAAGAAAGGCAATAGTTGTGAGGGAAAACAAATTTTCCTGCCTCTCTGGGCATGCATCCTCGCTGCCCCAGTGAGAAACATCTTTATCAAGGCTGACGTCACGCAGCATGATCATAACCCTCCGCTTTTTGGCAGGAACACACAAGACCCGTAATCTTTAGTTCTTCTGACCCTATCGCTTACTTGTAATGCCATCTTCAGCTAATCATTTAACCTCTCTGGGCTGCAAATATTTTGCCAGCTGAAATTGCCCTTATGATTCTTCAAATTCTCAGAGGAGCAGGATAAAAGATGTGTGCTTATTGCTCCGAGCATTCATACACTTAGTGATTCTGTGACTGTGAAGGCCAGGCTTGCTTGTTGTGCGCTCCGCTCAAATCAACATCTATACGTCCTGCCCAGCTCCACCAAGAGCATTCGTGCTGCCTTCTGCGAGAGACGGTCAGGCTGTATACAGTTCCTAAGTTACGTAGAACTTGGAGCCCCCTCCACATCCTTTTGTTTTGAACTGTAGCCTCTAGCTGCTACTCAGGCTCCTGCCAGAGTTTTTGACCTTTTGGTAATTTCCCTTATTTTAACTTAAAGAGACTTTAAAAAATTCCCTATTAGATAAATCCGGTTGTTGAGGAAGTGATGATTGCTAAATCATGATAAAGGCAACTTTCAATATGTTTTTTTTTTATCCTGTGCTCACAGAGGAGGAAGGACAGCTGGGGCCAGCGACAATTTAAAAAGAAGAACATACTTTACCACTGAAGTGTTAGCAGTTAGGGCTCATGGGAGGTCAGAGAGAAATACAGTGAAAGCATTGCTGAGACTGTAATTCGATCAGAGGGAAAAGTACAATTCAATTTCATCCCAAAAAGGTGACTTTACATTTTAAAGAGAACACATTGTGGGTGAAAGCGAGCTACCTGCAGGCCACGTTCCTCCAGCACTTCCAGCAATGCCAATGAAGTCTTGAAAAAACAAATTCTTCTCTTAGCCAAGCATGTAATCACATATTTCCAGCTGAGAGGCACAGAAAATGATTAAAGGTTTGGTAAATTGGATCTACAGAGAGAGACTAACAGTTTCATATAGCCTTGAGAAGAACAAAAGACAGGCAAGAAGGGGGCTCTCAACCCTGCATGGAAAGGAGCATGGGCGACCAGTGGTTCCCTAACACTGAAGGCAAAAGCGAGTCAGAAACCAACAACCTGACATTCTGTCCTTACAGAGGCAGAGCATTTTCACATTTTTCAAGTTTCTTAAGCTAGAAGGATACTCAGACCACCTCTAACTAATATCAAAAGAGGTCTTGATGACTTCGGAGCAAAGTTGTAGCTGGCTTCTTTTCTGGGTTGGTTTGGTTGGCAGCAGAGGAAAGAGCAGGATGATTTGGGGGGTTTCATCTCAGAACTGTCGTTTTAGGACCTTGATTACCATTAAGCTCAAGAGGGCAGCAATCTGATCAGAAGAGATCCGTGACCCTCAGCTCCGCTTCTTCAATTACCATCCTAATGTCGTCCCGGGCTTACATCATTTTCTCACACAGGGCTGCCCTGAGTCCACCAGCTCCATAAAAAAAGTTCTTTAGCATGACTTTCCTCTTTCTGTAAGTGATGTCACCTTTTTTTCAGTCATCCAAGCATGACACCTCAGAGTCATTTCAGACTCATCTGTCCTCCTCCCTCTCTAGCAGTCTCTCAACAATGCATAGTGAGATTCCCTTCCATCTTCCTCATCTCATAACCATCCCCTCCTTTTTATTCCTAGGACCAATGTCCTAGTTCAGGTGATCATTAAGACACATCTGTAAGAAAATTAACTTTTCAATTCTTGTCTTCTAAATTTCAACCTCCTACCATGGTCAGCTTCTTTTACTTCTCAACTTCTTTAGCTCTTAAATTCTAAGCAAATCACTTGGCCCCTGTGGTAGCCAACCTCCCACATGGCCCACAGTGATGTCCACTTCATGCCCTTGTATGTCCCCCTTCTATACTGACAGGACAGATCTATGTTACTATTATTATTATTATTATTATTATTATTATTATTATTAGATTCTTATGATTTCAGAGAGGAAGGGAGAGGGAGAGAGAGAAAAACATCAATAATGAGAAAGAATCATTGATTGGCTACCTCCTGCATGCCCCCAAATGGGGATCAAACCCATAATCCAGCCAGGTGCCCTGACCAAGAATCGAACCGTGACCTCCTGGTTCATAGGTCAATGCTCATCCACTGAGTCATACTAACTGGACTAGTACTATTATTTATATTTCTTATAACAAAATTATATTTATAAATTAAATTATTATAAATGGTACATTGTGGAAATGATGTGTGGTTTCTGAGGCCAGGTCATAAAAGACACTGCAGCATCTGCCTAGCTCCCTTGAATCTTTCACTCTGGGAGAAGCCAGGTGTCAGTAGAATACTCAGGAAACCCTATGGAGAAGTACACAGGGCAAGGAATGGAGGCCTCCTGCCAACAACCATCACACGCTAACCATTTATCAGAGAGAGCCAATTTAGAAGCAGATTCTCCAACCCCAGTCAAACCTTCAGATGACCGTAGCACTGGCTGAAATCTTGACAGCAACCCTGTAAAAGTCCTTGAACTAGAATCACCCAGCTAATCCACTCCTAGATTTCAAACCCACGGAATCTATGTGAGATATTAAATGTCCATTGTTTTAGGACACATGGTGATGGGATATTTTTTCTACAGCAAGAGATAAATAATACAACACTTATTATCCTAACTCTTCTTGGGAAAGATTTTTACTTCTCAACTTTGCAAACTTCTTGAGGGCAGGTACAATTTCTTGTGTTTCTCTGCGTTCTTAATGGTGCCCAATAATATGCTATTATATATTATAGTGATATATAATATATTAAATATACATACTATATATGTATATATCACACGCAATGTGTTTGGTAAACATGTGTGACTGGTGACTGAGTAAATGAGCAAAATGTAGCCCATTTGATATGCTTTCAGAATATTACATTGGACCAATAAGTACATCACTCATTTAAAGACCAAGTTTATGGAAATGTCTGTCACAAGCAAATCACTTGAGAAAAACTGCATTTGAAGCCGTTCTTTTTCTTTCCCACTCATTTTCCCGCCTCTGTTGTTGCTTGTTGGCTTCTGAAATGTAGGTCACTTCCAGCTGCATGACCTAATTAGGAGATGTAATTTAACAGAAGAAAAAAAAATAAAAGAAATCCCCCGAGATGGAAGATTTGAAACAAAGAAAAGTGGCTTTTTCATTTTATGTTTTTGGCAATAGCTTCACTACTAAAGTTATCCCCTTCCCACCTCCCTTAGCTACACAATTTGTAAAGCACAAAGAAGAAAGGTAGAAATGAGTGTAGGAGCAGCTGGAAATGATGAATTTATAATGATCACAGAAGGAGTAAGAATAAGCTTTACTTCCCTAAAGTGGCTCAGTGGAGCTGCTTCTTGGCAGCACAATGAGTGAGACTGGAGAGGAAGAAGTATTGATGATGCTGATACAAAGTACCACACACTCTTAGGATGGGAGGAGACCTTATGGCTCATCTAATCCAACCCCTCAGGAAATGCTGTGACACCTGTTGTGTTTGTAATGCAATAAAACTCTGTATACAAAGCATCTAAACAACAGTTTTTTGTTATATATTTGGCACTGTTGTTTTAAAAAGAGAAAAAGGGTAAGTAAGCTAAGCAGATTTTAAGGACTCATTACAAAATTAACTTGCAGGGGATGTCATTGGACCAGGTTGGATTCAATCCATCTCCCTCACCTCTTCCTCTCAGAGGCGTGATGCTGGGTTCCTGTAAAATGCTTAAGTGCTTTCTGAATCACCCCAGAAACACTTAACTATACTGATCATAATTGAATGCATTATTAATTCTTTCTTTGAAAACTGATATTCCATGTTTGTCATTAGATGATTCCATTTGTCCATCTAACAAAACTCAATACTATATGTATGACCTGCCTAATAGATAACATTTTTTAGGTGAAACTATTATATTATCCCCATTTTACAGGAATATAAAAAGTTAAGAAACTTACAATGATAATAAATGAAGAAACATTTATTCATGAAAACCATTAAACCTCAGTAAGAACTATAGGAGTTAGGGGCATATAAACCTAAACCCACACACCCTTTCTTCCCTCTCTTAACTCAGTGAGGTGGAAACTCCACCCAAAACCACTGCAGCCAAGAACACAGGACGCCTCGAGCTACCAGCCAGAGGACTATTTCACTGAAGAAGAAGGACCTTGGCATTTCTCATCTGTCCCCAAGTGTCCTGCTGTTGAAGGTAAGTTCCCTGGGAGTGCAGCCAAGAGGTGGAGGCTCCCTTCTTCTACCCAGCACTCACTTATGGCAGAGACTCTACCTTGGGAATGGCACTGCTGAGAATACTGGGGTCCCAGGCATGAGTGCCCTGGCTTGAACAGCAGGGTTCCATGACAAGAGAGGCAAGATGAAGAGACCTGGGGATGTTGGCCTCCCATTTACCAAGCACACCCAGGGCAGATTTTGCCTAGGGGAAGAAGTAGGACAAAGAACAGAGAGCTCCAAAACCCTCCCCAAAGGAACTGACTTTATTTGCAATAGAGCGTGAAGAAATTCAAGCCTGAGGGTACTCTCAAAACAATGGAAGTTACAGTGAAAGGTAATTGGAAAGAGGCAATTGGTAGAATCATTGGAGATATAGACTGAACTGCAGGACGGCTAGTTTGCTGAGAGAAAGCAGGGAGGGGTAAAAAAGAATTGCAAACCCAGGCAGCTTGGCTCAGTGGTTGAGCGTCCACCCAAGAACCAAGAGGTCACAATTCGATTTTCCATCAGGGCATCGATGTTTCTATCTCTATCCTTCTCCCTTCCTTTCTCTCTTAAAAAAAATCAATAAAAACATTTTTTTAAAAAGAATAATTTCAAATACCTGACCTTAGAACTCCCCCTTATAGGAGCCTTGATTTGATTGAATTAGCCTATGAAGCAAGTTATGCCTCACGGCATTGTTGAAAACAAGAGAGCAATCAGCCAGCAATTAATTAAATGTAAGAGTTGAGTCTGATCAGGAAAAGAGATCAAGAGAACCCTGTTAAAACCACTGTCATCCCAGGGTGACTGTAGGCATTGCACTCCTTCAGAGCAACATCAGAGACTTCACACTGCTAGAGGGGTGAAATGGTGAGGAAAAATGAACTTTACTAAAATAATTTAGCCAATCACCTCCAAGTAAGCAAACAAAAAAGGAAAAGAATAATCCCTGGAGAGGCCAGCACTCAGAGTTTCTACCATATATCTGAATTGTCAACTTTCTAACAAAAATATATGATATATGCCAAGAAGCTATAATGCATGACCTTTAGGACTTTATAAAAAGCAGGCAATAGAAATTGACTCTAACAGTGACTGGATGTTGGATTTAATAACAACTTCAACGTAGTCATTATAATAATGATGAAAAAAGGAAATCAATAGTTAAATAAAGAAAAGCAGGTATAATGACAATGTTACATCAAATAAAGAATGTCAATAGAGATAGAAATCATTATTTTTTTTTTAAAGAACCAAATGAAAATTCTGGGAGTTGATAAAATATAACAACTGATTCCAAAAATTCACTAGATTCAACAGTAGATTTGAACTAGGAGAAAAAAGTCACAAACTTAATAGATTAATAGAGTTTATGCAATTTTTAAAATAGATGAAAAAGAATAAAAAACAATTAACAGAAAAATTTAAGACAGCATTAAGTGCACCAACAGAAATAATAGCTGAAAAACATTACATAACCAGAAAGCATAATGAGTTCCAAATAGAATAAATTCAAAGAAATCCACAAATAGATAAAGTACTGAAAGCTAAAGACAAAGAGAAAATCTTGAAAGCATAATGACACATAACTTAGAAGGAAACTCAAATGAGATTAACAGCTGAGTTCTCATATGAAACAATGGAGACCAGAAGACAGTGGGATAACATATTCAAAGTGTTTCTTTCAGCAGCAATCCATATCCAGCAAACCTACTTTTCTAAAATGAAGTAAAAATAAAGACATTTCCAAATAAACAAGAACAGAAAATATGTTGCTAGTCAGCTTGCCTTACTAAAGAAAATTCTTCAGGATATAAGCAAGTGACCTCAGACAGTAATTTGAATCCACACTAGAAAATGAAGAGCTGATAAAAGTAATTATATAATTATAACAGATACTATAAATACATAGTTCTTATCCTTTCTTCTCTTAACTGATTTTAAATTCAATTATACAAAACAATATTAATGTAGTTTATATAAAATATATGGGGTGGGTTTGTATATATAGTTGTTTGTGTGGAAAGTAATACAATAATTAATAAATAATACAAAAATAACTCTGTGTTTCATGTACTCACAACAGTAAACCTACTTTTGCCCCACCCCGTATATAAAAATAATATACTTGCCAATAACAGCACAAAGGAAGTGGGTGGGAGCAGAGCTGTTTGGGGATAAGGAAATGATGCCAGATGATAACTCAAATCCATAAGAACAAAGGTAGAGAACCAGAAATAATTAAATAAGAAGATTAATATAACAAAGGTTATACAGATATACTTACTTTCCTTTCTTCTTTTAGCTTATTTAAAATAAATAAAATATTTAAGACTAAATATAACAAAAGAAGTTTAAAATAAAACCATATCCTGAACACTACAAAACTTTATGGTAAGAAATTAAAGATCTAAATTAAGTGGGAAAGCATCCCATACCTTTTAAAAAATTTTTATTGATTTCAGAGAGAAAGAAAGAGAGAGAGAGAGAAATATCAATAATGAGAGAGAATCATTGATCAGCTCCCTCCTGTGTACCCCACATTGGGGACTCAGCCCACAACCCACGCATGTGCCCTCGACCAGAATCAAACTCCAATCTCCTGGTTCATAGGTCGATGCTCAACAACTGAGCCATATAGGCCGGAATAGAAAGCATTCCATATTGATGAAGTGGAAAACTTAATATTATTAAGATAACAACACTCTCCAAATTTATCTACAGGTTTTTTTTTCACCCTATCAGAATCCCCTCTGTACTTCTTGTAGAAATTGACAGTTGAACCTAAGATTCATATGGAATTGGAAGGGACCAGAATAGCCAAATTAATTTTCAAAAATTGGACTCACAGTCTCCAATTTCAAAACTTATTACACACGGCAACAGTAATCAAGACAGTGTGATACTTACATGTGGATAGTTATGACGATCAATAGAATAGACTTAGGAGTCCAGAAATAAACCCAGGTCTCTAGTCAACTAAGATTTGACAAGGGTGTCAAGACCATTCAATGGAGGAAAGGGTAGTCTTTTCAACAAATGGTTCTGGGACAACTGAATAGTCACATGCAAAAGGATAAAATAGTACCGTGACCTTACATTATATACAAAATTTAACACAGTATGGATCGAAGATATAAATATAAAAACTAAAATGATAACATTTTAAGAAAAAATATGGAAGTAAATCTGGATCATTTCAGATGTAGTAACAAATTCTAAGATATAACCTGAAAGCCTGGAGCAACAACAGAAAAATGTAAATTAGATTTCATCAAAGTTTAAAACACCCATGCTTCATAGGACACTATCAAGAAAGTGAAAAGACAACAAACAGAGTGGAAGAAAATATTTTCAAATCATATATCTGATAAGGAATTTGTACCAGTAATATATAAAGAACTTTTATAACAACAAATAACTCAATTTTGACATCAAGGCAAAGGATTTGAATAGACATTTCTCCAAAGAAGATACACAAATGGTTAATAAGCACATAAAAAGATACTCAACATTAGTCATCAAAAAAATGCAAATCAAAAACTATGATGAGATACCACTTCACACCCACTAGAATGGCTAGAATAAAAAAGTTAGATAGTAATAAGAATTCATGAGGATGTGGATAAATTGGAATCCTCATATGCTGCTAGTGAGAATTTTAAATGGTGCAGCTACTTTGGAAACCAATTTGGCACTTCCTGAAATGGTTAAACATAGAATGACCTACCAATAACCACATGACTCAACAATTCTATTCCTAGATATGTGCCTAAGAAAAATGAAACATGAAACAATCACTTGAACATAAATGTTTACAATAGGATTATTCATAGTAAACAAAAGTCAGAAATGACCCAAAATATCCATCAACTGATGAATGGGTAAATAAAATGGGCTCTAGCCACACAATGCATTATTATTTGGCCATAAAATAAAATGAAATATTGATACATTCTATGTGGATAAATTGGAATTTATCCAATATGGTAAACCTTGAAAACATTATGCTAAATGAAAGAAGCCAATCACAGATTGTATATATTATATAATTATATATATTATATCATTTCAGTTATATAGTGTCTAAAATAAGCAATTCTTAATGAGAAAAAAGTAAATTAGTGGCTACATTGGACTAGGGAGAATGAAGACATGGGGGTGGGGAAAGTATTATCTGGAAGACATAGGATTTCTATTTGAGGTGATGAAAAAATTCTAAAACTGACTATGGGACTGGTTGCATACATCTGTGAAGATGCTAAGAAATGTATACTTTATTGGGTGAATTCTATGATATGCAAACTATATCTCAATAAATTTATTATTTTAAAAAAAATTGAGTAACAATCTACAAAATCTCTGACCATAATCTTCAAGGTTGTCCAGGTCATCACAGACAAGAAAAATCTGAGAAACCGTCACAAACCAGGAGAGGCTAAGGAGACATGATGACTAAGAGCAATGTGGTATCCGCACGAGATCCTGGGACAGGAATGAAACATTGGGGGGAAACTGAGGACAGCCACAGAAAGTATGCAACTTAATCAACTGTAATGCAATGTCCCAGTGCTGGTTCTTTACTTGGAACCAACATAATAATATCAAGTGTCAACAAGAGGGGACATTGGATGTGGGGTACATAGGAAATCTCTGTATTACTTCTTCAACTTCTCTGTAAATCTAAAAATATTTTTAAATAAAATATTTATTTAAATTTGTAAAAATACCACTGCCCTACATCAATGTTTCCAACTTCTCTTAATTCTATAATATTTTTTGTTTCAGTCAGTGTATGCTTAATTTCTGGTTGGTCCTTTTTCATATCCTTGAGAGTCTGCTTTATATCCTTGAGGGTTTCTTTCATTTCCTTGCAGGACTCATTCATTTCCACATTGATCTTGATCATTTCCACGTTGGTCTTGATCATTTCTTTGCAGCTCTCGTTTATATCCTTGAGGGTGTTGTTCATTTTCTTGTAGGACTCATTCATTTCTTTTGTGGTCTCGCTTATTTCCTTATAGGCCTCGATCTTTTGTTGGAGCCTCTTAAAAAACCCTATAACCGAGGTTCTGAATTCCATGTCCAGTCGTTTTTTTCCCTCCATTTCTTTCACATCTGATTTCTTTCCATGTTGCTGCATGGTGGCTGCTTCCCTGAGTTGGTCAATTAGCTTTGTGTGGTAGACTTCCTACTAGGGACAGTGGCTCAGCCTCCCCGGTTACCTGAGGTGGATATGGGCTGCACAGTCTTGCTGAGTTAAGCTCAGTTAATCGTTGTTAGCACTTGGAAGGTTGACCTCCAGGCCAATTGTCTGTGAAGCTCAGCTGTGCTCAGGTTGGGTGGGCGGAGTCTCCTGGCCAAGCAGACAGCGTTAGCTCCGCCCTATGCGGCCCCAGGGACTCTGTGCTGGGGGCAATGGCAGCCAGCACCTCTGAGAGAGAGCCGCTGCCGAGCTCCACTGGCTGCTGGTTGCCGGGGAATTCAGACTTTCCCAAAATGAGTCTGCATGCGCAATGTCTCACCCAGGGTCATGAAACAAAGCAGTCTGACGGTTTTCCGAATGAGAGGCAAGTCGCAGTGCACTCTCTGCGCCGTCACGCAGCCAAGCTGTTCGCGCAAGCCGCCTTCTCCACAAGCTGGCACACCAGGCAGCACCCGAGCTTTGGCGTGCCCTCCCACTGTCCAGTTTTCACCCCGTATGACAGTGGGTTCTCTGGACTTCGCCCAGAGCTGGAGAATCAGCCCAGTGGGACGCCTTTGTCTCCCTGTTCGAGAAAACTGGCCGGTTTCCAGCCGCCCGCCCTCTCCGCGGCGCGCACTCCAAACCTCTCTCTGTGTGCGAATCTTTCAACGCTGTTCGCTGCCACTCCTCCGAGTCACAGTGTCTTATCTTCACTTTTATTTGTGGAATTTTCACTCGGTGAGCTTTCTGGTGATTCTGGAAGGTGTTTGTTCTTTTGTTAAGTTGTAGTATTAAAATTGCTGATTATGACGGCAAGATAGGTGTTTTGCCTTTGCCGCCATCTTAGTTCCCAACTTCTCTTAATTCTAAAAGTTAGCTGAAGATGATTAAATTTACCATGACCTTCCTGTGTGAAGAGGCCAATGAAAAATTGATTTTAGGGGAAGAATGTTACTGGAAAGGGGAAATGCATCACACTGTTGGACAGCATTAAAAAGGGTGAGAAGCTCTGGCTGGTGTGGCTCAGTTGGTTGAACATAATCCATGTACCTGAAGGCTGCCATTTGATTTCTAGTCAGGGCACATGCCCAGGTTGTGGGCTCAGTCCCTAGCAGGTGGTATGCAGGAGGCAACCAGTGGATGTTTCACTCTTACATGGATGTTTCTCCTTTTTTTCCTCTCTCTCCCTTTCTCTCTCTCTCTAAAAATCATTTTTTTTATCTTAAAAAAAAGGAGAGATGTAGGAAAAAGTGTGGCAGAAGTTGGCACCTACTCCTGGTAGCCAAAGTTGAGCCCTGCCTAAAAACATTTAGAAGGTTAGATGATAGGGACTTGAAAAGAGGGAGGGGACTGGCTGACAGGTAGAGGGCACCAGACAGGGGTGTTAGGTAGGAAGCAGATTCCTTAGTAGTTGTCTCTGCAGGAGAGGCTAAAGGTACAAAGAAAGCACAGGACCCTTAGAATTCCTCTCTACATCTCAAAACATCATATTCCTCTCCACCAGACAATTCTTTCCAGGGGTCTCCTCCTCACAAAGCATTAACAGGGATACAGATGGCCATCAACATACTTTCTCCTAGAACTTCCCACCAGGCTAGTTCCTGCAGGTCACACATACTAGTACTTTGGGAAATATTTCAGAACATAGTCTTACAGAAATATTTTACAGGCATAGATTCTATTGCCAAACCAGGTAAAAGTTGAGGATGCAGGAGTTTAATAAAAATACCCAGACAAGATAATACTAATGGAGGAACCAAGATGGTAGCATAGGTAAACACCTATCTTGCTGCCCCACACAGCAATTTCAAAAACTACAATTTAACAAGAGAACAAACATCATTCAGAATCACCGGAAAGCTGGCTGAGTGAAAATTCCACAAATAAGAGTAAAGATAGGACACTGTGACTCAGAGGAGCAACAGAGGGCAGCATTGAAGATACACATGGAGTCAGAAGTTTGAAGCCCTGTGCACGCGCGAGCAAGTGGAGAGGGCGGGTGGTTGCAAAGACAAAGGTGTCCCACTGCACTGATTTCCCAGTTTCAGGCAAAATCCGAGGAACCCACACTCATACGGGGTGAAACTGGACAGTAGGGAAGCACGCTGAAGCTCGGGCGCTGCAGGGGTCTACAAGCTTGTGGAGAGGGCGAGCTTGTGGAGAGTGCATGTGGACTTGGGAACAGTAGAGGTGCGTGGGCATGTGGAGGGAACTCGTGACTTTCTCTCTCATTCGGGAAACCATTGGAATGCATTGTTTTACATTGGGTGAGATTTCGGGTGTGCGGACTCATCTGGGGAGAGGCTGAATTGTCCGGCAGCGGGTGGAGCTCGGCGGCAGCTTTCCCTCAGAGGTGCTTGCAGCCATTACCACCTGGCACAGAGACCCAGGTGCCGCATAGGGTGGAGCTGACGCTGCCTGCTCAGCCCGAAGACTCCGCCCATCCAACCTGAGCACAGCTGACCCTCACAGCCAATTGGCCTGGAGGGCAAACCCTCCTAGTGCTAACAACAATAATCTAGGCTTAACTTCAACAAGACTGTGCAACCCATAAAGGACTGCACTAAGAGTATCCACCTCAGGTAACTGGAGAGGCTGAGTCACTGTCCCTTAGAGGACATCTACCACACAAAGCTAATTGACTAACTCAGGAAAGCAGCTACCATGCAGAGACATGGAAAGACAACAGATGTGAAAAAAAATGGAGGAAAAAAAACTACTGGACATAGAGTTCAAAACCACAGTTATAAGGTTTTTCAAGAGGCTCTTAGAAAAGACTGATGAACTTAATGAGACCTACAAGGAAATGAACAAGACCTACGAGGAAATGAAAAAGGACCAACTAGAAATTAAGCATACACTGACTGAAATAAAAAATATTACACAAAGACCTAAAAGCAGTCCAGAGGACCGCAAGAACCAAGTCAAAGATTTGAAATACAGAGAGGCAAAATCCACTCAGCCAGAAAAGCAAGAAGCCAAAAGAATCCAAAAAATTGAAGATAGTGTAAGGGGCCTCTAGGCCAATCTCAAGCATACCAACATCCAAATTATAGGGGTGTCATAAAAAGAGAGAGAGCAATATAATGAAAACCTATTTGAAGAAATAGTGATGGAAAACTTCCCCCACCTGGTGAAAGAAATTGACTTAAAAGTCCAAGAAGCACACAAAACTCCAAACTATAGGAATCCAAAGAGGACCACACCAAGACACATCATAATTAAAATGCCAAAAGCAAAAGACAAAGAGAGAATATTAAAAGCAGCAAGAGAAAAACAGTTGGTTACCTACAGGGGAGCACCCATATGATTGTCAGCAGATTTCTCAACAGAAATGATGCAGGCCAGATGGGAGTGGATTTCTCAACATCACTATTGAAAGTGATGAATAGCAAGAATCTACAACCAAGATTACTCTACCCAGCAAAGTTATCATTCAGAATTGAAAGTCAGATAAAGTGCTTCACAGATAAGAAAAAGCTAAAGGAGTTCATCACCACCAAACCAATATTATATGAAATGCTGAAACATATTCTTTAAGAAGAGGAAGAAGAAGAAGGTAAAAATATAAATTATGAACAGCAAATACACATCTATCAACAAATGAATCTAAAAATCAAGTGAATTAAAAATCTGATGAACAGTATAAACTGGTGAATATAACAGAATCATGGGCATAGAGAGGGAATGGACTGACAATTCTTGGGGAGAAAAGGGGTGTGGGAGGTACAGCAAGAAACTGGACAAAAATCATGCACCTATGGGAGAGGATGGGGAGGTGGGTGAGGATGGAGGGTGGGATGGGTACCAGGTGGAGGGGAGCTATAGGGGGGGGGGGGGGAAGGGGATCAATGTAATTAATAAACTGAACAATAAAGATTAAATTTTTAAAAAATAGCCAGACAAGAATCTGATCAGAATATAGAAAGGAAATCACTTACAAGACATTTATTAGACATCTACTCTAAATCAATCCTAAGGCAGGAGCTGGAGATAAGCTGTAAGTACACTCTCTACCAACCACTGAAAAACTTACAATCAAGTTGTGTTCGTGTGTGTGTGTGTGTGTGTGTGTGTGTGTGTGTGTGTGTGTGTGAAGGAAATGAGAGGGAATGGTCCAGATGGGAGAACTTTAAAAAGAAATAAAAAGAGCCTTAATTAGTTTGGCTCAGTGGATAGAGCACTGGCCTACAGACTAAAGAATCCCAGGTTCGATTCCAGTCAAGGGCATATACCTTGGTTGTGGGCACATGCCCAGTAGAGGATGTGCAGGAGGCAGCTGATTGATGTTTCTTTCTCATCAATGTTTCTAGCTCTCTACCCCTCTCCCTTCCTCTCTGTAAAAAATCAATAAAGTATATTAAAATATATAAAAAATTAATACATATAATATGTAATAATTAATATATATAATTAATCATTAATATATATAAAATATATTAAAAAGTAAAAGAAAAAACACAAGACCATGCAAAGGGATAATAATATAGATCTAAGCCAAATTTTTGCTTCTCCTGCAGAAGCTCAGGTCTAGAAAATCGCCCAAGATTGTACTGAATGTAAAGGAGACATGAGAAACAATAATTCTGACTAACACTCCTAGAGCATGAACTGTGTACCCATTAAAGCCATGCCAAGAGCCTGATGGGAATTATGTCATCTGATCACACAAGTCTTCAGAAATGTGCATTTTAATCCGCATTTTCCAGATCATGAAAGTGCAGCTTAAAGAGGCTACATGACTTGCCCAAGGACACACAGATAAGAACTATCGGGACTCAGGAAGTCTTCCTCCAGGTTCTTGTTCTTAAGCAATATACCCCAGTGCCTAGGAAAGGGGAAGAGGATTCAAATAAATAGAGTATATCTTCACTTTAAAATTAAACTTTGAACAGGGAGAAAGATGGATACACTAGGGAGAAAGAAAAATAATTAGCCCTGATGATGTGGCTTAGTGGTTGAGCATCGACCCAGGAACCAGGAGGTCACAGTTGGATTCCCAGTTAGGGCACAAGCCCGGATTGCAGACTGGATTCCCCGGGGGAAGCATGCAGGAGGCAGCCAATCGATGAGTCTCCCTCATCATAGATATTCCTATCTTGCTTTCCCTCTCCCTTCCTCTCTCTGAAATCAATGAAAACATTGAAAAAAGAAAGACAATTAAAGTCTAAGTCTTCCATCCTTGAAAACAGGGCCAGCCTCCTAACAAGCCTCAGCTGATGACAGAAGACAGAACTGGAGGAAAAGAGGAGCAGTAAATGCAGTTTCAACCACACGGCCAGGGGACACTACTCTTTCCATAAGAGGAGGGTGGAGTTAGCACCTCCCATGCCAAAAATTGATCCATGAAACTAACACAGCAGAGTGAATTAATAAATGTGTCCTCAGAGCTATGTTTGCCTCAGAATCACATAGGTACCTAGCTATTGTGCATTTAAGTTGGGGAGGAGTACATAGAGACAGTTTCCCAGGGACAGCGGAAGAGGGGAAATTACAAGGAGTCCCAGCAGTTTGTTGATTAGAGCTGGGGAATCACAACTCCTCTGGTAGAGCCTTGTAGCAGCATCAATGCCTGGTTCTTCCGGTTAGGAACATCTATGAATGCCTATGGGTTCAGAGCATGTTATGCAAAATATGTAGGAACAGGTCCATATTTTTTATGCCAGAGAATGTTATAGCCAAAGTACGAGTAAAAGTGGCACCTGAGACACATTCCAGGAGCTGTCATTCAGTTTGGTTATCACTCAGATTTGGGGACAATAGGACTCTTTTCTATCCATATACTTAACTCCCAGATCTCAGATCTCTCCATCTTATCCCACTGCCCCCATTCTAAGATCAACACTGCCGCTCCTATTTTTCGCTTTTGACTGCTGCTAAATGTGGCTTTCCATAACCTAAATCTGAATATATGAATTTAAAAAAAATAATATATGAGGTGTGAATGTCTTTGCATAGATGGAATCTACTTGAAGAATGCTTTTATAAAGTCACAGTTGCTTACATTTGCCAATAAGAATGTCATGGTAGATTTTATTTCTAAAAGCCCCCCTACTATGTCCATTATGTATCCTGAATGAGAAAAATATGACTTTCCAGAGATACATAATTGTGTCAATTGTTAGCTGCACCTCTATGTAGGTGAGATATGGAAGAATTTGTGGGACCAGAGGCTATTTAGGGAAGAGATGATCTGGGATCTAGTTAACACTACGGATGGTAATTAATACTGACAGTCCCTCAACTTACGCTGGGCTGTTCTTGTACCTCCTGAGTTAGTGCTGAGTTCAGTGTCAGTGGGGAAAGCACAGGACATGGTAGGGAGCAAACCAGAAAACATTTCGTCTGACCCTCTCACTTTACAGATGAAGAATCCAAAGTCCAAGTGTTTAGTGTCTTACTCAAGATCGTGTGACTTTGTAAGTTCAGTAAACACCCTAAGCATCAGAAACATTTTAAACTTGGGCTCGGCTTATATGGCTCAATCTACTGAAAACACGAAGTGGTTACAATAATTTACTCTCATTCCCAACTACAGTCCTGAAGAACATTGAATACAGTTACACAGAACAAAGTAAGCTACCAGGGGCTGGTGCAGATTTTGAGGGCTGTGAGATTTATAAAACTTGGAAGATCTTTGGAGAAAAACAATGCTAAACTTCAAATTCAAAATTAGGTACAAAAATCATTTAGAACAAGGAAACAAAATACCAAATTTTTTAAAAAATTAATGGATACATACCACATACCTCAAAATACAAACAAGTATTAATTAACTTCCTGACCTAACTCAGGAAATGTTTTGCTCATTTTTTGCCACTTGCTCTTTGATGATTTCTTCACATAGTGGTGATTTTGTCCTATCTTTCCTATGGGAGAAATAGAAAGAAAATGCAGTTTTTCTTCTAGCTTGATTGGTCAAATTTTGCCTTTCAACATTGACAGTTTAGAAGAGCCTTTTCAGTTCCAGAATTCATTATTGGTATCATCATGTAAGTTACTGGATGATTGTCAAATTTGGGGGAACTTTACAAGTTTCTTTCAAACATATGAAATAAGATTTGAGGGGAGAACCAAGATGGCGGCATAGGTAAACACCTATTGTTCTGCCCCGCGCAACAATTTAAAAATTACAACATAACAACAAAACAAACATCACCCAGAATCACCAGAAAGCTGGCTGAGTGAAAACTCCACAAATAAAAGTAAAGGTGAGACACTGAGACTCAGAAGAGTGGTGGGAGCACAGCCTTGAAGATCGTGCGGAAACAGGTTAGGAGCTGTCCTGGTTGCACACGCAGGTGGTGGCTGGAGCAGCAACCCCGGCTGGATTTTGCCAACGGGGAGGGCGGAGACGTCCCACTGCATGGATTCCCCAGCGCCAGGCGAGGTCCGAAGTCCGGGGGACGCACCCTGGAAGCCAGGTGCGGCAGAGGTCTCCTAGTCTGAGGAGAAACCCAGAGGCTGGGAAAAGAAGTTTGCTCGCACTTAAACTGTGCCACAGCACAGACGCGCGACTTGCTCCCTGGAAACTTGTCTCCTGGTCCCAGAAACCACCTGTTTTACAACCCTGGGCGAGACTTTGGGTGTGCAGACTCATTTGGGGAGAGGCAGAGTTGTCTGGCAAGGGGAAGAGACTAGCGGCTTTCTCTTGGAGGTGCCCGCAGCCATCCCAATCCAACAAAGACCCGCGCGCGCGAGCGCCGCATAGGACATAGCTGACACTGAGGCTGCCTGTGCAGCTCAGAGACTCCGCCCATCCAACCTGAACACAGTCTCCCTTCACAGCCAATTGGCCTGGAGGTCAAACCCTCCTAGGGCTAACAACAACAAGCTGGGTTTAAATTCAAAAATACTGTACAACCCATAAAGGATTGCAGTAAGAGTACCCACCTCAAATAACTGGGGAGGCTGTGCCACTGTCCCTTAGAAGACATCTACCACATAAAGCAGCCACCATACAGAGATATGGAAAGAAATCAGGTGTGAAAGAAATGGAGGAAAAAAGACGACTAGACATAGAGTTCAAAACCACGGTTATAAGGCTTTTCAAGAGGCTCCTAGAAAAGGCCGATGAACTTAATGAGAACTATGAGGAAATAAACAAGACCAACCAGGAAATTAATGAGACTTACAAGGAAATGAATGAGACCCTCAAGGAAATGAACAAGACCTCTGAGGATATGAACCAGACCCTCACGGATATGAAAAAGGACCAACTAGAAATCAAGCATATACTGACTGAAATAAAAAATATTACACAAAGTCCTAAAAGCAGTGCAGAGGGCCACAGGAACTAAGTCAAAGATTTGAAATACAAAGAAGCAAAATCCACTTGGCTGGAAAAGCAAGAAACAAAAAGAATTCAGATAATTGAAGATAATGTAAGGGGCCTCTGGGACAACCTCAAGCATACCAACATCCGAATTATTGGGGTGCCAGAAAAAAAGAGAGAGCAAGATAATGAAAACTTACTTGAAGAAATAGTGACTGAAAACTTCCCCCACCTGGTGAAAGAAATTGACTTAAAAGCCCAAGAAATACACAGAACCCCAAAATATAGGAATCTAAAGAAGACCACACCAAGACATATCATAATTAAAATGCCAAGAGCAAAAGATAAAGAGAGAATATTAAAAGAAGCAAGAGAAAAACAGTTGGTTACCTACAGGGGAGGACCCATACGATTGTCAGCGGATTTCTCAACAGAAATGATGCCGGCCAGATGGGAGTGGCAAGAAATATTCAAAATAATGAATAACAAGAATCTACAACCAAGATTACTCTATCCAGCAAAGCTATCATTCAGAATTGAAGGTCAGATAAAGTGCTTTGCAGATAAGAAAAAGCTAAAGGAGTTCATCACCACCAAACCAATATTATATGAAATGCTGAAAGATATTCTTTAAGAAGAGGAAGAAGAAAGAGGTAAAAATATAAATTATGAACAACAAACACACATCTATCAACAAATGAACATAAAAATCAAGCAAATTGATAGGCTGATGAACAGGATAAACTGGTGAATATAACAGAATCATGGATATAGAGAAGGAATGGACTGACAATTCTTGGGGAGAAAATGGTTGTGGGAAGTACAGCAAGAGATTGGACAAAAATCTTGCAACAATGGGAGAGGACAGTGAGAGGGGGAGGTAAGGGTAGAAGGTGGTATAGGTACAGGGTGGAGGGGAGCTATAGGGGGATAAAAAAGGGGAAACAATATAATTAATAAACTGAACAATAAAGATAAAAATGGGGGGAAAAAGAAATAAGATTTGAAAGAATTTTCCATAGACTAGCTTCTGGCTCTGCACCTTTGAAATACGTTTGTTCCCAGAATATACATGAACTTTCCATCTTAGACATCTTATTGGGATATTGTCAGAACCACCCTCAACCCAGGAAAAGGGAAATCTGTATTTGCAGGGCTACATTCTGTTCCTCCTCCCTTTCTGGCCCCTGACACAGGGCAAGGAATCTGGGCAAAGAAACTGTACAGTCAAAGCCCATGCCTCCCACACCTTGGTTTTGCTGCAGGCATATGGGACCCTAGACTTTCTTGTTCAAATAGGGCCTAGCTCCGTCTCTTCCTCTGTCTGTCCTCTCAAAGATACCTTCAGTGTGAACATTCCTTGGCCAACCTCAGAGCCATGGATAAAAATCCAGGCAAAGAAGGGATCTTAAAACTTAAATTTCACTAGGTTTGTGCAAATCTATTTCTCCATGGCACTCAGAGTCTCTGGGACAAAGACTTTTTCATCTTAGCCCCCAACCCAATCTGGAAGTTACTTCACCCAACAAAAGTACAGTCTATATAAACTTCTCAGCCTGGAAACCATGCAGGCGAAGCAGAAAGAAAAAGTTCACAGAGAGATAGTGTACATGTCTCTGAACACACTGAAGTCTTCCTGGGAAAATGTGGATGGTAGCAGACATCTTGGCTCTGTGCTGGCATTACTCAGAGGGCAGCCCCAACTCCATGAGGTGCCTTCAGTGCTCCCTTTTGCAGAAGTTGGGCATTTTTTCCTTAAACCTAATCCTTCCATAGTCCATTCCTCCTGCTTAACTGTGGGAACTCCTTTTCACATCCCACACGATTTAGGGTCCCCGGTTCAGGGTCCAGGTTTCTGGAGGAGGCCACATACAAATGAATAAAGAAACTCAGAAAAACACTAATTTGGAAAATCGGGGCCAGGCGGTAGTTCAACTGTAGTGGCAGAACTCTCACTCGCTCTGGCTTCACCACTCCTTTTATTCAGATTTAAATCATAAGATACAGCTGTATCCCCCAGGCCAGAAACACCAGTAAAAGTCAAGCAGTAGATCTTCTTAGGACTAACAGGTGAGGGTTGCTTCAACCACGAACATCCTAGTAACGAGCTCCAACCCCTCAGAGCAATCAAGGTTGACCAGCCCGCCAAACTCCCTGTCCACAGCTCTTTATTATTAGAGCGCTGATGGGCTTCCAGCACTTAACCCCATAAGATAAGGTGCAAACCCCTCTTCAATCCCACAACAAAGTGACCCCCCCTGGTCAGTAAGTGGATGGCACACCTTCATGCCTGACTCACTGAATTTAGGGGATGGGGGTGTATAGCAGTGGCCAAGGAGGACTTTCCACCATAGTCTAAAGTGAAGACTTTTTAAGACAAAGCTGATATTTTGAGGGATCCCCTGGACCAAACTTGATTTCCCAAACAGCCACCTTCAAACTTTGTTCCCCTTCTAATCCTTTGGCCAGTTTGCTCATATTTGCCTAACACCAGCCCACTGATAACTAGGGTGTCTCCTTCTCCCCTAGACAAACCAGTGTAGCCACCTTGGCCTTTCGGGCCCCTTGGCCATCCACCCTTCCTGGTGCCTTCAGGACCTCTGCCTTTCTCCCCTGACCCTGAGACCCCACTGCCGGGCACTGTTGCTCATATTTGGGTTCATGAGGCATGCGTCTGAACAAACAACAACGTCTGAGGAAAAAAGAATGGAAGCCAACGAGCTTCAATAAAATGCTTACTGTACACTATATGTAAGAGAAATGTTTAGGCATCTTAAAAGAGGATGTTGCACTTAATCTTTACAACCTCCGGTAATGAGAAAAAATAAGGAAACCAAGAGCTTTGGGGGCCGTGGACCAGGGCTGATGGGGGCCTGGGAGGAAACCGGGTGACTTATCACAAAGATAAGAGGAGTAGGGGTGGAAATAAGCTGTCACTGTCATGAATTCTATCTTGCTGGTTCCTCTCTGGGGACACGCATGTACAGCTCCAATGCATTTGGGGGTTCAGGGGAGCAGTTATCAACATCCAGCCTAAGTCTGAGCCTCTCATTTTGTTATCTCTGCACCGTGAGGGGCAGCCAAGTGAAGGCAAGGGTTGGGAGGGGCATCTAGAAGGAGAAGGGCACATTTAAAAGGAAAGATTTACGAGCCATGAAGATGTTTCTCTCAGACTCCTGAGTGCAGAAATATGACTTATTTATTTTATTTTCATTTGTAATCAAAACCTTCCCCTGACTCCCATTGGCCCCAGCTGAGAAGGGAGAGAGGGCTGGCCTGTCAGGCGTTGATCACCGGGCCAACGGGAGACAGTGTGGCGTGATGCTGACGCAGCCCACTGACAAGCCAGCAAGAGGCCCAGGGGAGCAGCTCTGAGCTGAGCAGCCAGAGCCAGGCAGGTAGGGAGCAGACAGCTGGGGAATTGCTAAGAGGCGCCAGGCTGGTGGGGGCAGGCTGCGGAAACAGTGGACTCATAAAAGGTGTGACTTTGTGATGCACAAACACTGTTGTTTATCCTGAGTCTTCACTTCTTCCTCTTCATCAAGCTCACCATCCTTTACATTTCCTCTCTCCCATCCTCCCCTCACCCCACCTACGTGCTTACCAGATCATCCACCAACCCCTCCCCTGCTCCCATCTCTATTCTGTAATGTCTCTCCTTTTGGAGAAGGAAAGGAATGATAAACACACATAAATAACATCAAAATGTCACTTAGTAGTCAGCTGGAGAGGGACAGTCTCTGTTTCCCTTAGTTGACCTACTGAATTGGGATGTGCAGAGCCAGAGGAGAGCACAGGCTGGGGCCAGAGGGGATGTCTGTGCTGGGGATTCATGGGCTGGTGATGCAAAGACACACGGAGCATACACTAAAGGCTCAAGGAATGCCAGGTCCAGTGTAGAGTCCCTGCAGGGAGGCATCCAGAGGAAGGGGAGCTTTGTCCCCAGGCTGCATTTCTCTTTTAAGAAAATGGAAGTTGGAAGGGAAAGGGAAAGCTAAGTCCTGGATCATCTTCAGAATGGTGACCCCAACATTTGCATTTATACATCCCTTTATTGAGGATCACAGAATCCTTTGCAAAGGCATCCTCTGTGGGAAAATCCATCATCCTTTTCATGCAAAACCAACAAGCAAAAAAACAAAACAAAACTTTACTAATCAGGATACATTTACCCATCTTGCCCTGTCACTTTCCTGGATAATGTTCAAAACAATGTGAAATCCCTACTGACCTCTCCATTGTCCCTGCACATAGCCCCCCTGTCCTCTTAACCCGGACAAGGCAATGCCACAATTTCATTTATTAAGTGAATAGGACAGACACTGCCCAGCTGACTGCAGGAGTTCTCAGACTATTTGAACGACTGGTGATTCTCAGCAGTCCAAGGTCACATGTTCCCTGGTCCTTAAGACCCAGGGGTCTCTGTCCCTCCACCTCCCTATCTAGGTCAGAGGTTATATCATTTCCAATATATACATGCAGCAACAGAGGCCTGCTTGAGTAGACATGACTCCACGAGTCTATCTTAAAATCTAATATTTTAGGGGAGGGGATGTGGTTGGAAAGATGGGGCATCAGCTGTGGATCTCATTACAAAGCTGTTTCACTCCACCACAAGAGTGGGAGCCTCAGAGCTTAGAGTGCCATCCAACTCTGACACCCGCTAGGTCCAGGAGTCAGAAGACCTGAGATTGAGACTTAGAATTACCACTCAGTGATATGTTCTTTATATCACTTAAAATTCTCCTGTGGCTCCTTATTGCCCTCATAGTAAAACCATAACCGCTTACCATGACATTCAGGCCCCTGTATGATCTGGGCTTTGTCCATCTTTCTGACCCCATCTCACACCTCTCTCCCTCTCCTTCTCTACTCTGTGCTCCCCCTGCCCCCACCATACCAGCCTTCTTTCTGTTCCTGAAATCACCCAGGTTTATACTTTGCTGTCTTTGAATCTGTTGTTCCCCCTACCTATTGTGTTCTAAACATGCCTGGAGTCTACTAATCACTTAGCAAATGATTAACAAATGGAAAATGGTCAACAAAGGCTGAGTTACTCAATGGATAGATTAAGCATAAGTATAGGACAACAATAAAGCAATGGCAGTCCCCTTTCCCTCAAAATCCAAGTAGTCGCCATGGGAAAAATAGGAATTTTCATTTGTACATTAATTCATTCATTTAGCAGACATTTCTGGTACTTGTGTGCCATCTGTCTCCCATAACTACAACATAAGCTTCATGGAGCCAGGAGCCTTGTCTGTCAGTTACCATCAGCACGTAGAAGGTGCTTGAGAAATGGCTGCTAAATGAATGAACTAATTAACAAATTATTTAAAGCAATCTCAGGCTAATCGCTTAACCTCTCTGAACCTCAGTTTTCTCATCTTTAAAATATGACTAAAAATAACATCCCTACCTGTTAGTGGTGGTGAGAATCTGAAATAAAATACGCGTATGAGACCCAGTTTCCTAAAATACAGAGCCCGAAGCAAGGATTAAGTACTGGGGCTTTATTTTGAAGGTGCAATCCCATAGCATTGGAGTAAAGGCAAAAAAAGAGAAAAGAAGAAAAGGAAGAAATTTAAAAATGATGAGTGACCACATTGACCACTGCTTCATGCGAAGCCACAAAGGGACACAACCAGGCATTTGGCAGGGGCATCCACAGAACCGCATGAGGCATCTTGTATGGAGAAACTATACCTTGAAGCAATCCACCAAGGATGGATAGAACACTGGCCAATGTTGACTCACTGGAGAATTTATTGTCCATGCTTCCGGATTGCCTCATCCTGACCTCCCTCCACCCTCTTAAAAGCACATAAAAAGTATACTCCTACATCCTTTACTATGACATTTCAGCCAGGTCTGGAAGCAGCTGGAAGAGCCGGAGTCTCCAGGCTTGACAAGTGGTGGCCAGTTGACAAGTGGTGAAGCTCTGCAGCCTGCAGCTTCAGGTGGGGCAGCTGCTTCAGAACAAGCAGCGGGGAGCACCCAGACCGGTGGGCAAGAAAGGATGAAGGAAGCCAGTGAGGATGAGAGGATACACATAAGATACACTCAGTAAACTTTCGGAAAGTCATTGGGCAACTGGAACATCCCAAACCATGAAAAGTGATGTTGTTTAACTGGTCTTTTTAAAAAAAATAATTCAAGTGTGTTTCCATCTCGTAGTCTCTACACTTGTATAAGTTTGATGAAAGTTTTTCCCTGTGTCCACTGTTCCTGTTTAAACAGCACATCTCTGAAATAAGCCATTTCATCTCATAACAATCCTTCCATCCAAAATGGCAGCATAAATGTGTTCTGCTAAAGAGGGTTTTTTTTCCTTGCTGTGTTTAGTTTATATTACTGAGACAAAACACAGCAAATATCAGCAATCCTTATGGGAGGTACCTTTCCAGGAAACTCCATGCCTCTTTGTTCTCCCTCTATCGCTCCTTTTTCATAGCGTTGGCTCCTGAACCCATTCCTATGCTGGTATAGTGTTCACACAGCAAACCATTTTAACAGACCTCAATGTGCTAGTAAAGTTTAATAGCACAGAATATATGTAATGGTCAGAATGGAAAGATGTCCTAGCGCAGTGCTCAGCAAACTGCAGCTCGTGAGCCACATGCGGCTCTTTGGCCCCTTGAATGTGGCTCTTCCACAAAATACCACAGCCTGGGCGAGTCTCTTTTGAAGAAGTGGCATTAAAAGAAGTTTAAGTTTAAAAAATTTGGCTTTCAAAAGAAACTTCAATCATTGTACTGTTGATATTTGGCTCTGTTGACTAATGAGTTTGACGATCACTGGCCTAGCCTGAAATGCCTCTACCAGCAATTATATAACTTGTTGACATATGGCCCCCTAGTCAGGTTTTATCTACAAACCCAATACCCATACTAGTTAGGGTCAGCCTCAAGTGGGGTCAGCCTCAGCCAGGAAGCCCCGTGTGTTTTGGAGTTTGATTGCATTCCAGAGCCCAGTGAAATGAAATGCCTGGCATGTAGTAGGATACACACACACACACTTCATTAAACAAATGACTGAATGAATGGATATAGTCTGTCCAGAGTAACAATTTAAAAAAATTAAAAGCATGGGCTCTAGAACCAAAGTGTCTGGGTTTATCACAAATTGTCAGTCAGAATTTTATCATAAATCTACTTTATCATGAAACAACTGGTATGAGATTGAAAAGTTTGCTTAACTGCTTTGTGCCTTGGTTTTCTCGCCTGTAAAATGGGGATAATAGTCATAGCTACGTCCTTGTTTTGTTGTGATGATTGAATAATGCATGGGATTGAAGTCTCTTAGCCCAGTGCCCAATGCACAGGAGAATACGGTTAGTCTGAATGGTAATTTGGAGCAGGCTATTAGCTCCCCATCTTGCCCATCAAATTCAGGGAAAGAACATGCTTTTCTATCTTATCATCTGCCTTGATTCATTCAACCAAAACCAGGCTTGCACATGTTTTAATTCCGGTGTAAAACTTTCCTTTAAAAATCTCTATAGCCAAAGGGAATCTCATACTGCGCATAGTATTCATGTCACTTTGTGAAACGTTGTGTTTTTTTTTTAAATGAGGTATCAATTGATGTAAGTATTTTATTAGACAATTTTACTGTTCTTGTGCCCTGAGGCTTTTTAAAGCAGGGACCAATTTTTTAAATCAAATAGATAAATGCAAAGTCGTTGCACTTGATGTAATAGCAGCACAAGCAGTAGGGCCAGAATTTCCACTTGAGCTATTTAATTATTTGCCTAATAGCCTGGAGGTTTTCCTAAAATTTAGGGGAAGAGTAGTGGGGGCTGGTGGCTAAACTTTACCGCCAACATTCAAAGCCCTCTACCTGGTGTCACCCAGGCTCTGAAATCTATTTCCCCAAAGTTACTGCCAAGATTGGGCCATGTGGGAATTTACTCATCCTCCTGGGAGAGGCGGTCTGACCTCACCTCTATCTCAAGTCCCTTTGACATCCAGTTGTGTCTCCTCCTCCATCAATGATAGAATAATGGATAATAAGTAATCATTTCAGACTATTCCTGCAAATTGTTGCCTATGATTATATTGCAAGTGGCAAATCATCTTAATTTTAGTACAAGAGTTCTTTACTATCCAAAATAAAACTGTTTTTTTATAGAAACACTGAATTCAAGTACTTTAAAAATGAGCATCATTAATAGCAGAACATTCTTACATATTTCCTGACATGATGCAGTATGGAGTACACAGCATCACTTTTGAAGAATTCTTGACAAAAATATTTAACCTAAACCCAACCAAGCCTTTAGCCTAACTTCCAGTTTATGAGAAATATAGGAGACAGAGGAAAAACTTTAATGACACTGTAATAAAACAATTCAAAAACCCACACCAGAATATGGGATATTCTATAAGATTTAGTCACTTAAAAAGGTGTGATGTTGTGGGCCGGGGGGGAGGGAAGCTGGAAAATGAGAAGGGAGATCTGTTCCACATTAAAAGAGACTAGGAACACCAATTGCAATGCATGACCTTGAGTGAATCCTGGCTTGAGAAATAACAGATATACAAGCTATTTCAGAGACTACTGGGGAAATTTGAATTTAACTATTAGATGATATTAGGGAATTACTGTTAATGGTTCTAAATGTGGTTATACTAACGTATTTAAATATCAACTATTGCATGCAAACAATCAGTTAAATATGAATAATTGTTGAATCTAGGTTGTTGGTGTACGGGTAAACAATTGTATTATCTTCCAACTGCTGGGTATATTTGAAAATTACCATAATAAAATAATTTTTTAATGTGGATTTTTTTCCTGTGTTAAGTTATTAACATGGTCTACTTCAAGAATTGAGGAATGGTGGGAAGAGGAAGGTCACATCTTAAAATTTGGCTTCTATGCCCTGTTCAGTACACTCAGTAACTTCTCTGTACTCTTGGTGGCCACTTCAAAGGGAATATGTGATAATTATTCTTGACATGTAATCTCTGCTAAGAGTTTGATGAGCAAACAGATCAGGGTCACAATATTTTATGTATGGAATGTCTCTTCTTCATTATTTATTAGACCAGACTATACAATTCTCCCTCACCTCCCCTGATCAAATATCATGTGCCATGCCCTTCCGTAATGCAGATTTCAAAGTCCTAGACCTGTTAAAGCTGGGGTCATCTTCCTGTGTTTCTCATAAGAAGATTAGTTTTTTAATCTAAGATGAAAGAATTTCTTGGCACAATAATTGATAAAGAGAAAATGCATCTTGGAAACAAATAGTTTCATCATTGTGATGATGGTGGTGGTGGTGGTGGTGGTGGGGTGTGTGTGTGTGTGTGTGTGTGTGTGTGTGTGTGTGTGTGTGTTGGGGGCAAGAGGGGGGAGAGACAACCATTCATTTGATTGATGAGATAGAGTCACAAGGATTTGTTTAAATTGGCAATGCCAGCATTATTTTGGATTTCTGTGTCTTCCCTGAGTCATAACCTTCCAAGTTATTATTGCAATCACAAGCATATGAGGTCAAAAGGGGTGCTATCACTCTTATTGCACTGGTCCCTGTATGTTATTACCAAAATAGGGCACAAGTGTACATGAAATTATTCAGGCAGGGGTCAAAGTGGAATTAAAACCAGGACCTGAACAACTGAATAGATTTTGAATTGTTCTTGTCTGGAGGATTTACTTCCCTGGAGAACACTTTTGCCTGCCTTTTCCTGCAAAGCTAGCAGAATGAATCCCTGCATTGCAAAAACCTCAATATAGAATCTCATCTATGCCCCTGCTTCTGAGACCCTCCCCACAATCAAGAGAGTATTTTATTCTTTATAACCTAGAAAGAAATCCTGGACATTCATCCTATGCCATGTTTTCATTCTTCTTTCATTTCTTTAATTTGTTGAATTCCCAGTGGTTGGCAAGCACTGCTCCAGGTACTTAGAAAAGAGCAGAGAACATAGAAACTCAAGATTCTTGCCTCTCGGAGGTTACCCTCTAGAGAGTGGAAACCAGTTAATAAAGAATAGAGAACCATGAAGACTGGAGTGAGAGAGACTTCCCTTAGATATCGGGGTCCAGAAAGGTCTCTATTAGGAGGATCTTGGAGTTGGGACCATTGATCAGAGTTAGGCATGTGGAGATCTGAGCAAGGACGTTCCGGGCAAGGGAACCAAATCCCGCTAAGCTCCAGGGCATGAGCAAGCCTAGTAGGTTTGAAGGACAGAAAAAAAGCCTAAGTGACAGGAACATGGACAGAGAGTGAAAGGAAATGTAGGTCTTGGTTAGAAGATAGGACTTTATTCTAATTGCATTGGGCAGCTGTTGGAGGGCTTGAAGCAGAAGAGTGGCATGATATGATTTACACTTAAAAAAGACCTCCCAGGCTGACGCTTTTGATCAGGGACTATCTCCTCACATTTAGCCAAAATTCCTCCTGCCGCAATTACAGTGCATTCTCTCTCCTCACGGTGAACAGATGCTACTTGATGCTGATAGTAGTTCAGATGCCTGGGGAAACATCAGATGACTATATCAAGATCCCCAGAAAGCTGAAATTGATGTTGTAAGAAGACCAGGGTGATGATCATCACCCTGAATTGCAATCAGGAACCACAGATGAATACAAAGTCTGTTTCCAGCACCCCTTCCCCACCAAGAGCCATGCCAGTGCTTTTCTTCATCTGCCTAAAGATTCACATTCTCACTGGTTCTCAAACCCCACATCCCCACCAAGCTATGTGCAGCATCAGCAACATTGATGTCGTGGAACACTGGCTCCAGTATTCATGGTAGGGAACATATTGTTGGTGTAAAAGGAAATTAAAATCAGATGAGTAGGACTTCTGGTGGACTTTCCCCAACAAAGCCACTTAACTGGTGAAAATTATGAAAATAAATATATCATTTATGGTCCCTGGAAATTGTTCTGAGGGCCTAGAGCAACAAGAAAAATACTCATTCAAGATCCCCTCAAATTTTTATTAAGAACAGCAAGTATCTGCATGACAGCCATGACCTGCTCCTTTTAATTCCCACTCCTAGTCCACATGATAGAAACTGCATCCTGTGCATGAACTGCTGGGAAGATAGACTTCCTCTCCCAGAACACACAGTCTCAGGCTGTAGGCTCACCCAGGAGGGACGCATTTCCAGCAGCATTTCTCATTGCCCTCTCCTCCAGCCTCGCATGGCAGAAGCTCTATTCCTAGGAGGAATAGGCTAGAGGACACAGCTCCTGTCCCTAGTCCCATGCAGGTTGTAGCCCACTGAGAATACCAGGGCCCTCATGACCATTGCCTCAGCTCCATCAGAGGAGAGTTTCCATGCTGAGCAGGGCAAACTGGGATCATTACTAGAACTGGAGTATAACTCCGAGCTCCAGTGCAGCCTCACAGGCCTCCTGTCCAGAGGCTGAGACAGACCCCAAGGATGAAGATCCTACAGCTCTGCCTGGGGGGTAGGGGCTCACTATTTGGAACAGAAGGTAGAACACTCCAATGTGTGTTGAAAACAGTGGAGATCTTGATAGAGAATAATTAAGAGGAATATGGGAACTCCAGGATTCAAACAAAACAGCAGAGCAGCCAGGAGTTTAATAGAGAGGAACAGGGAAAGAGCAGCCAAGAAACCCCCTCCTGGGACCACAGTCAACCAAAGGAGAAGCTGGCACAACAGGCTTACACACAACCTCTGGCCAAACGGTGTACAATGAGGTACTCTGAACCCAGGGTGACTCCTAAGATGCCAGGTTGAAAAGTAAACACTCTTCCGCCCCCCCCCCGCCCCCCCGCTCCCGCTACCTGGAGGATTATGGGCATACCCAAGGCTGAGCACTCTTGGGAGCACTGGCATGGCCCTTGGTGGGGAAGGGGTGCTGGAAACAGACTTTATATTCATCTGTGGTCCCTGTTGGCAATTCAGGTTGATGATCATCACCCTGGTCTTCTTACAACATTCACTCCAGCCTTCTGGGGATCTTGACATAGCCATCTACTAGTCTTTGGCTGAATGTGGGGCAATAAACACAAATCCCCTCAACTGAGCCCCACAAGATCAAAAGGTAAGGAGCCAACACCTACCTGGCTAAGGGGGCTAAGCACAACCTTTGACCAATAAGTGGCTTATGCTCTTATCATTGCCCATATATCAAAACCATATGAAAAAAATACAGCAAATATCTTTAAAAGATAAATGCAACCCAAATGAGGATTAAGAATTCATTTGCCATTCACCCCTTAGTTGAAAATTCAATTTTTCCATCTCTCATAGCGATGTGCTTATCAGTTTAGCATCTGATAAAATACTGATTGTATAACTGAACAAGAAAGCTCTCCAACCTTTGGATCCATGTCCTATCAAGATTGATCTATCAACATGCAATGGAGTTAAGAGAGCATATTGTTGGTCAGCAGTTATTCCCAGTGAATAAAGTTGCATGTGGTTTGGCACCCAAGTGCAACCCCTTTTATTCAGCAAATTGCGAGCGTATATTTTCAGATATCATCACAGGTTTTAAGGACAAACTTGTTCTCATTGAATTTATACTGTGGAGAAAGAGGGCTCATGTTAAATAAGGAAGCAAAATAACATCAGGCCCAAGAGTGTGAAAAGACCTGGGACAGGCTCTGAGATGGAGAAAGGCTCAGGAGTTTCTGACTCTGGATGGTGGAGGAGCCCATATTTGAGGGATATGGAGTTGGTCATGATATAACCTGAGGACAGAGGATCCCAGGCAGAAGGCATGTCTAGCTCCTTACTGGTGCTCTGACTGTCCACAGATGACCCTTGAACAACTTGGGGTTATGGCACCAACCCCCATGCGGTAGAAAATCTGTAACTAATTCAAGCCGGCCCTCGGCATCCTCAGATTCCCAACCACAGGTCAAAAATACTGTTTTGATTCACCATTGGTTCAATGTGGGAATGTAAACACAGGGTTACAAAGGACAGAAAAAAATTCACATATAAGTGGATCTGTGAGTTCAACCTAGATTGTTCAAGAGTCAGCTGCCCATCTTAACTCTGCATCTGATAGGATGCCTCATGGCATCATTGTTAACTAATGAAAATTCTCTCTCCCAGTAGCATGGAGTTTTAGAAAAGTATAACTAAAGTCATCAAATACTTCGCCTCTATATGCATGTATCACACATGTGCTGTGACTCGGCCAAGTAAAACTATTTGCTAGTCCTCACATGTGATTATAATTTCTCTTTTGTCTGGTATGTCGTTGATATTATGTGACTTGATGAGGAAATTTTGCTACTGTCCTGTTCCTCATTTTTTTTCTAGAAATAATGCCTTAATTCATTTTTACTTCATATTTCATGGCAAAAGTGTGGCCTGTAACATTTTTCCTATAAGAAAAAAAAAGTGACATATGCTTTTACCTTCTATGCCTTAAAAAAATTATTCACTTTTGCATTGGGAATTATATTTTTTAATTTATCTTTACTGTTGAAAGTATTAGAAATGTTCCCCTTTTTTTTCTACTTTGGTTTTCAGTCTTATCTAAGAATCCAATTTCCCTGATAGTAATATATCAATAATTATGAAATTTCAAAACCTCACTTTATTTAATTTTTTAAAGGAAGAGAATAATACTTAGTCTTTACCTAAAACATAAAATTAAACTATTTCATTCTTGAAAAATTTCCCACATACTTTTAAAATGACTTCTTCTTGAGAAAGAGATCATTCAGTGTGGTTGAAAACTGCTTTATCATTGCAGGCATTATATAATTTTTTTTCCATTAGGCAATGTGCTTAGCAACTTGCACATTAAGACTTCTATTATGATTATGTTAATATCATAAATATGCAAAAAGGAAACCCGTCTGAAAGTTCAAAATAATAGTAATAACTTTTCCCTCATATAAAACCTTTTACCTCAAGATCTCCACGCACTTTCCCAACAAGCATGAGTACCCTGCCCAACCACTTTTGCAAGGGGCCAATTAAATTGCCAACCTCACTTTATTCACTCACTCAAAATGGCTAGTAAGAATGTCAAAGCAAACTCCCAACATAATCATGATTTTAATTCTTAATGTTTCCTGTGGCAGCCTTTATAATCTTTAAGAGGAGCGGGCCTCTAGTATGTAAGAAGTCCAAGTGGATGTCTCCTTCGTGGCTTTATTCTTCAGCCATAGCTAATGGGGTGTGATGAGGGGAGGGTCCTGGCTGTAGCTCTGGCAAACTCTCCCACATGGGCAGGAGAAATCAGAGATGCTGATGCAATCATTGCTAGAAATGAATCAGAGCCCTTGGGGGAAGAGCCCATGACCTGTGCTATCTGAGGAGCCATGGGCCGCCTGGCAAACCAGGGCCGTCACTGAACAAAGCACAGGTGAGCAAGCAGCAAAAGGGAAAAGGTGGGGCTGATGCATTTGTTCCAGGATTTGGATCGTGTCATCTTTGCTTATTCTCAGGCAATTCTCGGGCACAAGAGGAGAAACCAAGCTGTGGCCTGAGTCAGACATGCAAACTCACTGTGAGATCTTGAGCGACATCCTTTGCTTCTCTGGGCCTCAGTTTCCTCGTCTCTATAAATGAGGAAATGATACAATGACATCAGGAAGACTCCTTCCTCTTCCCACACCCTGGGAAATATTCATAGTCATTATTTCTTGTCTCCTGGAGAAAACTGCCACCCTAAAAAGAAGTGGAGGAAATTCTGCTCAAAAAAAAAAAAAAAAAAGTCTTTCAGATTCTCAAGGAAGTATGAATCAGCACTGCTCCCACTTGAAATGACAATCAGAATAAACAGTGGAGAGATCCAAAGAGAACCACACCAAGACACATCATAGTTAAAATGCCAAGAGCAAAAGATAAAAAGAGAATATTAAAAGCAGCAAGAGAAAAACCGTTAGTTACCTACAAGGGAGCACCCATGCTATTGTCAGCTGATTTCTCAGCAGAAACTATGCAGGCCAGACAGGAATGGCAAGAAATATTCAAAGTGATGAATAACAAGAACCTACAACCAAGATTACTCTACCCAGTAAAGCTATCATTCAGACTTGAAGGTCAGATAAAGTGCTTCGCAGATAAGAAAAAGCTAAAGGAGTTCATCACCGCCAAACCAGTATTATATGAAATGCTGAAAGGTATTCTTTAAGAAGAGGAAGAAGAAGAAAAAGGTAAAGATAAAAATTATGAACAACAAATACACATCTATCAACAAGTGAATCTAAAAATCAAGTGAATTAAAAATCTGATGATCAGAATAAACTAGTGAATATAATAGAATCAGGGGCATAGAAAGGGAATGGACTGACAATTCTTGGGGGAAAAGGGGTTTGGGAGATGCAGGAAGAGACTGGACAAAAATCGTACACCTATGGATGAGGACAGTGGGGTGGGGGAGGAAAGGGCAGAGTGTGGCATGGGCCCAGGGAGAAGTAAGCTATGGGTGGGAAAGGGGGGGAAGAGGAACATTGAAATAATCTGAACAATAAAGATTTATTAAATTTTTTAAAAAAAACAGTGGCGAGAAAAGGCATTTCTCTCTTCATCCTTCAGTCTAGTGTGTACACACCTCTGTGCACAGTCAGTAGGAGCCTTCCTGGCAACCTCCGGTCTCCTGCAAACGCCTAATGTAGAGAGCCTCTCGCCACGGCAGCTAACTCTGCTCAGTCCACCACCTTTGAGACAGTATGCTTTAAATCAAATCCTAGGAAGGCACTTACTTAAAAAAAGTAACAAAAATCCATAAATATGTCTGTCTTGTTTTCACCTGGAAAAGAGGTGAAAAGGAAGGATGCTCTTCCCCAGCATGGGTCAAGCCCAGATTCAAACTTTTAAATAACTGTAAGAACATTTGGGGGAAGGGCGCCAAGGAAGAGCCCTGGAGAAAGACAGCAGATCCTCACCCCTGGCAGTGGCTGCAGTCCCCAGGAGTGTCCCAAGAGCTCTACAGCAGTCCCCCATAGCTGTGGTTTGGCTTTCCAAGATTTCAGTCAACCATAGTTAAAATTATTAAATGGAGATTTCCAGAAATAAACAACTCATAAGTTTTAAATTGCTTGCCATTCTAAGTAGTGTGATGAAATCTCTTGCCTTCCTGCTCCCTCCCGCCTGCATGTGAATCATTCCTTTGTCCAGTGTATCCTTGCTGCATACACTCTCCAGTCGTTAGTCAATTAGTGGTCACCTCCATTATCAGATTGGTTATGAGAGAGAGAGAGAGAGAGAGAGAGAGAACATTCACATAACTTTCATTGCAGTAGGAATGTTATAATCGCTCTACTTTATTATTAGTTATTGTTGTTCATCTGTTACTGTACCTAATTTATAAATTAAACTTTATCACAGATATGTACATACAGGAAAAATATTGTATATACAGGGTTCAGTCCTAACTGAGTTTTCGGGCATCTACTGGGAGTCTTGGAATGTATCCCCTTCAAATATAAGGGGGAGACCGCTGTATTTTGCTTTTGTGAGGAGAAAAGAAGTTGTCCCAGATTTTTCCTCACAATTGATGTCACTAGAAACAAAGTTTCTTCCACTGTGAAGGGTGTCTAAGGCCTTAGTTACTCTCTCTAGATGGAAGAACAAAGGTCCTATACCCTAACAGGAGAGAGGGTTAAGCTGAATTGAGCTAGAGGTTAATCACATTTCGGGGTTTGCTTAGAACTGATACCACTTTGGTCACCCCAGACCTTCCCTGCAGGAGACACATCCTTACAGAATCAAGATCCTGCTTTGTTCTGCAATCACAACCTGGTATTCTTTGAACGCTGTCAAAATAAAACCCAGACACATCACATCAGAAAGATGAGTTCCTAAAAAACTTTGTAAGTTAGGAGGAAGCAGGTGTCCGAATAGGGTAGCTTTTAGATTGAGGTGAGAGAGATAGCCATTGGAGAAAAGGAACTTTGTTCTTTCTAATTCCAGAGAAAATAGGCAATTGTTTTGTTGAAGATGAAACCTATATCAGGGCAGAACCAGATCCACCGAATATTTCTCTTGAAGTTTCTCGACCTCCCCACCCCTAGTGTTTTGGCATAGGTATTTTCCACTTTCACTTAGTGTCTTAACTTTATGTCTGACACTGACATTTGCAAAACCAACCAGCTGAGGGATATACTGGATCTAGAAGAGAACTTCCCTAATGTATGGAAAATACAATTTACAAAGGGTCTGTTTTTTCATAGGATCTTTCACTAACTTGAAGCTCTCCAAATTCAGCCTTTTTGGGTTTTATGGAGGCTTTGTTACACAGCACCTAGGAAATTCTAAAGATATTAGGAGCTTTGTGCCAGAAACAGAGATGAAGACCAAATACCGTATTTTCCGGCGTATAAGATGACTGGAACTGATGACGACAGGAGGAAGATAACAAACAATAGAGAGAAAGCAAGTAGCGGGCAAGTCCCTGGTGAGTTAGCAATGCCCATCATAACTGTAAGCTATGCTATTTTTACACCTGGCGTATAAGACGACCCCGACTTTTAAGAAGATTGGGTTAAAAAGTCGTCTTATACGCCAGAAAATACGAGTGTGTATTTTTTCATCATGCATCACAATATCACACTCACACACATGCTAGTCCTCCGCCCCCTCCCTTGGCAGCCCATCCGACTCTCTCAGGGGAACTCCATGGCACACTGGCTAAGAACCAGACTAGTTTCCAAGTAGATCTGGCTCGAAGTTCCAGCTTCGCCATGGCTTTTTAAAACCCTGAACAACTAAACTGCTCCAGTGCTCCTTCCTCGTTTGTGAAATACCAACAACCATCAAGTTGTGACCATTGAGAAAATGCATGTGAAGTGCTTATGACCATGCCTGACATGTGTCACAGTTTATTAAGTGTTAAGCATGTATTAGCACATGGATAACACAGCTATGGATACTTCGGATTTCCAGTGTCCTAATGACAGTGAGACTAATTTCAGGCTCTAGTGGGGAACTTTCCATCCACAGGACATTTGCAGAAGATCAATCCTCTGTCCTTTCATCAGTATGAAGCCAACATATGGGTAGAGCAGAAGCAATGTCTAGTTTACCCAGAGCTTTTTAAATTCTTTCTCATCCAGCATCTTCAATCAAGGTCTGCACTTTTGTTTATATACACATCACACACACACACACACACACAGATACACACACCATATAAACACTCAGAGACACAAACACACTCAGAGGTTTTTATTCTGTGGAGATGGGAGTCACCAAATAAACATTTTTCTCATTGTTTCTTGACAATTTAGGCAGTCTGAGGAAGATGACGTGGCACTTCAGAGAGAGGAAAAGAATGGAGAGACAGGATTTGGGGGTTAGGGAAGGGAAATATTGGGGGAATGCGCAAAAAGGAGATTCTGCACACTTTCTTGTTCTTGGTAAGAGCAAGAGGAAACCCCACCACTCTGTGTGCGTGACCTCCGGGTGCTTTCCCAGGGGAGTCCCCACTCAGGGAACCTTTACCCCGGAATCACGAGGAAGCTGAGCTAAGAAAGTTCCCCAACAGAGTGGGCGACGCCCTGCAGACAGGCTGGGACGCCTTTCCAGGCGGGTTTCCCCTTCCTGCTCCAACAGCCACAAATGGGAGCTCAGCCAAGAAGAGGGGGTGCCAGGCCACAGCCAGGGATTGCTGCTCCTGTTTGCCTTTGTCTCTGGGCTTCCTGAGTTTGCAGGGCAGGAATCTGAGGCTTTCGGAGACCACATCTGTCTGGGATGCTTTCCTCAAGAGGTGTTCAGGCATCTGCGAGGACTGCCAGGAAGGAGTGTGAGTCACGGCTTCTGAGTAGACAGCGCTCAGCTTTTGAAATTCCCAGAGATCTGACTTGTTTATAGGAAAGGAAGCAGAGCTATTTTGAGCTGCCAGGGGAAGAGGAAAGCACTGCTCTTTTTTTTTTTTTTAAATGCTGCGTCGAAAGGTCATGCAAGTGGCCAGAGTGCCAGCAGGCACCCGGCACAGACACTGATGTGAGCGGTTCATTTGTCTACATTTTAGAGGATATTTTTGGCCCTGGCATTTAAAATGCAAGGCCTGTGGCCTTGAAATCCCACACTTAGTGCTAAGCCTAGAGGTATAAACAGGCTCCAAATGTAAGCCAGGGAAGAAGGGGAATGCTGGGGGGGGGGGGGGGGGGGCATATGCAAGCCAGGTGGGTGGGTGTGTGCTGCAGTAGGAGGAGGGAGGGGAGAATGCAAGCCATTGGGGAAGGAGAATGCAGTTGGGGGCGGGGGAGGGGGGGGGGAGCCTGGGCCTTACTGAGGGAGCAGCTTCATGTCTCATGAGCAGGTCACTGATGTTCATTCCCATTGGAAAGGAAGTAAAATTCCTTCCACTCTCCTTCCCTGCCAGTTGGGACTGACAAAAACCAGATTAACCAGGGGGAATGTAGGCACATTTTTACCTGTAAACGGGAGCCCTCACATGAAAGATGAAGACCCAGAAAAGTGACGAGGTATAAGGGGACACTAAAAGAAGATGAGCTATTTTAACAGGTCTGTTTGTACAAATTTCTCTGCCTCATCTCTGGTGATAAGAGCAATTCTTTTCTTAATATATATTTTTATTGATTTAAGAGAGGAAGGGAGAGGGAGAGAGAGAGAGAGAAACATCAATGATGAGAATCATCAATTGGCTGCCTCCCATACGCCCTCCTACTCCCTCACTGGGGAACGGCAACCCGGGCATGTGCCCTTGACCGAAAATGAACCCAGGACCCTCAGTCTGCAGGCTCACTTTATCCACTGAGCCAAACCAGCTAGAACAAGAGCAATTCTTCCTCCTGGTACAGGGAAGGCACATCCCTTGGGGATGTTATCTCCTGCTTTTAGGAAGGAAAAGGAATGTCAGGTTGCCCTTTTGCATCTGCTGTTTTTCAAGTGCCTTTAACTCCAAGTAATCCATGTGCCAATGCAGCATATTCTGGGTGCCTTGTCCTGAATTCCTCTATCATAGTCCATGCTGCCTCCTCTAACGTCTTTTCTTCAGGTCAACACTGTGGTGGCAGCTGTCATGACCTTAAAGAACTGGTCAGCGCTACCAACTTTGGAGAATGTAACCAAGGAGAGACGCTCAGAGGGATGTCCTCCCACAGCTCTTGCTTCTCCCTTGGTTCACTTTCTTGTGTGCCGAGTTTGGCCCTGAGATGTTCCAACTCATAAAGTCACCATTTACACATTTGTCACTTAGGAGTGTCAGTCAACTGACCACAAAGATTGATTTCCAAGGAAAAAATCATCCACTGAGTATTCACTGATTCAATAATAATTAACTTATGTGATAATTTCATGATACCACATCTGATAAAGTCCACCCCTTTCCCAATTATAAGTAAACATTCAAACAGAAATAGAAGGATGCCCCTTCAATGTGTTAAAGGTGCTCTTGGCCTAAAATAAATAAAGATTCATTTTAATGGGCAATCACTAGAAATATTCAAAGTCAGAAGCAAACACAAAGAGTGCCCGTTAGTATCATAATTACTTTAGATTCTCTGGCTAAGGCACTGGGTCATAAACCAAAGGAATCAATTTTGTGAGCTAAGATTCTAAAGTACTTGAAAATCACATAAGCATATATCTGGAAAAACCAAATGAATTAGCTAAAAGCTTTCTTAATTAGCAAAGAGTCATAAAGAGTTTTGGAATAAGGCAAATACCTGAAAAGCAATATTATTCCTGTATACTATAACAGTATACTGGCAATAACCAGATAAACAACATAATGGAAAAGAAATGCTATTCAAATAGCAACAAATATTAAATACTACAAACTCAATGAGAAATGTATTAAAACTTGTAAGTCTTAATTGAGAGATACAATTTCAATAATTAATAAGGAAGAGTTATATTTTTATTAGATAGAAAATTTCAACATAAAGATGTCAAGGTTTCTCAACCCTATTAAAATAACTATATTCAAATATACAACTGGTCTTTTCTTATAAGTCATTAGAATTAGTATTAACTAATTGCTAAACTTGGAGCTTATCTTATAAGCAGGACTCAAAACTTTAAACAGGAAAAACCATCCAGAAATATTCTTAGGAATCAATCTTGTCAGGTATCAGAACCTGTTGTAAAGCATGAATAATAAAAACTATGAGTTTGATATAAATATAAAAATATAAACCAAAGGAAAGTAATAAAACAACCTGGAACAAACCCTGTTTATATATATAATGGCTTTATAGTTTACAAAGCTTTCTACCTGCATTATCTTTTATGCTTCAAAACCATGCAATGAAACAAGTATTATTACCCTGATATTTTTGTGAAGCAAATAATACTCAGAAATTAAGTGACTTGCCCACCATAATTAAACTAAGAGGAACCCAGATTTTCTGACTTCCCAAAGCAGGCCTTTTTTACTATATTGTTCTCACAAAGCAATGGAGAATGAACTTTATTTTTCTGGTGATGTTGAAATTTGAAAAAAAAATTTAGACTTGCCACTTACACTTTAGACTCCCACTAAAAATAAACAAATAAAAATATGTAGCTGTTTAAAGATTTTAATGCTAAAAGTCAAATTATAGAAACCTTGGCAAAAAAAAAATGGAACTGATACATAGACACATGAAACTGAACTGGTGTCTGTGTAGCTGCTCACCGAGCCCACTCACCAAGAAGGGAGCTGTATAATGCTTCCTATTTACTCTTGTCGCCATGCCCCACAACCCCTGGCCACTCCAGACAAATTTCCCATTATTTGGAAGATGTAGAAGTCCCAGAATGATATCAAAATTCTCCAGGAAATAACTGAAAAGAAACCGTAGTCAATCCATTTCATGGGAGAGATAGGATGATCAGAGTGAGTGACTAGGAGCACATATTTAAGGATAAGAACCAACATAAAAACAAAAACAAAAAGAAGCAAGCAATTAATATACAGGTATAGTGTATGCCTATATGTGTGGCAACTACTCAACTCTGACTTTGTAGCAAAGAAGCAGTATAGACAGAAAACAAGCGATGGCCATAAGTGAATGGGCATGGATGAGTTCCAACAAAACTTCATTTCTATAAGTAGGTGGCAGGCAGATTGTACCTGGACAACTCCTGTGTTAGACCACTTAATATTAGTTAGCCCATTAAATTACCCTAAACACCTTTTAGATAATAAATCAAAAACCAAAAGAGGTTACTCAACCCCTTGACAGAAGACAGACTTGGGTATAGAAAGTGGGTGGAGCTGAAGCAGATCTCAGGTCTTGAGACTGAAAAGCTGGGAAGTAGATCGTCTTTTCATTGAATGGCCTCCATGACTCAGTGTAATTAGATTTTGTAGATGTGAAAACTCAAGAGGCGGAAGAGAACTCCAAACAGGTTGAGTGGAATGAAACAGGCATCTGTTGCCTTGAACCAGGAGGGGATTATGTGTATGATTTGTGTTGTGATCATTTTAGGAGGCAGGATGCTAAGGACTTTCTCACTCACCTCCCAGACATTAAACCTGCTCCTCTGAACACCAAGAATTATGTGGAGTGTGGAGAGAGGTGTGTGCTTGTAAGAGTGAGAGGTGCCAGCAGATTGGTGGTTGTTTACAGAAACCAGGAAATCCCAAACACTAAAGTGACATACAGCATTTCATTTTATTTAAGTCCAAGCTTCCTTTGTTCAGAATAGAAATGTCTTTCCTTGTCTTTTTTTTTCCCTTCAGTATGTCAGAATAATAAAACAGAAAAAAAAAGAGATAACTCTGGGTAAAGTTCATTGGTACCGCAGGGATACGTGTCAGAAAATGACACAGTCCTATTGTCACCTGATATCTCCTGACTTCAGCTGGCTCCCGTTCTTTGCAGGGAACTTTGCCATCTTTGCATTACATATCTCTGTGGAAGGACGAGCATTATTAAGCCAGTGCTTTGACAATCACATCGACAAGAGACCAAAATATATGACATGTAAAGGTGAAAGGACAGTGACTAAGGGGAGCAAATGAGCTTTTAAGCAAGCCTGACACCATCCAGCTAGTTTTCACATCGCCTTCCATGGAAAAGCTTGACACGTTGGTGCATTTCTATGAGTGATTTCTTCATAGAAACTGAGTAGAGTGGCCTAACATTATTTGATATCGTGGAGTGTTATCTGGGACTACAAACTTATTTTATTTTCAGCTCAATGACATTTCATCAAGAGTTCACACAGTATGAGTAGCTAAAGCTCACTTCAGTACAGAATGTGAGACACCTGGGATTTTGCTTCTTTTTATGTTTGAATAGATAGCTCCCTGACTTTTGACAGTTTCTGTTTATAGCCAGCTTTGGTCTTTTGAGCCATATTTTTTTAGTCCATTATTACATGGTATATTATGGATTCCACAAGACTTATTTTTTATCTGTAATAATGAAAACTAATTCACTTCATTTGCCCATGTTAGCTACATCTTAAAAAGGAAAGACATTTCTCTCTTGGCCACGCTTGTGGGTGGAGAATGGAAGGGAGATGGAGGCAGTCTTAGCAAATTCCATACTGGCCAACCTCTGCTCTGGACTAAACAAACAGGACTCAAACATGGACTCATTTTTATTTTTATTTTTTTAATATATTTTATTGATTTTTAAATATATATATATATGGCCTGGTACATGAAACTTGTGCACATTATAAGAGAATTAATTAGAGGAAATATTTTAATATTGCTATTTGTCCTTTCTCTGTAATAGAAGTGTCAGAGATTAAAGAAAATTAGTAAAATGTATATGGAAATCTCCCTCCTGTCAGAGTCTGGGGTTCGCTGCGAGACTCAGAGTCCCTGCTCACCCGCACGTGCCTCAAAATCACACCAGACTCAGACCAGGCCAGCTGCACCCCCATGAAGCCCTGCAGGCCTAGGGGCATAGCCTCAGGTCCCCAGTCAAGCCCTTCCAAGCAGTGGGCACAGCCTCAGGTCCCCCAGCCCCGGAGCAAGGGAGCAATGGCTCAAGGGTGTGATGACCATTTGCATATTAGCTCTTTATTATATAGGATTTTTTTTATTAATTTCAGAGAGGAAGGGAAAGGGATGGAGAGCTAGAAACATCAATGATGAGAAAGAATCATGGATTGGCTGTCTTCTGCATGCCCCCCTACTGGGGATCAAGCCCACAACCCAGGCATGTGCCGTGATGGGGAATAGAACTGCTACCTCCTGGTTCATAGATGCATGCTCAACCACTGAGCCAATCACTGAGTCTCAAATTCTCTCAATTTGAGACTAAGACCCTCATGGTCCCTGGAATTTTATAATACTTTCTGGAAACTCAGAGGCAATCAGTTCTAACCTTGCTTCAGATACTGACCCTGGTCTTTTCTACTTAAAGCTGTGAAACTGCTTGTTTTCTAATTGTGGATTAATTTTGTTTTAAGCTCTCTTACTTGATTTGTTCCCAATCAATAAGATTGGTCATACATTTAAACTGCTTCTGTCATCGAAACAGCAGAAAAATTCACTGGTTTTCCAAGCTACTGCGAATAAGTTTAGCCTGTATGAAAGTCAGCCCACTCTTCCCCAACTCTGTGACAGCTTTCTTTCTCATTTGTAATACGAGAAAATACCTGGCCAGGTCATAGAGTCATTGGAAGAATTATATAATAAGCAAGATTACACTGTCTTGAGGGATTGATACATTTTTCTTAATAAAATGATAACAGCATATGCCTCCTAAAAGATAAACACAAGATTTCTCAGGTGCTGTGTGTATTGTAGCACTTTGCTGATGCTTGACAAGAATTCATCAATCAGAATGATTATGTTAATAAGGATAAGCATTGGCTTGTGCAGTTCTGTACTAATTATAATTTAGTCCTCCCTTAAAAAAAACTTTTTATGGAAATATAAGATGCATATGGAAGAGGGAGATAAATGTTACAGTATGATGAATTTTCACCAAATGAACACACCTGTGTAACCAACACTCAGATGAAGAAACAATATTTCTAGCATCCACAAGTGCTCCTATGTGCCCCATTGCAGGAACTAAACCCCCCGCCCCCCGAAAAAAACTATCAGCTTGACTTTGAATGCTATACATTAGTTTAACCTGTTTTACAATTTTTTATACATGGGATTAGTATTAGTATAGGCCTTTCTATCATTTCCTTAAGCTTGCCACATACAGAAGGTCAGAGCCCCGAGTAAGTCTGTCTTTTCTGGCTGACTTAAGGAAAAAGAGAAGAGGGAGAAGTAGAGGAACCATGTAATTTTTCATCCAAACAGAAGCACCTTTGAAAGTGAAAGGAAGCGCCATTTATAATGATGCTGAGACAAAAGGCATGCAGAGTGACCATTCCCAACCAACTGAGGCCATCCACCACCACTCTGGTGAGAAAAGGCAGTGTAAGGCCGCAGGGCCACGCTGGCGGGCCAAATCTACCTGAAAGGCCTTAGAAGGGAACCCACTCACGGTGCCTGAGATGTATATGAGATTGGAGTCTAAAGGCACATTTCCCATAAAGCGTGGTCCCTGGGAAAACTCAAGTACACAAATATTTATTGAGTTCCTACTGTGTGCAAGGCACCACAATGACCCCAGAACAGCTCAGGCACTGTCCCTGCCCACAAGAAACTCATCATCTAATTGTGGTAATAAGACAAGTTCACAAATAGGTAAACCATAAGGTAGCTGCCAATGAAAATACACAAAGGGCTATTTTTCCAAGAACATATATGTGTTACATGAATTCCAAGGAATGAGAGATCATGCCCATTGGAGACAGGAAAAAAGCAGCGTGGAAAGGGAATTGTCAAGATGAATTTAGATTGTACTCCAGTGGTTCTCAGCCTTGATTGCACATTAGGATCATCTGGGGAGCTTTTCAAACTCTTGATACCCAGACAGTATTCCCAGACCAATTAAATCAGAATCTCTGGGCATGGGACCCAAGCATATGTATTTTAAAAGCTCTTTCAAGTAATTCCAGTGAAGAGTCAAGATTGAGAGCTACTATTCTAGAAAGATGAGTAGGCAGTAGCTGGCAGAAAAGGTAGGGGGAGAGAGGAGGCCATGGAGAGAACAGCTGTTAGTATATTCCATCTTTGGTAGGCACACAAGGAAAAATCATCCACAGGGAATTAGATATGGAGGAAAAGCAGCAGGGCAAAAATAATTTAACCCCCTTCAGGAAAAAAATTAATTAATTATGAAACCATTTGCTGAGGCCAATAACAGGGATGATGGGGAAAGGATGCACTGAACATCAAGGGAACTCAGAGTGGTAATAAATCCATCATAAATCGTACAAGCCATCTGATAACTTCTGTTCCTCACATTAGCATCCCATTAAGCCGCTATTAGTGAGAGCAGGGAAACTGAATGAAAAGGCTTCCTGGGTTAGCACTAGCAGCCAGGAGAGAGTTAACAAGCTACAGTCTTTCTCTGGCACCTTTAAGGACCTGAGCTCCATTTGTAAATGATGCTCAGAGGTCCCAAACCTTGACCTATCACACTCATGCAGTGAGAGTTTTTTGGGTTTTTTGGGGGGGAGGGGGCCTAGAATTAATTACAAAAGGGGCACAATTTACTGATCAATACCAGCCAATTAGAAGGCTCCCTGCTGAGAGAGAGAGAGAGAGAGAGAGAGAGAGAGAGAGAGAGAGAGAGAGAGTCGCTTAGAATGCCAGTCAACCTTTGCCCTTGACTTTTCGTGGGACAGTTGTTGTTTTATCACAGCTACTGATAAGGATGGTATTAGGAGGTGAATAGCTCATTTCACACCATGCCAATCCAGCCAGGGCCTCAGGAGCCTGAACTGTTTTCTGACTTATGCATGAGCCGCCTGCGGGTGGAGGCTAAAGAAAGAAGGGGACGGAAATTATGTCAGTAATTAATTCACAGCCAGTGTGCCACTTGAATCATTGACAATGACAAAAAGTGGGAAACTCGATCTTTTCAGGGAATTCACTATTGTGTTGCTGTCTCTGCTATCTGTTGGGGGAGAGGAGATTCTGAGGCCTGGAGCACAGCCAGAGATGGCTGGATTTATATCCTATCAATTTCCCCGATGGCTTACACAGACCCATCTGGAGGGGAAAATCCTCATGATAATCATTGTGTCCAATGATCTGGCTCAGGGCTCAAGGCAGAGCTTGAGAGTAGCCCAAGGACTGCTCATCCTCCCCATGCTTACATGTTTGCCATTACTGTTCAGAGGGTTGGGCCAATATTTTTTTAAAAATTAATTTTCTGAGATCTTTGCCACAGAGGTAATATGTCTCGAGACACAAAAGTTTAGAGGAAGAAAAATAACTAGATAATTCTGGAAAGGGTTCTGAAGTTTATCATTTATGTTTCTGTCATTTACTCTTCTAGTTTTATTCTAAGAAGAACTATCTATTATTTACAGTCCTTCCTGGATACTCTAGGACTTCAGGCATTTTGGCCCCCTTCTCCTACTTGTTTCATCTCTTGTTGAAGTTTTCAACCATGGTTTCTTCAGATGTCCATTTCAGGAACACTACTCAACTGTTCAATTCCTAAGTATTTTGCTAACCATCCCCCGACCCCCAGAGAAGCATGGTTTTTTTTAAATGATTTGAGCTGGCATTAATCATTACAAAACCTGGGGCAAATCATACTGTATTCCCTCCCCTGCCCTTACCTCAACCTACAAATCTTTTATTTAAGTCAAACTTGATATAAATTACTATCAAAAATATCCTTGAAACAAACCTTTCAAAGGTCATCCTAGGAATTGTGACTAGATATGATAGGGACAGCATCATAGATTTTGCCTTGGAAATGAAGAAGGAGAGGAAAGTTTCATAAACTAATGATATGTGTGTATAAGGCTCAAGGACATTAAAGTATTTAAACGTACCACTTGGCAGGAGCCATCTTGTTCTGTCTCTCCCTTCTCATACACTAAATCCCTAAGTGACTAACTCTCTAAGCCCCTCTCCAAATGTGCCATTATTATCCCACATCACCTGACCTAACGGATGCCTGCCCACATTCTCTACTTCTATGAGGAGGCAAATGTCTACCTCCTGTCTCATTTAAGAGCTTTTTGACCTCTGCCTGTTATAATCTTGTAAAGATGTTTCTCTTGAATCTCATCATGAAGGGAAAATTCAGACAAATCCAAATCAGGGAACATAGATGTGTGTTTGTGCACAAACGTGGCAAAAATGTTAAAACCATCATTGAGTTGAGGTATCAGGATTCTATTACTTTTTCAATTTTTCAGTAGGTTCATCACTTTTCAGAATAAACGGTTGTGGAGGGAAGGGGAAGGAAGCTATAAGAACTAAGAAGCTGACCTTTCTAAAGCATGCCTATAGTTTTGTCTTGAAACAGGATATAACATCATCAAGTATTGTCCATGTACAACTTGCACTTTGGTGTCCTAGACTCAGATCCTACCTTCATTTGGGTCCAGCTTTCATTTTTGTGCCCAAAGAAAACTGCTAACCGGGTTTTAATTTCTGTAAGAATATCCGTTTTGATGATTTCAACAAAATAATAGACAGGTTTAATAAAAATTTAATAGACTAGTGCAAGATAATATAGATTGCATCATTATACATTTCCACTTTTTAATTCAAATTTTTTATTTGTTACTTTTCAAAAATTAATCTTATATTTTCCAAACAGGTTAAAGACACACCACTATCCAGAGTGAAAACACAGGGCGCACCTCTTACTGACACAGTGCTCAAACTATTGCATTTAGTGGCCTATGGACTAACTATGATATTAAAAAATTTTTCGGCCCTAACTGGTTTGGCTCAGTGGATAAGAGTGTTAGCCTGCAGACTGAAGGGTCCCATGTTTGATTCCAGTCAAGAGCATGTATCTTGGTTGCGGGCACATCCCCAGTGGGAGGTGTGCAAGAGGCAGCTGATCGATGGTTCTCTATCATCGATGTTTCTCTCTATCCCTCTTTCTGTAAAAAATAAATAAAATGTATTTTTAAATTTTTTTTCACACTGATATTTGACACAGTAAATAGAACTTACTAGTAAACCAGCTCTTAACATATTTAGAGGTTCTTTATGGAAAACTAAATTCCCTTTTATCAGAAAATAGTCCCTCAAAGAAAAATCATACCATGTCCAAAGGACCAACTTCCTCATGAAGAGAATTTAGAGAAAGTTTTCCCTTCTGTGGATAAATTCTGTTTAAATTACCTCATCAAAAGGTGAAGCATGTTCACGGTTTACTGAATCAAAGCTCTCTGACAAATGGGCCAATTATCGGGAGAAAGCCACTGCTCTAGATATGAGAGGACCTCCGAGATCATTCTATTAACTACAGTAACTGGTCAGTATGTTTTCTGCAGTGCAAATGGCATCAAAATGAACATCAATTTATTTTTGTCTAAGAAATTTTAGATTAAATTACATTTTAAAATGTTTTATTTAAGGTGGTGATTTAAGTTATGTATACATATACACACACACACACACACACACACACACGGCACATACATGGCATGGTACCTGGCATGCTTCTAAATCCAGATTATCACATTGTTGGCCATCTTTGCAACCCAAAGAAAAATCCTAATCAATTTATAATTTTGGAGGGAGCAACAAAAATAATAAATATGCCTGATAGGATTTTATGTTTTAATGCAAGCTTATCTAGGCAGTTACATATATTTTATTTGCATATTTATATTATATATTATATATTATATATTTAGTTATATATTTATACTTGCTTATTTTTACATAAAATTGCCTAATGATCCATATCTTAAGAGAGCATTGAAAAAAAGAAAAAGATAAGCAAAGGGTAAGAGCATCACAACTGTGTTTCTATAAAAGGAAACTATTCAGCCTCATTGTGTATTTCCAATGTGATTAACAAAGCGGATAATCTGCATTCAAAAGCATGTAGTCCATGCAGCATGTGTTAAATACAGGCTCTCAGACTGATGATCAGAATAACAATATGAATAACTTTTCCTGAATGCTTACCAGGCTTTGCCAGGCACTACCTTAAGTGCTTTGCATTTATTATGTGTCTCATTCAATCCTTATTTTGCAGAGGAAGCTCCCAAGACTCAGAGAAGTTCAGTGATTTGCCCAAGGTCACGCATTTGATAAGTGGTCAAGCCAGTTCAAATCCAGGTGTCTAAGTTTAGACCCCACCTCCTCAAAGTTCTACCTGCAAGTGGCAAGGAGTGGCCCAGGATGAGAAAGTGAGTGAGGACGCGCATGCATAAGTCACATCAAGACAACAAGAACAGAATAGCCATTATGTTCTCTATTCGTTTTTCAGACAGAACACTCAAACAAAAAATGAGCTCAAATATAAGACAAAAATTGCACAGTACTATCTGCAGGTGGATTGCATTGTTTGGGGAGTTCGTCATGTGACTTGGGTCAGGCTGAGCTAGCGTTCCTCCTCCCCCACCTACCTACTCACTGCCAACTTGACCATGAGCAAGCCAACACCTTGGCCAAATGGAAAAGCTCTACTAATAGAAAAAAGGATCAAGCTGAAGCTTAAACAGGAAAGACACGGTCTGTCAAAGATCGGAAATGTAACTTAAGATGTTTATTTCATCATACTTGTGAGGTTGAGAGATAATGAAGAATGAATATAAAGCACCGTATGAAACATGCAACAAATGGTGATTGTTGTTGTACAGTTTTCATCCTGAAGCTCTCTGAAGTTTAGTCAGATTTCTTAAAAAGTCTCTGTGTTGGATTCTAGTGCTGGGAAGAGGGGAAGGTTAGCACTAAGGCAGTCAGAGGATGGCAGACAGATGGGCCCACATTTTGCTGAGAGAAACCCCAATTCTTTATGCCCTTAAAGTGGTGGAACATAGCAGAAAGTAAAATTACCCAATGGACAATTTGATTAGAACATGAGACTGGTGTTATCGGGATCTTTGCCATCATAGCCTTCACTAAATCAGGCTGTGTACACTCTATCACTTCATAAAATGTGTATCCCGTTTCATCAAGCTACACATTCCCTTTCATCTACACTATCACCAGCTTGAGACTAAAAGTATGAAAAGGGCTATTTTTAAGCTAATATATGATTTTCAACACACCCCATATATAAACTTGTGTTTTAGGCATTATTTGGATTATTTTAATCTGTTAAAATGTACAGCTAACATAATACTTGTGGACACTTCCCATTCTTTTTGTGTTGATTATGTCCTTTTCTTTTTAACCTTCATTTTGTGGACGAAGAGAGCCACATGCTAGCCTGACAAGCTCAGGGAGGCCTGCTTGGCGATCTTGCAAACTCAGAGACCTACAATAACCACAAAAGACGGTTTGGAAATTAAATACTGAACTACAAACAGGTTATAGTGGGTAGTCACATACTAAGCCAGATATTTTCCCTACAAAGATCAACTTAGATCTTTACTGAGCCATTTGCCTTTTTGCCTCTAAGATAACATATCTCTGAGATGTCTGAGTAACTTGTAGCTTCCTTTTTACCTTGGACCCCTCAGGACACAACAAATGGCAGCAGGACATTCCCTCATTGTTATTGTTATCAAGTTAATCGTCAACTGTTCATTACATTAAAGTGTCCTGTATCCATCTCTGTACAAAAAAGCACATGTCCATCATTTCACTTTTTACCCTATCCCAGAGGTTTCCTCGCTTTGCTTTATCCCACCTCCTTAATTTATCACTAGTGAATTTCAGGTAACTCACCTATGACCCTTTCCTTTGATTGCAATGTGTAAATACAGATGTAATCCTCCATTCTCTGGAGCATTATCTCAATTCATTGAGTTTCTGCTTCCAGGCATATGTCCACAGTTTGGCTCAAATAAACTCACAAAAATTCTTTACAGGTTTCGATGGCTTTTTTTTTTTGTTAACAATTTTATCGCTGCTCAAAAGTAGAACTTTAAATTCTGTAAGTAGTCATTGAAACAACTTCTGGGTTTGCACAGAAACTTACTAGTTCCACAGGATAGTCCTTGTTCTATTTCTTTAACGTACATTTTTAAAGATAATAATAAAATCAACTTTGATCTTCTGAAATCTTCAAATGAACCAATGAGCAGAATGGGAATAAATCAAACAAGAAGGAAAGTCATGGGAAAGTCCTAAAATGGCTTGTGTGTTGTTCTTTTGTGTATGTGTGTTATAGACAAGCGAGGTTTGAGTAAAAAACGTAAGAAAATGAGAACATGTGGTAAGTTGCTTTTGCAGTCCTTTCCCAGGCAGAGGAAGATTAGTAAAGCAAAGAACAGGACAAAGTAATTGTAAAAATCAGCGCAGTTCCCCAGGCATCTATTTACACAGGCGCTCCCACTGCAGGCACCAGGCTTCCCGCTGTCATCTGGATTCTTGTTCTTAGCTGCCAGGAGAAGATGACAATGTTTCCCCTATTGATCTTCCTTCTCCTCTTTCCTCTCCTTTATTTTTCGTCCTCCTTAGCTTCCTTTCTCCTTATTCTCCTGCCTTTGCTTTTAAAAGGGGGACTTTTCTGATTTGCTTACAAACAGTGTCCTTTTTCCTGGTACCAATACCATTTTGTTTGGTCAAAGTAAAACCAGTGAATTAGAATGCCCGCTGCTACCAAAATGTATTCCATGTGGTGGAACACTGAAATCTACAATGGAGCCCTTGAAGCTGTTTTCATGCTGCCGTAAACATAGGAGCAAAGTCAAAAGCAGACAAAAGTGAGTTCAATTGCCACAAATATTGGAGGCAAGTAATGTGCTGGTTTAAATTCATTCTGACATATAAATGAGTGTCAAAAATCTTGCTGAAACAGAAATTGATGAAGGGGAGGGCAGAAATAGGAAAGGGTGTGTAGCCCTTTAAGAAGAAGGGAGCTATTGGCCAAGGAGAGAGAAATTTGCAGAAAAAGAAAGCTAGAGCCCTGAAGGTCAGCTGGGTCTGAATCTCCACTTTGGCTTGACCCCACTCTACCCTTCAATTCATGATGTGTCCAGTTATATCCATTCAAAAATTGACAGGAAATAAATATCTATCTGATAAAAATGGGAAGCATCTACAGAATGCCAGGCAGTCTCAGCCTAATTGAGTCTCAGGTTTGGGCCAGCCAGCAACACCTAACCCCAGCTCAGCTCCTGAAACTCCAGCCCTCTCCCATCTCACCTGGGAGGTTGGGCAGGGCTGGTATTTCCAAGTTCATCACAAATCTGTTTCTGGAGCAAATGGGCATTCTTGTGATGGTTGTGTTGTTTTATGGACCTTCCATATTCTCAGTGTAATAGCCCTAATTTTAATAATCCCTGTCTCACCCCAAAAAGCCATCTGTCATTTGCTGAGCAGTAATTTGAATGTTGCACTGTCTGGGTGTAGAATTGGTTTGTGAAACTAGAATATCTCACTAAAGTTTAGCTACCGCTTCCTCCCAAAAGTAATAAAGGACTTTTTTTAAAATGTTGCTTCCAAAGTCATATTACATCATTTTCCTCAAATTTGGGGTTAGCAAAGGTCTCCTGGCAAATATTTTCTCCATGAATGTCAATAATCTACAGTAGTATTTATATACAGAATAATAATTACTTCATTTATTGAATGATTATTATAAATCAGGAACTTTATATGCATTAGCTCATTTATAGTCAAAATAATCCTATAACAGGACATACTATTATTCCCATCTTAACATGATACAATTGAGATTCAGTGCGTTTGAGCTACTAATTAGTGGAGATTATTGGATATGAGTCCAGGCAGCTGACCTCAGAAGCCTGTGAGCTGAACCACTACGTTTAAGGCCACTGTAGTATGTGCCTTTAACCACTATATAATGCCTTGACATGAATCTCTTACAATAGGCCAGAAGTTCTTCAAATGCAATTTGTCCAGACTTAACTTCAGATACTTGGTGCCAAGGCTAGGCCTATAGGAAGATGGTCAATATATTTGGAAATGATGTGTGAAGGAACTTCTGTGGTTGGTAGGGAGACATTCTGCATTTTTCCATTATATATCTGGAGTCATGGTTATCTATGATGCTATAGAGATGCACTGCACAAGGTTTTGCAATATGTTGTGAAATAGGTAAATGTTCCTTCTTCCTATCTAAACCTTACATTGACTTGAGGAACCTTTGGTAGCATTTACTGGGAGATACTAGCATGCCTATTCCATTGGCTTTTACACCATTAAGTGAATAATTTCTCTCATCTTAACCAGAAAGTTTCTCTCTCTCTCTCTCTCTCTCTCTCTCTCTCTCTCTCTCTCTCTCTCTCTCTCACACACACACACACACACACACACACACACACTCACACACTCCATCTACTTCCTTCTTGACTAAATGTAGACTATACTAGGTGTGGTTCCAAACTTTCCAAACAGAATAGCTGACCAAATACCTTTTCACCAAGCCTACATTCTTACTCTTAATGAAAATCAAGTTTGGAGAAAAAAATAAGAGCTCACCTCCTCACCTCTGCACATTCCTAACCTTGCAGGCTCCTCCAGTTACAAACATGAACATTGCTCAGTCTGGCCATTTCTGAAGCCTAGGTAGTTTTACTCACCAAAGGAAGCAATAGTGTTACCCCATCTAGATCAGCAATGCAATCTGGGGTGTTATTCACTTGGATACTCTTGGTTATGATGCTTTTAGAAGCGACTAGAGCCTCTTTGGGGAATTTCAAATGTATTTGGAATAGAACAACAGAATACTTTTTTTTTGTAAAATTAAGTATAACAAAGCCTTTTCTCTACCAGCTATTTCAGTGGACCAGAGTGCTTATTTCAGAAGCCTCAGAATGCCTTAAGAATATTTGTCTCATTATCTCCATTATTTTCCCCTTCAGGGAACTGTCCCTAATAAACTTTGCTATGTCTCTTCTCCTGGCTAGTTTTAATGTGAGCCAAGGGAAAGATTTCAGAAAAGCACAAGTTCTTTTCTGCCTAGGCTTGCAAACTGTCTTTTGCCTCAGATGCATCTGTTAGTAAAGGTTGAGACAATCTGTGCAGCATAAGACAACTTCTTGAGAGATGACTCTGAAAAGATCCTCTTCCAAGGACTGTTTAACCCCTTACTACCTCTTCATGACAGCAGGATCTTTAAGTTAATGGCCACAGGAGACAAGATGATACCTTCTCACTTTCTTAAAGTAATGTTAGCACCTTGAAACAAAGAAGATCTTGAGAACTTCAGGGGTCTCAACTTACCTGAAAGAATAGTTCAGATTCAAGTACTATTTCAAGTTCTCATCTTCTCTGATGGGGCCCAGGATGGTTGAGTTTGATAAAGATCCTCTTTAGGAGGACTAGAATCCCTCGCGTTCTTTACATGTCCAAGAAGATCTCAAATTTAAAGCCAAATTCTCAAGAGACTGAGAACATCAGAAAACTCCTAAATTAGTGCTCAGACCCCCTTCTCTTCTTACCTTCTTTTTTCCTCATTCTGAGAATAAAATCAGCATGGTTTCTAGCTACAGATTTATGGTAGCTAAATAGGCTCATGACACAATTGGAGTCATCTTGGGGTGTCCTATTTCCCTTGAAACTTTATTTGCCAGTGTGTTAGCTGACATGTCAGGTCACCTTATTCAAGCCAGGAATGACAGACTCTTGAAGAGTATATGGCCACATGCCAGGAGAACAAGAAGCCACATGATGAACATGGTACATTTTCCTGGGGTGCCAATAATAGGGGAAATGCCATTATTTTAGAGCATTACAAACTCGAGTACAATGCAAACTTGGGAGTCAAATGCAAACTTCATGGACTTTTTTTCCCCTTACAAGATAGGCATTTATTTTCTCACAGTTCTGGAGGCTGGAAGTCCAAGATCAAAGTTTCTGGTGGGGACTCTCTCCCTGGCCTGAAGGTGGCTGCCTTCTCACTGTGCCTTCACATGTCAGAGAGAGCCAAAATTCATGGACTTTTAAAATAAGCCTTAAAACTTCAAATAAATTTTGATTTCAAGGCAAGAGCTTCCAACTGTTTCTCCAGATCTCAGGGAGGGGAAGGGGTGGTTAGATGTTTCTTTTCCTCCTCCACTAGAGACACTTTAATGGGTATTTGAGGAGGAAAAAACTCTCTTAATGTATTTCTTCCAAAGCCACTGGGAATTTTTTTTTTTAATTATCTTGATGGGAAAAAAAAATCTGCCACAAAAGGAAAACAAAACAAAAAAAACACAGAATAAATCTTGGAAAAGAGAAAAGAAAGAAGTATTTACGGGAGTCATCATGTTATGGCATTAATCCTCATTTAATGAAGGTGGAATCGGAGATCCAGAAGGTTGAGTAAGTTGCTCAACATCACAAAACTATAGGTGACAAAGCCAAGGCAAGCGATGAGTGGAAAGAGTGAAGTAAGGAGAACTTTCCCAAAATTCCCTGTCATTGCCCAGAGACAACCCTCCACTTCACCAGCATGAGAGAGCTTGTGGGTTTCCCTCAGTTGGTGTGCAGCCACAGCACTGCCAACCTGTTTTCTGAAGAACCCTCTCCATGCCCCTAACAGCACAGCAGTGCCCTGCCACACTCGGGAAGGGAGGATAAGCTTGGGTTTATCCCAGCTGTATTGAAATATAATGAACAGCTGAAACTGGTTTGGCTCAGCGGATAGAGTGTCAGCCTGCAGACAGAAAGGTCCCAAGTTCAGTTCCAGTTAAGGGCATGTATCTTGGTTGCGGGCATATCTCCAGTGTGGGGTGTGCAGGAGGCAGCTAATCGATGTTTCTCTGACATCGATGTTTCTGGCTTTCTATCCCTCTCCCTTCCTCTTTGTAAAAAAAAAAAATCAATAAAATATATTTTAAAAATCAGTTAAAAAATATAATGAACATATAATGTTGTACCAGTTTTAGGTGTATATCATGATGCTTGAAATGTGTATATATTGCAAAATGATAAGCTTAGAAAAATCCATAACCCACACAGTTATAACTTTTTGTGTCTATTGAGAACTTTTAAGATTTATTTTCTTAGCCACTTTTTAAAACTCTAATCACCATGCTGCACATTATATCCCCACAACTTATTTATCATATAACTGGAAGTTTATGACTTCTTTCCCCTATTTTCCTACTCCCTGCCTCTGGCAATCAGCAGTCTATCCTGTTTCTATGAATTCTTTATTTTAGCTTCCATATACTTAAGTGAGATCATACAGTATTTTACTTTCTCCATCTTATTTCACTCACCATAGGCCCTCCAGGTTTATCCACGTTAGCACAGATGGCAGAATTTCCTTCCTTCTTTATGGCTGAATAATATATAGAACTCACATTTTCTTTGTCCATTTGTCAATTGATAAACACCTGGATTTCCAGAGTTCCATGTCTTGGCTATTATAAACCATATGAGTTCTCACAGATCTTTCTGTTGACCTCTGCTTATCTCTCCCATCAGGCCGGGGGGAGTTTTGGTTAGACAGACCCCTCAAACAGTTGGAAGCTCTTGGCCAGCGGAATGAGGTCTTGGAAGGGACCAGAGGGAAGTTTGAAAATGAGCAACCTGAGGATGCCTGACCATTCTGACCCCCAGTCTCTGATGTCCTCTGGGTATCTCTCTGGGTCTCTGAGTCTTCAATCTACCAATCTGTTTCTTCCTCAGTTTCTATTTCTCTCTGCCTCTTTTTTTTTCTTTTTTTTCTAAAGCTTCACTGTTTTCCTCTTCTACCCATTTTCTCTTTATTTGATTTGAAAAACTACATCATCTGCTAACATGTCTGAGGATATAAGCATCACAATATGTAATTAAAATATGTGAATCAAGTGACAGTATATCCATTGGAGTTTTGTTTAATATATTAATTAATTTATTTATTACAATTTAATTTAAAATAATTCAGCCTAGACTCTAATATATTCTGCCTAAGCTATTTAGTTTAAACTTCCACTTTAGGGGAAGTCAGCTGCTGTCCTAAAAAATCCATGCTCAGCTACTGGAAGGCTACTGTAGAAGCAGCTACTATAAATGTTCTGTCTCCTGTATCTCAGTCAGCACCCAGAGTTTCACTAATTAGCATAGTGAATTTTAAAAATATTTAAAGGGGCCATTTATCCAGTAAATGAATGACTCCTTAGTTGGTATATCACAGAAGTTTCCACCTATTATTATTATACTACTCAAACACCTTAATTTTCAGAAGTGGAATCTTAGCCTGGTTGGCATGGTGCAGTGGTTGAGTGTCAACCTACGAATCAGGAGGTCAAGGTTTGATTTCCTCAGGGCACATGCCCAGATTGCAAGCTTGATCCCCAGTGTGGGGCATACAGGAGGCAATCAATCAATGATTCTCTCCCATCATTGATGTTCTCTCTCTCTCTCTCTCTCTCTCTCTCTCTCTCTCTCTCTCTCTCTCTCTTCCTACCTGAAATCAATAAAAAAAAATTTCTTTAAAAAAAAAAGAAGGGGAATCTGAGGTTCTTTTTGAAATGGTCTTTATTGGTGAAGTCAAATTCAGGATATATAAATTGGCTAAGATATATTCATCCATTCATCAGTTGATGGACATTTGATTTATTTCTTACCTTTCAGTTATTATAGGTAACCTTGCTATGATCATTTAATGTACAGGTTTTTGTGTAAATTTTCCTACCAGCAATGTCTGAGGATTCCAACTTCTCTATATCCTGACAAATACTTGTTTTCATACAAGTGATTTTGATTTGCAGTTTCCTGATAGCTAATGTTGTTTGGCATCTTATGCTTATTATGCTTATTGGTCTTTTATTTATCTTCTTTGGTAAAATATTCACTCAAATCCTTTGCCCATTTTTAAATCTGGCTGTCTATTATTGAGCTATATAATTCTTTACTAGTATATATTCAAAATATAAGTTCCTTATCAGATATATGATCTGAAATATTTCTGCCTTTATTCAGATATTATTTCACTTTATTAATAGTGTACTTTGAAGAATAAAAGTTTTTAATATAAGAGAAGTCTAATTTATCTATTTTTTTCCTTTTGTTGCCTGTGCTTTTGGTGTTATATCTAAGTATCTATTGTCAAACCAAGGTCGCAAAGATTTACCTCTATGTTTTCTTCTAAAAGTTAGAGTTTTTACTTCTACATTTAGATATTTGATCCACTTTAAGTTAATTTTTGTATATGGTATAAGGCAGAAACCCAGCTTTATTTTTTTGCATGCAGGTATCTAGTTGTACCAGCACCATTTGTTAAGAAGAATAGTCTTTCTCCATTGAATTATCTTGGCACTATTACAAAGAACCAGTTGACCATAGATATGTAGGTTTACTTCTGGACTTTCATTTATATTCCATTGATAAATATGTCTAACCCTATTCCAGTACCACACTGTCTTGATTGTTGTTGGTATGTAGTCAAGTTTTAAAATTGAGACATAGTAGTATGAGTCCTCCAACTTGGTTCATCTTTTTCAAGATTGTTTTTTATTATTTTGGGTCCTTTGAATTGCAATATGAAATTTTAACTACTTTTTAACTTTTATAAAGGAAAACTATTCTAATGTTGATGGGCTATAATATCCATACATGGGCTTTGATGTTTGCCTTTGGGGGCTTTAAAAGCAAAGAAATCCAAAATTTCTATAGTTCTGTGGCTTCAATATAGCAGAAATTTCCCTAAAAACAAATTCATTCAAATAAATATTCTTTAATTTCCTCTTGCACTATTTACCTTCCCCTCTCTCTAATAAGAGAGCTTTTAAAACTGTTCAGTGTGGGAAGCTTTTCCTGCTAAGGATGGTCTCAGGCCTTGGCCATAGCTTCCTTCCCTCCAAGATTATGGATATTGTCCCTGGTTAGTGAGAGAAGCAGAGGCAACAAAAAAGAATATGCCCTGTATCAATTTAACAATGTGGGGAGGGGAGGGGAGGGGAAGGGAGGGTTCAAGAAAATTCTCTGAAACCACTGTCATTCAAAATGCTTGATCCAGGCATCACCTAATGAAAAGCTGTATGTTCTTACCCCCTCTGCACCCCCACTGAGTAATGACATGGTCTCAAGAATCCATTTAAAACCTCCTCTGAAATGAGCACATTGAGAGGCAAGGAAAATGGTGTTGAAAACAATGGAGACCCGCAGAGAGGAGAGGAAGGGACAGGGAACAAGATGAGGACAAGAACCGGTAGGAGCAGAGAGGGGAGAGCATGAAGAAGGGAAGGGGATGGAGAGCTCAGGACGGGAGAGAGAAGCATATGGCAGGTATCAATTATTTATGATTTTAAAAATGCACTTTAATTACAGGAAGAGCACCAAATCCACTCAATGCCCATTTAAAAACATATGGAAATAAAATGCAGCCGTTTAAAGGGTGGTGATAAATGTGTGACGCTCTCTGTAATGTCCCTGAAAGAATACAAGTGTTAAGCCTTGGTAAATTACACTTAAAAGTAAGTGTAACATAAAAACAAAATTAGGCATACAATAACCTCACACTCAGGCACTTTTTAAAAGTCTCTTTCAAACAGTTAATTAGAAAAGCCTCCGAGGAGCATAACTTTTCTTCTCTCGTATTCCCTTCTCTTGGCAATAACGCCAAGCAAATGGCGGGAGGAAATAAACATAGATCCAGGACGCATGGAAGGTCTGCATTCAGTCGTCTGCCCTAGACACAAAGGGAGTGGGGGCAGGGAGAATAGAAGGCACTGTCATAATTGCTCCCTTCACTTAGTACAGAACTGAATAAAACCCTTTAAACCAGGGTCACAAAAATAGGTAGATGGCATCATAGACTCTGTTTACCAATCACCCATTTTAATAGCTTCAATGTTCCCTTCAAAATGCAATAAGCCAATCAGAAAGTACTATTTTCTTCATGTGCCCATGCTTCATGAACATCTGCTGTATAATACGTCATGTTTCCAGTAAACTGGGGCCCGCCTTAAAAGGGTGTAGGGGAGGAAAACTTTTTCCCTTCTTCCTTCCAGGTTCGTTGGCTGGCCTAATTGACATAAAACAGACTAACAGGAGGAAAAATTAATTTCATATGTATGGGAGCTCCCAGAAATATTAGATTCAAAGAAGTAACCAGGGCAGGCAGCTTTTTACACCTTTTAGACAAACAATACATTTGTGAAGTGTGAAACAAGACAAAGGTGTTTGGGCTTGGGGTGGTAAATGTCGATAAAGAAGCAACAAGTTTGTTTACATAGTCTTCTGACCCTCACTTCCTGTCTCTGGTGATAGGATGCCTCTACCTTTATGGGGCAGGGCAGGCACCTTTCAAAGGAGAGATTTATTTCCTTCTTTCAGGGGACAAAGAAGGTCAGAATGTCCCTCTCGCTGTTTCTTAAGTAACTTTAATTCAAAAGAATCAACATGTCCAAGTGGCATATGTTGGGGTGGCACATTCTGCTCCTCTTCAGGAGAGAGAAGGATGAAGAGTTCTGTTCCAAAGGGCCTGGGTCTATCTTATTGCCCAATAAGATACCAGGTGGAAGTGGGGGCGTTGGGGGCAGGGTGTGGCTGCCAGCTGAGTCTGCTCTCTTCCAGCCTACAAGTTCCACCTAAAAGTTCAAATCACAAACAAGAGTTCTCTCTTCAATCAACAGTAGCACGTGTCTTTTTCACCCTATCGGGCCACCCCTCAAATCTCTTCGTATTTGGAACGTAGCATATGTCACCCACATAATTTCATGAATGTTGCAGCTTGGGGTGGACAGAGATTAGCATGCAGGGCATTTTTAGGAAGTACTTTTGGGATCTAACACCCGTGGAAGAGAAGGGAAGGAAGCAAAATTAGGCAAAGAAACTGGGCTGCAGTGCAGTTTCGATGGGCAGCTCAGCCCACCCTCCGGGGACTTCTGAAGATGGCCTGCCACTGCTCCAGTTGGATGAGATGCCCAGGCCTCTTGGCCCCTTCGTCAGCCCGTCATTGGCTGCAGCTGCCCCAGGACGGAGGCTTCATCTGAGACAGCCTGGAAGAGGCTGACTGGGGACAGAGGCTGCCTACAGCGCAGCAGCAGCCGGGGCGTCAGACTTCAGCCCCGAAAGAGGATGCGAGCAGATCTTCACATCCACCAGAACCGGCAAACTGAAAAGGCCTTTGGGGGCTCACCTATTCATTCAGAACTCATTCCTGACATCAGGTTAGTGGGCATGGCACAGGTCTACGATGACTGATGACTTCACTGTCTTCGAGTACAGAACACGGGAGTTTTATACCCACTCCTCTGGAATTCTCCGTGAGGCGATACTCTGTCAAGGACTCACAAGGACATTTTACAGATAGAAAACCTGACCATGGAGAAACGCAATCAGCCAGAGTCTTTCACAAGCAAACCCCCAACCCCAACCCCCAATATTTAAAAGAAAAAGGGGAAAAGGCAACTTGGGAAGATGCTGGCAAACTTCGCCAGGAAATGCAAGCGATCCCCTGACATGGATTGCAGATGGGCATGAAAAAGAGAGATCTAGCTAAGAAAAAAAATGTCCTGGAGCTCTGGATTCTTTCCCCTTCCTGGTTGTGTGTGTGTGTGTGTGTGTGTGTGTGTGTGTATGTATGTGTGTATGTGTGTGTGTCTGTGTGTCTGTGTGTGTGTCTGTGTGTGTGTGTCTGTGTGTGTCTGTGTGTATGTGTGTGTATGTGTGTGTCTGTGTGTGTCTGTGTGTGTGTCTGTGTGTGTGTGTATGTGTGTGTCTGTGTGTGTATGTGTGTGTGTCTGTGTGTGTGTGTGTCTGTGTGTGTGTATGTGTGTGTGTGTATGTGTGTGTGTATGTGTGTGTCTGTGTGTGTGTGTGTGTGTATGAGTGTGTATGCGTGTATGTGTGTGCCTGTGTGTGTGTCTGTGTGTGTCTGTGTGTGTATGTGTGTGTGTCTGTGTGTGTGTCTGTGTCTGTGTGTGTGTGTGTGTGTGTGTGTGTGTGTTCCTTTTTATCTTTTCAGGTGCTGGAGGGCAAGATTGAGTCCATAAATTACACTCTGACCCCCTTTTCTAAATTTCATTAAAAACATTTTCCCCCTCGTTTATCTGAAAATTCCTCTTTCAAAGACACCCCTGGGCCTGCCTTATTGCCGGATAAGTAACCTGCGCCCGCTCCCGCTGCCGCAGCCAGCCCGCCGCCGCCCTAACAGCCCGCGGGTGAGCCGCGGCCGCCAGCGCGCACCCTCGTGTGTCGTTCGGCTTAATTAATAAGCGGAACAGGGATCTCAGAAAAGGAAGAAATTTGATTATGCAGCACTGTAATGGCACTCCAGTCTCCTGTAAAAAAAAAAAAAACCGAGTGGGGTCTGCCCCCTGAAAATCTCCATTTGCGCTCCACCGTTGTGCCGTGGAAAGATCAGCTCCGCTGCCCCGCTCCCCGCCCCGGGTGACCTTTAGCTGCGTCTCTCGGGAACGCGAAACCGCGAGTCCTGCCGGGTCGGGACGTGTCGATGACAGCGTGATGGTGGAAGGGAGCCTGGCGAGGAAGGACAGCAGCCTCGACTCCCAATGAGCGCGGCCCAGCCGGCACCACGGCTTGTTGGATAAGTGAATGGATGTCAGGAAACGGCCCCTTTGCATCTGGAGGCCCGAGGACTGCGGATTCCATCCGTGCAGGGGGTATTTGTAGCTGAAAACACCTTCGTTAGAACAGTAAGCGGCGGCTGTTCCTCCTGCTGGCTGCAGCCCGCTCCTCCCGAGGGGGCAGATTCACTGGCGCTGATGGCTCTGGCATTTTAAAAGGCAGGGCTCTGGGAACACCTGCGCCGTTTGTGGGCACCGGATGCCGAGAAGGGCCTCCCCCCGCCCCCTCCAAGGAGAGACAACTTTGAGATCCTGAAACTGGAGGTACCTCCGAACTCTATGCCAGACTGCTGATAGAAACCAAACAGCAAGGTGCCGGAAAAGAGATGAAGGGCGATGAGAGAGGCAGTGTGGCTGGCCGGTTAGAGTCGGGGCCACCAGGCAGACGTGCACCTGGGGAGAGAGCCAGGGAAAGACTGGAGTTGCTGGCAGTGGGGCCTGGGACAGACCCTTCCTTGGCACTTTCAGAAGGAGCATAGCTTTCCTGACACCGTGATCTTGGACTTCTGGCCTCCAGGCCCAAGAGACAATGCATTTCTCTCATTTAAGCCACATGGTTTATGGTGCTTTGTTACAGCGGCTCCAACCAACTAATACTCTGTAATAGCTTACAGCTAGCTGGCCTTGTAGGGATTACATTAACTTGGGCCAGTTACCTAAACTCCTTGCCCTTTTATATCCCGTACTACCAAGATGTTAATACACGGTTTACCTACCCCACAAACTTATTGTGGAAACCAAATATTGGCAACCCTAACTTTGTTTTCATCTTTAGAAGAGTATTAGAAAAAAATAATTATTCACAAGCACATTAAAACCCCTTTGCTCTTTTCTCCAGATATACAACCTAAAATTTCTCCAAAGCCTCATATTCTCTCAAATCTCTACGCACTCATATGCATTTGCACATCCACATGCATGCACATCTACATGTACACACACACACACACACACACACACACACTGCTTGATACCCAAGAACCATGGCTTTTTCTCTCTTATCCTCCCTTGCTCATGCAATACTTTCTCCCTTGTCCTCATTCTCCACCCCCAAGTCCTCCCCAAAAGTGTCACCATCCAGTTTTCCGCCCCGGCCAGCCAGTCACAGCCTCTCTAAAAACCTACATGACCCAGAAGTACCACGTGTCTCTTCTGTTGCTGCGCGGGGGAAAAAGCATAAGGCATTCATTCCCTAGAATATGTAGCTCTTTTCCAGGTCTGTCAGATTTTCCTATAAGCAATTCTAGTGAAGCATTTGTAATAAACAAGATTCTTTACCTCAAACTTTGATGCGTATTTTAAATGTCTAAAAGTAGATGTATCTTTAATTTCATTCTTGAACTACCTAGAAGTATAAATGAGTGTTCAGTTTAAAAGAAAATTGGCCGTCTGAGAAAATCATACACAAACCTGGCACTATTTAGATAAGGCTCAAAAATGATATTGCTTAGACATACCTGGATATGTAACAAAACCTTTTTTTTTTTTAAGAAGGAGGAAATTTTAAAGAAGCAAGGGAGTAATAAAAACAAAATTTAGGAGAATGGCTTTCTCTTGGAGAATGGGGAATGTTCTAGGTGTTACCTTGAATGAGTATTATACTTTAAAATTTTGTAAGTATTGAGCTTATAACTGATGTATACCTTATAACACATTCTTTGATATGTATCATATAAAAATACGTATTTTTAAAAGACAGTAAGAACCCTAATTGGGGCACTGTATCAGTCAGATTTTTGCAGGCAGGGAAACTAACTTTAGCTTCTTTAAAGAGAAAAAGAACTTATTAATAAGTCATTAGGTGCTTAATGAAACCCATATAATTTTATTAACCAATGTCACCCTAATAAGTTCTTTAAAAAAGAAAAAAGAAAAGAAAAAGGCATTAGATGGCTCGCAGAATAACTGGAAGGATCAGACAACCAGGTCAGGGAGTCAGCCAAGAACTCAGCAGCAGAGCTAGCCTGTGAAGACATCCCTGAACACAGTCCCTACCACTTCCATCTCCAAAGCCGCCAACACGGGACGCTGAGGAGAGCCCTAGGACCTGCCATGCTGCCTCCAAAATGGGACAGGGAAGAGCTGCTGCCACCAGGTGTCCTACTGGCTCCTGCTTATTGGCACTTTCCAGTTCTAGCTTCCAGTTCTGGGTGGCTGAGTCTCATTGGTGGAGCCAAGGTCATGTACCTGCGTCCCATATGCAAGAGGGGCTAGGAAGTGCTCTAGGAGGCATGCTCAGTGTCCCCCAAGACTTATAAGGGAGTGAATCTCCTACCCAGAGACTTCAGATGCTAGGTGCCAAAACAATTAACAGATGTCTACTTTTTTTAGCTGTTGAACATCAACATACATCCTTCTTCGCAGACATCTGTTTTTACAATATTGCTGCTTAACACAATGTAGCTATTCCTCATATGATCACTTATGTGTGTTCCTTATGCCTAAAAGGGGGGAGACCCAAAAACCCAAGGTCTCATCAGGTTCTGCACCAGCTCCAAGTACAAGATATCTGTATGTCAATTCTTACACCAGTTTCTTCATAATCTTCTCCTGGCATTATATAGTCTCTAAACCAAAGTGCTAAGCTAACTTCCATCATTTCACCCTATAAACATAAATGAGAAAACAGAAAAAGAAAAGGGAAAAGGGGGCGGGGATAGAAATAAGCCAGAAAGATTCTAGCTGAATCAATAGGTGATATTGCTGAGTCTTCCCACCTATTCTAAAGTTCCTTTGCCTTCAGCCAGAATCTCAACTGGGGGGTTCTTTTATTATTTTATTTTTCAATTACAGTTTATACTCAATACTAGAGGCCTGGTGCGCAAAAATTTGTGCACTTAGAGGGGATCTTTCAGCCAGGCCTGCCCTCTTTCACAGTCTGGGAGCCTTCAGGGGATGTCCTATTGTCGGCTTAGGCCCGCTCTCTGTGGGAGGCAACCAGGCTGATTAGGGGACCCCATCTCCCAGCTGCTACTGCCACTGCAGCTGCCAGCCCTTAGCCCTCACTTCTTAGGGCTGGCCCCACTCCTCACCCACTGGTGGATAGGGGGCGATCTGGGGCCAGGCCAGTGGGGGAGGGGCCATGGGAGATTGAGGCACAGCAGGTCACACTCCATCCAGCCTCTGAAGAGGCATGGCACCAGGACTGGGCCCACACCCGCACCACTGCCTCTGTGGCTACCTCTGTGGAAGGGCAGCACTGGGACCCAGACTGTGCAGCCCCCTCTTCCACTGCCTTTTCGGAAGGGGCCCTGGCGCTGGACCGGCCTGTGCTGAGGCCCCTCCCATGCCGCAGTGGCTTTATCCGGATGAACATCTGGAAGACGTCCAGTCTAATTAGCATATTACCCTTTTATTAGTATAGATTATTTTGTATTGGTTCATATATACAGCATAGTGGTTAGTCAATCATATACTTTACAATATTTCCCTCCAATATTTCTAGTATCCACCCGGCCCTGTACATAGTTATTATAATGTTATTTACTATATTCCCTATGCTGTACTTTCCATCCCTGTGACTATTTTGTAACTACCAGTTTGTATTTCTTAATCTCAAGTAGGGATTCTTGACCTCATAGAGTGACCCAGAGTTTTAGTGACCCTGAGGGACCTGAGGCGTTGGAGGTTCTATTTGTACAGATGGTTGTGTTTCCTTTAATATTTTCCACTGGATCTGGATGTCCACCCTCCTCCCTGTCTCTCTCTTTAGCAGTGGTCCCATTTCCCTTTTAGAGTCAGAACCAGTCAGCCCAGCAGGAGAGCCCCTCACCCTGGTGGCATGAAGTTGGAATTGGAATCTTGAGACTAAGGCTCTTTTCATGAATATATAAGGTTTCTAGGACTACTGTAACAAATTACAGCACATTTGATAGCTTAAAACAACATACTTGTATTCTCTCAAGGTTCCAGAGATTATAGACGCCTTTTCTGGAGATTTCTAAAATAAAGATGTCAGCTGGGCCATGTTCTTTCCAAAGATTTCTTGACTCTTCCAGTTCCTGGAAGAGTTGCTTGGTGATGTTGCTTAGTGGTGGCAGCTTAATACCAATCCCTGCCTCTGTCTTCACGTGGCTCTGTCCCTTGTGTATCTCTGTGTCTGAAATCTCATCCTTATTTCTCTTATAAGGACTCCAGCCATTGGGTTTATGACCCACTCTAAATCTAGGGTATCATCTTGAGACCCTTAACTTCATCTGTAAAGACTCTGCCAAGACCCTATTTCCTAATAGGGCCATATTCACAGATATCAGGAATCAGGACTTGGATATATATTTAGGGGAGGGGACACAATTAAACCCAATACAATGAGATCAACATAGAACATGCAAATTCTCTAACTCTGAGCTCATTCTGAGATTTCTAACCATAGTCCTCTAGGCCAGGGGTGGGCAACCATTTTTTTTTCCTGCCAAGGGCCATTTGAATATTTTTAACATCATTTAAGGGCCATACGAAATTATCAACTTAAAAATTAGCCTGCTCTATTGGGTCAAACATTTAATTAACTTGCCCCTAATGTCGTGACAGAGCCAGACCAAATGCTTTCTCAGGCTTCATATGGCCCTCGGGCCAGACATTCTCCATCCCTGCCTAGGCCTACCATCTTCCAATCTTCTTGCCAAGTTCCTGCCCAACCTACAAGCCATTAGACTTGACCATGAATCGTGGTAGATTCTTATCTCAGATCTTCATCTCCAGATGTAGGACCATGGACAGGAGCTGCAGCTCCCAAAGGACTGGACTACTGCCATTCCACACATGATGCCAATCAAAGTACCCTAACCCAGTCGGTGACTTTACAGATTAGTATTTGTAAACTGTTCAGTTTGGACAATTACATGCTGAAGTGTTTATTTGTTAGAGACATAGACCTAGTATATACTTCTTTGTATGGAGTGGGATTTCCTCTGATATAATAAATGTGTCTATAAATAACCATTCTGAAAAGCCCATCCTCTGGCCTGGAATGGTTGAAGTCTGGGTTTCTGGAAGGATAGTTTTCAACGTCCAAATACAACCTATTTTTTATTACTTTGTATTGCCTTTCCAAATATCTCCCAGCCTAACTGGCATGGATCAGTGGTTGGGCATCAACTTATGAACCAGGAGGTCATGGTTCAGTTCCCAGTCAGGGCACATGTCTGGGTTGCAGACTCAATCCCCACACTGCAGTGTGGAGCATGCAGGAGACAGCCAATCAATAATTCTCTCTCATCAATGATGTTTCTATCTCTCTCTCCCTCTCTCTTCTTCTCTGAAATTAATCAATATATATATATATATATATATATATATATATATATATATATACTTTAAAATGTCCCCCAAACAAGGAGAAATGTAACCCACACCCAAAAAAATCATGTTGGAACCTATTCAAGTGTCACATAATTATGCAGTGTGAAAATATTTAACCACACTTTTCAGGTCAGCATTTTTCTTATACTCGTGGATTATATGAATTTTAGAAAAATGAGACCAAGAATAGAACTGAGACCTTTTTGTTCCAATACTTCTGAATTGGGAAGACCTTACTATCCTCCTCCTTTGTATTTCTTTTTCCTTACTAAGAAATTTGTCACTCATGCTGTTTCTCTGACAATCAATTCATTGATCTTCACTATTCTACTCCAGGAATATTTGAAATGCAAATAAGGTCACAGGTCTCTTTTCCATTTAAAAAAAAGTGTCATTCAGAAACCTTAAAATAGTGCAGTTTTATGAATCCTCCATCTTTCTATCTTTCTAGTATGTGCACACACCGACCTTTCTTTAATCTTTTCTTTTTCAAAACAAAAAAATAAATTGCCAGCAAAAGCATGCACTAATCTTTGAAGACATAGGAAATCACTGGAAGAATCCTTATTCATTTGACTAAAACTCCTCAATTTCTTAGACACTAAACATCAGCAGATTTAGCAAGGCTCTTTGTATCTATCATCTACTCATGCATCATTCATGTAAAAGGTGAGCCGGGTCCCATTAGTTGACTAGCTGATCTGAATCTTTTGGGTTACTCAGATAAGTCATTTCTAGTGGTCCCCCTTTTAAAATTAATGAAATAGAGCAGAGGACATGCTACTTAAAAGAATACCCTGCTGGGAATTTCTCACTAAAAGTGAAGCTAATTCCTTCCTGTATTTCCCTTTTCTTTCTCACCCTTATTTTTGCTTTCATTCCAAAGGACTATATTTCTGAGCTTATTTTAGATCCAAGAGCACAGAAGATCAATGTTAAGGCCACAGCTGGGACTCCACACACATAAATTTGAATCAGTAACTGCCCTCTGGTACAAAGCCTCCTTCTCTCAAAGTGCTGTCTTTCTGCTCAAGGCCTTTGGTTAAGCCCCATGAGAACAATGACCCCGTAGCTCCTTAGGAGCCCTGTTGATCAGAGCCTCATAGATAGTTAAGGCTTTTCCTATAACACCCTACAGATTGGAGTAATTGCTCATTTTCTTATTTGCCATGCAATTATTATTAGCCCTAAGTGTGGTCATGGCTTTTTAAATATATATATCCTAGGAAATTTAAATAAATGGACACTTCCCTGTTTAAAAATCTTCCAATGATACCCCATAAATTTCTGCCAAGTTTCAAATTCTCAAGGACCTAGTGGTTGCCCCTGCCTATCTTTCTACCATCACCTCCCACACTCTCCCACATGTACATTTGATTCCCATCGTCCTGAGCTGCCTAATGTCTCCCATGCTTTTGTATTTGTGATTCCTGGCATGCCTCAGCCCCTCCATCATTTAATTCTTACTCGTCCTCCAGAGTCAGTTCCAGTTTTATTCCTCAGGAAGCCTTAGAAACCTTCTCCCTGTTCACTATACATGCATCTTCCTTGGTAAGTCTACAATCAGTACACTTACACCATTCATATCCAATTTCCATCTATTATTCTAGCTTAAGGCGGTTCATTAAGTTGGGTCAATAATGTTCACTGAGCATATAATATGGTTCTGAAACTATGTTCACATTGAGGAAATAAAGATGATTAAGACCTACTCTCTGCCTTGAAGGAACTATGAGTCTGTTAGGAAGGCATAAAAACAAGTAGGTAAGGACTTGTTCTTTGAGTCCCCAGCTACCCTTCACTCACCTTCTCTACCACAGAAGTCTCATCCTCCTATCAGGGATTCACTCAACCCAAATGATAAGTATCTTTCATCCTAGATAATAGGTTAGGATGTCATAGAAATTCTCATTTAAATCCTTTACTTTCATTTTCCTGTTAATTCTACTGTTCTCAAACAGTCTGATAAATTTCAAGTTAACAAAGATTTGAAGGGAAGATGTTATTTTACAACAGATTACAGGCAGTTCTCACTACCATACTAACTCAATTGTGTGAATATCAGAAACATGTTTTCTCTTTTGCACAATTCCATTGCAACAATCTCGGTTACCAATGAACCATGCAAAATGATGCCATGGTTCCAAAACCCATACATTTCAGTTAACATGGTATCATGCAAAGTGAGGACTATCTGCATTCTAATTTGATTAAGAGACTAATGGACAAAGCAAATTCTATATAGTCATGCAACTAATACCTCAAGAGTTTCCCTAATCTGTTCAGCTTCCTCCTCAAATCTTTTTTCTAATATATTTTATTGATTTTTTTTTTTTTTACAGAGAGGAAGGGAGAGGGACAGAAAACTAGAAACATCTATGAGAGAAACATCTATCAGCTGCCTCCTGAACACTCCCTACTGGGGATGTGGCCACAACCAAGGTTCATGCCCTTGACTGGAATTGAACCCGGGACCCTTCAGTCTGCAGGCTGCTGCTCTATCCACTAAGCCAATCCGGTTTCGGCCCTCCTCAAGTCTTATAGCCTTTTCAGTATCAGAAAGATTTGTGAGTGGCTGGGCTGAAAGTTTCTCAGGCTACCCTTCTTGCTCATTTATCCTGTCGGCTTTCATTGTTACTCTTTTATTGTTATCGAGTTTATGGGAGAAAAAGATGGCATCATATGAAAGCATAATTAGGATAATAAACGGGAACTGTGATTCGTTTTTGGACTGATTCCAGTTGGGCAGCACACAAAATCACCTCTAGCTGACTGCTTGATGATTATGACTTTGACAAAGTGGCATTATTTACTGTTAATGGATGGGATGATGATGTATTACTAATTACTCTCTTTTTCTACAATTTTTATATTATGCTAAATGAAGGATTACAGTTGAGATAATAAATATTCACAAGGAAAAAAAAAATGTCTAGCAGCAGAGTTCATGAAACTGGATCCTGAATAGAGGAGCCATTTAATTACTCAGGACCAGAAGTGAAACTGTGGATCAGACAGCATCCGGTTCACCCTCTCTCCCACCTCTCCAGTGAGCTTCTCTTTCCTTTCTTCAGGAGTCCACACCCCAGTCCAGGTTTTCTAGCTCACACCACCCACACACTCTTTCGCTCTCTTAGTAAGATGTTCGTGAAAACTTAGACGAAAGAGCTTAAGTTGTAACACAACATCTTCCCTGAGTCATTTGTACCGAGTCTTCTGGAAATAGAGAAGAAAAAAAAGGCTTTCTAGATGTAAAGAACTAAAAATGGGATTGTGATCCATTCCTCCCCAGAAAAATTAGTGTGTAGATAAAGTCAGAGTGACAGAAGTAAACACGATTAAATGTAAATGAGGGGCCCTAACTCTTATAAACAGTGGTGAGAACCCGGGGCCATGTTTACAGCATTGACCAGTTTAAAATGCACTTCTTGGAAGAGGAACAGATGCTGATGAGGGTGTTCCTAATGGGAATGTGTGACTTGATGAGCTGATGAGAAAAGGGAAAGAACTCATGTGCTGATGTTGTCCTAAAAAAGAAGGATGTGGATACAGACAACATTCATTAATCATAGTCTCAAATGCAAGGGTAGGAGAGAGAATCAGAGATAGAACAAAGCTGAGTAAGAGAATAGATTGAAAGCTCTTTGAGGCCAGGAGGCCCTCTTTAAAATCTCCAAATACCTAGCACAGTGTCCAGAGCAGAGAGAATGCTCTGGAAATTTTTGTTGACTGACTTTTGGCATGTTAACTAAAGCAAAGAGGAGCAGCATTCTCTGCATGCAAGTCAGTTAACGACTGATTTATTTTAAGTTTGCAGACCACATTTATAGAAGATGATATATTTTTGTTATCAGGAAATGTTGTATTATCAATTTAAGTATTATTCTTTTATTTACCTTTGACCAGAGATTTTCACTCTAGGCTAGAATTTCATATACTTATCAGTAACACACACAGCAGTATCTGATTTTAATGTACCTGTGACCATATTTTATTGTTGAGTAAGGTGCATTTGCAGTTGGTTTATTCTATTTTTTCCTTGACTGATTGTGTAGACCACTTATTGAAATATGTGGCTTCTTATAGCATCTTTAATATTATAATACACTCTAGTTTGAATTTTATTTTCAATTGTGAACATATGAACTGCTTTATTCAACAATATAATGTAAAATAAATTTAATAATATTTTGAATTTTATGAAATGTTTTTGTGTCATCACTGGGCCATCAGCAGAAGAGAGTACCCACCCCTACCCCAATGCTTAGGATCCCCTGGATAAGCCTAAACTGGTGGATAGAACACTGGACCCTCACCAATGTTTCGTGCTCAATATATCTGAAGAAGTGATGGGTGACCTCAGTCCTGAAGGATGAGTAGGAGTTCACTAGACAAGGAAGGAAGAATACAACATCCTAGATAGAGAAAACTACTTTTCAAGGCAGAAATACTCACAGAGGACAGAGTGTTTGGGCAAATATGAAAAGCATTATAACAAGAATATGCAATGTGTAAGGGTAGAAAGGAAGAAAAATTAGCTAGTAAGGCTGCTTAGAGCTAAGCCATGCTAAGCATTTGCATGGGCAAATTTTAACCTATAAGCAACTGGAGGCTCAGAAGCTGTATTTGTCTGGGTTTTCCAGAGAAATAGAACCAATGGGACATATGTAAATAATAGTATGTTTGTGTGTGGGTGTGGCCCTTGTACTACGCAGGTTTGAACTGTTGGGTTCACTATATGGGAATTTTTTCAATTGATCTATGGTCAGCTAGCTGTTAGGAATCCACATATGTGGAAGGCTGACTAAAATTATATGTCTTCAGCTTCATGGGAGATCAGCACCACTAACCCCCATGTTGTTCAGGGAACAACTGTATTATGTTATATATCATAAGAAGAATTGGCTCACATGTCTACGAAGGCTAAATCCCACAATCTGCCATCTGCAAACTGGAGATTCAAAAAAGCCATGGTGTAGTTCCAGTCCAAGTCCAAAAGCCTGAGAACTGGTATAAGTCCCAGACCAAGGCTAGAAGACAAATGTCTAGTTCAGTCATCAGGCAGAAAGAGTGAATTCTCCCTTCCTCCACCTTTTTGTTCCGTGGAGGCCTTCAGTGAATAGGATGAGGCTCACTCACATTGGGGAAGGCAATCAGTCCATCAATTCAGATGCTAATCTCATCCAGACACACACTACAAACACACCCAGAAATAGTGATTAACCAGATATCTGGGAATCCTGTGACCCAGTCATGTTAACCATCACAGAGGCTTAAGAAGGAAAATAATATGATTATAACTGTATTTTAGAAAAATGATGCTAACACAATGTAAAAAAGAGATTTGAAACATAAAGGAGCTGAAGAGACCATTTGGGGATTATCTTGTGAGAAAGCCATAGATGAAGTGTCCAGGAAAAGTGGATGGCCTCCAGAGATAATTCAGGAGTAGATGCAACATCACCTATAACGTAGTAAATATGTGATAAGAGAGAAAGAGATGACTTCAACATTTCTAATCTGAACATGAATGTGTAAGAGAAATTTTGTGTGGAATTGATCTACATATTGTTTTGAACAATTGCCCCACCAGGCTTTGCCTTAGTCTTCTAAAGAATTCGGGCTAAACTGAGCATAGAAATATTTAAATGCCATAAAGAAAAACTAATGCTCTTTGAATACCTACTAAGTGCTGACTTTAAGCTAAACATTCACATTAGCCTTCACAAAAGTCCTGTGAGGCAGATATTATTCTCTTTTTACAGATTGAGAAACTGATACACAGGAAAAACTAATAACCTACACAATATCTCACAACCAGTAAATACAAAAATTCAAACTCAAGGTTTTTGGCTTTGAAAGAAATATTTTTCCTACCCTCTGATGTTGCCTCTTAATAGAATAAAATGCATCTTCATAAAACTCTACATCCATGATAGTAATTTCATCAGAGAGCATACAAAAGGGCTTTGAGTTTCTTCCCTGGAAATAATAGAGAAAAGGATTAAGTAGTCATTCTAAAATCCTGAGCATACACAAACTTCAATTGCCTCAGGTTCCATTAGCAGCTTTAAAACTGGCTGCTAATTGGAGCAGAATTGTTTTGTATTGTTTCATTTGTATTCCCCAGTGGTATTATTATTAACAGAAAGAATTATAAACAAAATGTACCACTTGTAGTACATTTTTAAAAGACTTGCAAAAAAAGGATATCTCACAGGAGATAGATATGTTTGTTTGTTAAATTAACATATCCCACCAGCTTCTTCCAGGATGGTTACAATGCAGATTTAATGCAGCAGAGATGGTGGATTTTACTGGTTGACTGACTGATTTAGCCCAACTGAATCCTAGTGATTGAAAATGTGGAGTGATGCCAGCCTTCCCATATCAACTCTTCTGTATGAATTTTGAAACCCCAGGACTAAAAGATTTTATCCATTTGTTCAATAAATATGTATTGAGTGACTTACATGTGCCAGTCATGTTCTGTGTGCTAGAAATATATACAGTAGTGAGCAAGATAGTCAGGCATAGAATTTGCATGACACAGATGAAGGATGGGGAGGTCACTGGACAATACTAGGGAAACAAACACAGATAATTCCTGATCGTTGATCTGTGCTGTGAAGGTGGCTGAACTTGGTGATATGGCGGGGGACCATATTGGGTAAGCAGGCAGGAACCCCTGAGGTGATGATAGTATTTGAACTGAGACTTGAGAATTTAAAAGAACTATCCAAAATAAAAAGGTTTTTAAAAAATAAAACTTTCCAAACAGAAGGAAGAGAACACAAAAGTCACAAGGAAAGGATGAGCTTGAGATTAGAAGAGGACCAGTGTGGCGGGAACATAGCCAGGGGAAGGTGTCTGAGAGGAGGTTGAGAGGTGAACAGGGGCAACCTGTGGGGCTTTAGGGACTGTAAATGGCAGGATGGCTATCCTCCAATGATTCATGCTGCCCTTTCCAGAACAAAGAGTTGTGCCTGGGAAATGTCTCCCTGCCAGACACTACATTTCCCATCCCCTCTCCATTCTGGGGCCATATGATCAGCCCTCTCCAATGGAGGGTGAGCATTGGTCAGTGGTCATATTAGAGGCACAGCAGGTAAGGAGTAAGTGTGCCTTCTCTACCCACTGGGTCCCTGAATCATCATGTGGAGGAAAATTGCTCAAAACCAAGATCACCTGCACTAAACTGTTACATGAGCCAGGGGTAAATTTTCATGTAGTAAGTCACTGAAATTTTGAATTTTATTTATCACCACAACTAGAATCATCTTTACTAATGTACCTGATGAGGAGCTTGGATTTTATTCCAACTGCAAACAAATGCCACTGGGAGGTTTTAGAGAGGGGATGAAAGGGACATGGTTAATGTTTAAAGACCACAGTGGCTGCTATATGGAGCCTATGGGTGAGAGGCTGAGAAAACACCGAGGAACTGTCTACCTAAACCCCAGCAAGACTGAACGGAATTGGTGGGGAACAAAGGAGATGGAGGGAATGGATGAATTTGAGGTCTACTGTAAAGGCTGAGCCAAGGATTTCCTAATTGATTGAATGTTAGGGTGAGAGAATGGAGAGACATAGGGGACCGTTGACTTATGACAGGCATCCCAACTCTGACAGGAAACCTGAGGAGCATGTGTGAGAGACATGTTGAGCTTTGTTTTGGCTGTTATTATGCCCATTGTCTAGATGAGAAAACAAATCTTGTAGTAGTTGTACAAAATAAAAAAAGTGTTTATTTATAGTATGTAGTCTAAAGGAAACCCTTAAAAACTTGTTTTACAATCAGTGAAAGGGAAATGCTAGTACTAGATTAAGTATTTAATTAAAGTCACTGATCATTAAATGTTTTATTATGGAAAATACAGAATAATTAAATAATGAAATTAAAGGCTGTATGAATTATATGGTGAATGATGAAATTCTAACAACACTGTTGTTAATGTGAATATCCAATTAGTTATTTTTTAAAAGCAGTTACCATTTTTAAGCTGGTCTTTTTTAATTCACATCAGCATGAATGTATATTATCCAAATGTTGCAAACTATTAGATGTCTAAATGACTTTTAAAACTACTCAGTAAAATCTTCTCAATTTAAAAAATATGCAAACCTAGTCCTATTAAGAAAAATGCCTTTTCCAAGGTGACAAAGCAAAACCGTTTACCTGACTTGAAATCCAATGCTACAAATCCAATCTCAGCATTAAGACATCTTGAAACTGTTAGAAACTAGAATATCTAAAGCCAAGAATCACAGACAAAATGTCTCACTTTATAGGAGGTTTTCACAACCAAATATTTTAATTGAAATTACTGACTGTTCAACTGAAAGAGAGGTCAATATGAAGAATACTGAATTCAACCACCATTCAACACTGCTCAGAGGAGACAGGACCCCTCACTGCTATCATTTTTACCTCTCTAATTCCTGTTTTCTTAATCACATGATTTAAATTTGGTAATAATAGGTGTGCTCTTAGTCTAAGAAAAAAAAAATCTAGTCTTTCAAAGCACCTTGTTTATTCCATATAGAACAATCTGGAATAAACACGAAAAGAATGTACACTCACCTTCAGTGCAATCAATTTTTTCTGTGTCATGACATGGTGTTAATTAGAACTTTGCCCGATGAACCAGAGCTGAGAACAAGGAGCTACCTGCCCCTTATTCCAAAGACCTTTCCTGTAGGACTAGCTGATAAGTGGCTAAAACGTGGTCTGGGAACTTTAGCCCATCACTCACAGCCCGCTTGCATAAAAGTGAGAAGAATCTTTAGAGAAATTCATAGGATGGATTTTCCTGTTCCTGTCCCATGGAGAAGGAAATAGGGCAGGGGGAAGGGAAAGGTGGGGGTGAGGGGAGGACTCTGCCTCCTCTCCTCCTCCCCCACGAAAAACACCCAGCCAACTGGAAGGGGTTTGGGCACAACCACTTGCACACAGAAATAGCAGTGTCTTAGTCCATAACTGAAGGGTCTTAAGGAATGGGGCTAGAGGTTTTAAGAGAACCTTGACTATCCTCTAAGGTAGCAGCTATTGCTGAAGAATAAGCAAATGGAGAAGACAACAGAGTAAGCCAGGCGTTTCTTCTACCTACCTGCAACAGTACAAAGACATCCTGGACCTTGTGAGTACCACACAGGGGAGCCAGGCTGGCACCTTTTTGAAAGAGCTCTACTTGCAGGGCACTGGGACTCCCTCTCCCACCGCCCTACCCCCAAATAAGAAGGCTCAGTAGCCAGGTGGATAGCCAGAGCAAAGAACTGAGAGGGTGTCACAAACGATGAGGCAGAGAACACATTCCCTGTGCAGAGTGAAGATCCCACGAAACACACTCCTGAGAGCAACCCAGCACTGGGGCTTGCCACACAGAACACAGGCATCCATTGCACCAGTACCAGTCAAGGTGGAAACTCTCATCATCTATCTACCTTTGCTCCTTACTTGCAGCTCAACCTGTAAGAATCCAGAAGCAGCATCCTTCTGAGTGGAGACTTGGAGTGAAAAAGCAAAGTGGAGAAGCAGATGCAACCAGGCCATGCCTCCTGGCCATCCACAGCAGTGAGGGGTCCTGTCTCCTCTGAGCGAGGGAGCGGGCGGAGGGGAGGGGTGAGTGCTGAGAAAGAGGCTTCTGTTTATGAGAGAGTTGTTGATATATTTATGTATTTTTTATTTTTCTATTATAATTCACATTCAAAACTATTCTGTATTCACTTCAGAGGTGAAGAGGTTAAAGTTTTTATATTAGTCTGGGTTGTGCTATATAATACTTTAGAGTGAACTGTCCTCTTTTTTAACATTTTGAAGTTGACTGGAAAGCTCTGAGATTGGCCCAAGTTGTCACCACAAAGGCAGAGAAGGGAGATCTGACCAAGTATAATCAAGAGACTTTATGGAAGAGAAATAAGTGTATGTTTTGGTTAATCCTTTTCCAAGGTTAGCACATTTAGTCAGCCAGTTACAGTAGTAATAACAACAACAAAAACACTGAGATACTGAGTTTAATATAAGAACTATATCATGTCACAGTCCATACATCTAAGATTGCTTTCCAGTCAAATCCAGTTTCAATAAATCTGCAGTCACGTGAAATGAACTTATAAGAAGGCTCAGAATGGTTTATAAAGAGTTTAAATATTAATTATAATAAATAAACTTGAGAGAGGTTTTAAGGGAAAGCAAACTAATACAAATGAAGCTAAGCCCAGTATACTGATGCTACCAGAGAAGCATAGTTATTAGCCATCTTCAATGTGATAAGTGGTATTTAGTGGCATAAGAAGAATTAGAAAATATGGTTCCTATTCCTGGAATCAGCGCAATGAAATAAACCCACACTTAAAAGAAAAAAAAATGAACAAACACCAGAAAAGAGAATAATAGAACAAAGTAAGGATAATCAAGTGCTAAAATAAGAGTAAGAGGCTAGGCTTCTGTATGGAGCCTTGCTGAGAGTTTTACTTCTGGAAAGAAAATCATAGGGAAATGGTTAACAGGAAGTCTTTTTTTTTTTTCCTGATCAAAAAAATCAGTTGGCAATAAATCTGTCAAGTTGTTTCGGGGTAAGTGGCAATGGTATGATGGTATTTTGGACTTCCCAATACTAAAGGCAATAAATGGCAATAACCCTGTGTTTGAAAAAATAAGTGTGCCTACAATTATATTAATGAAATGTGAAGACTGAAATGCAGCCCAATCAGAGATCCACTGGTAAACAGATTTCTTTGAATTCAAGCTGGACCTAGATGAGAAGCCCTTTGCCTGAACCGCCAGCAGGAGCTGCCCTCCACAATGACGCGTGACCTGGGATTTCGATCTGCCTGGAAGTCAATGAGGTGATCTGGCTTTCCTTCTGAACCACCTTGTGGTTCCAGGAAGGTGCTCCAAGGCGCATGGGTGGGTTCCGTGGTATCAATGACACACCTCTGGGGAGAGAAGCCTTTCTGCCTTATTTCCAGACAGACATTGCATAAGAGCCCTGCTTCTGTCTGGTCGCCATTTGGATTTGCTGTTCACAGTCAGGAGGCATTCTGAGAATTCTCCTATTCTTTGGACATAAGAAAGCATTTGAAAGAGGGAAAGAGCACATGCACATCAGGAAAGGCTGTTCAGGTTGATTTTTGTCAGTTAGTGCACATTAAGATATGCTGACCCAAATATTCTGATTTCAACTGTTTCCCACACCCACTAGAAAATCCTGATATCAGCAAGCATGTGGCCTGGCAAGCAGGGAGTATTAGCTTGCGGTCCCACCAGGATTCTTCATCATTTCAACATGGCTCAGCTGCAGTTTGCAAAGCTGTACTATTCCCCCACTTTGGATGTGATTTCTATGGTGTTTCCATTTATACGTATACACAGGGCAAGACCATCTGTGTCTTGATTTTATTTTACCTGGCAGTTTTCAGTTAGAAAGACAATATTCTTTTGCATGGAAAACGGGCAGTGCTGAGACCTAAAACATGGCTCTAAGTCTGATTATTTTCTGAAGAAAATAACATTGTACTTCAGCAAGACTAGTCAGTCTGTCCTTTTACCACATGATGTGAGTTGAAGATGATAAAGGACCACTGAGCAGTTCAAACCAAAATTACCACTTCTGATTAAGTAGTATGGCCTGGTTGGCTCATCACCAATGGGGAAACCCATCAATGAAAAATGTGAAGCCCAAGATGACATGAGTGGCCACCATTTTTTGTGGAATCAGCATGATTTTTTTTTTTTTGGTCTTTTCATTTAACTCTTTAGTAACTAACCTCCTCCTACAAAGTCTGCAACAAAATCCCAATCAAGGTGACCAAGGAGGAATGACCATAGTCAGGAAAGAACAATAGGCAGCACTCATGGATTCATTCCACAAGGGTTTATGGGCATGTGCCATGTGCCAAGAAAACAGCAGTGAATTACACCGTGAGCTGGTTGCATCTGATATCTTCAGGATGTCTCTTTTAGCTGTATAATTTCAGGACATGAACTCTTTGTAAATCATCTCTATATATGTAAAAGCCTAATAAGCAAAGTGTCCCCTCAGGAGTTCAACCTGGAGCCTGGAAGTTTGATCGCTCACTATGATGCAATTGACCTCCAGGCGGCAGTGTGAAACAAAGGAAGGCCCGGGCAGTTGGCTGCCGGCAGCCAGGAAAGGGAGGCCTCAGCCAGCAGCTGGAAGGCTCCAATTGGCCCTGATCACCAGCCAGGCCTAGGGACTCTACCTGTGCACGAATTCATGCACCAGGCCTCTAGTATGTATATGTTTTATTGATTTTAGAAAGAGGGAAAGGGAGAGGGAGAGAAAGAAAGAGAGAGACAGAAACATTGATTAGAGACAGAATTATCAATCAACTGCCTGTTGCATGCCCCCTCCTAGGGATGGAACCCTCAGGCCTGACAGTGGCCTCACCAGGAATTGAACCAGCAACCTCTATTGCATGGGACAACATTCAACTACACTGGCCAGGGTCTGGGACATGAAGTCTTGAATGAGCTCAGATCTTATGAAAAGTAGTAAATGAATCACTTAGGATGTTTTTGTTGGTAAATAATAGAAAACTCAATTCAAACTGGCATTAATTGGAAAGTTAATTCACTGGCACATGTAACTGAAAAGCACCGAAATTATACAGATTTTAGGGAGAGTTTGGGCAGGGCTCCGGCTCTGATCGTAGCTATTCTTTTGACTTGTTCTTCCTCCAAGGGTTAGCTTTATTTCCAAGATGACTTCCCTCTTGGTAATTCTCATGATTAATTTTATGTGTCAGCCTAACTGGCCATGAGGTGCCCAGATTAAATATTACTCCTGGATGTATCTGGGATGGTGTTCCTAGATAGGACTAGAATTTCAATTGGTGGATTCAGGAAAGTAGCTCACCCTCCTCATGTGGGTGGGCATCATCCAATCTATTGAGGGTATGAATAGAACAAAAGGCAGAAAAAGGAGGAGTTTGCCTACTTTACTGAATGAGTTAGACATTTCATCTCATCTTCCCCTGCCTTCAGACTATGATTTACACCATCAACTCCCTTGGTTCTCAGGCCTTAAAACTCAAACTGAATTATACCACTGGCTTTTCTGGGGCTCCAGCTTGCAAAGGGCAGGGCATGGGACTGCTTTGGCCTCTAAAATCTCATGAGCCAATTTCTCATAATAAATTTTCACATATATACATGGAAATTTTATATATAAATATAAACACATAGATAGTACATTATATGAATGTTTTATATATATATAAAACATACATATATATTCATATATATACATATATGCATATATATACATATATACATAGATATGTGTGTGTGTGTGTGTGTGTACTAAAGACCCGGTGCACAAAATTTGTGCATAGGTGGCAGGGGCATGTCCCTTAGCCCTGGTAGGATTGGGCCTAGATGGGCAATCAGACATCCTTCTTACAATACAGGACTGCTGGCTCCAAACTGCTCACCTGTCTGCCTCCCTGATTGCTCCTAACCACTTCTGCCTGCCAGCCTGATCACCCACTAACCACTACCCTGCCAGCCTAATTGATGTCTAACTGCTCCCCTGCCAGCCTATTTGCCCCCAACTTCCCTCCTCTGCTGGCCTGATCACCCCTAAGTGCCCTCCCCTGCAGGCTTGATCGCCCCCAACTGCCCTCCCCTCCTAGCCTGATCACCCACAACTGCCCTCCCTTGCAGTCCTGGAACCTCCAACGGCCCTCCCCTGCCGGCCATCTTGTGTCCACATGGGGGCAGGATCTTTTACAACATGGAGGCAGCCCTCTTGTGTGTTCAAGTGATGGTCAATCTGCAAATTACCTTTTATTAAATAGGATAGCCTGGTGCATGGGTGGGGGCCAGCTGGTTTGCCCTGAAGAGTATCCCAGATCAGGGTGAGGGTTCACTTGGGGTGAGGGGCAGCCTGGGTGAGTGGCCTGTGGATGTTTGCAGGCCAGCTATGCCCCCCAGCAACCCAAGCAGAAGGCCTGGGTACCTGGGATTAATCTATGTCTACAATTGAAACTTTGTAGCCTGGAGTGGAACCAAGCCTTCTGCTAGCCCCAGGGTGGCAGCCATTTCTGTTTGAAATATTGTAGCCTAGAGTGGAGGCCTAGGCAGACTGAAAGCTTGGCTTCCTTTGTTGCCAGGGAAACCCAAGCCTCTCTTCTCTCCAGCTCAGTGGCTGCCGCCATTTCTGTATCTTTTATAACTGAAACTTTGTAACAATGAGTGGAGGCCTAGGCAGACAGAAAGTTTGGCTTCCTCTGTTGCCAGGGAAACTCAAGCCTTCCTCCTGCCCTCAGTGGCAGCAGCCACCTTGGTTGGGGTTTATTTGCATAATTTGCTCCTGATTGGCTGGTAGGCGTGGCTGTGGGTGAGGCTTGTGGGCGTGGCAAAGCTACGGTCAAATTTGCATATTACTCTTTTATTAGATAGGATACACACACACACACACACACACACACACACACACACACACACTCTGAGTGGCCAGATTATTATGATCTCTGAAAGCATAATAATCTGGCCACTCAGTCTATATCCTATATTGTAAAAGTCTAATATGCAAGTTGTCCCCTCAACCAGGAGTTCGACCAGCAGGCAGGCTGGCCAACTGTCCATGTCCCCTCTTCCTAGCCAGGCCGGACCCCACCCATGCACGAATTCATGCACCGGGCCTCTAATACACACACACACACACACACACACACACACACTCACACACTCTGAGTGGCCAGATTATCATGTGTTCAGATATCATAATAATCTGGCCATTCAGTGTATACACACAAACACATAGAGTATGTTTTATATTAACATTGTTATATAGTTATATTGGTTATGGTTCTCTGAAGAAGTCTAATACAGGGACAAAATGAAAGCTATAGTTAGGACTTCACATTCCCATTCCAGGTCATCCAAAAAAATAGAAAGAGCTTCCCAAGCAATGCCCTAAAGTCACCAGCCCTCTTTTCTGCATTAAATACAGTAGATAAAATGTTGGTTGATTTAGGTCAATCAGGGTCCATGCCTGAACCTGGCAGTATATATAATCTGCACAGCTGCTCTCTCAGGGGTGAAATGAATGCTAATAGAGAACCTTTATGGTGAACCTAAGCATTCATTTCCAATATCCAGACCAAACCAGAGAAAGTTGGACCCGCATTGCCAAAATTTGTCCACCATTCAGATATCATTGCTGACATGTACACATAAGGAACTATTTGACATTGAAACTGGGACTCAGAACTGTTGGACATTGAAATTGGACTCAAACATTTCTTGTTCTCATATGTTTATTTCTAGTCTGCAGAGGCAAGATTTTTTAAAGAAAAGAAACAGAAAAAAAATAAGATACAGAGGCAAAGAAGCATGGAACAGACTGTCAAGCTACAGTGGGAAGGCAAGGGAGATTGGGAAGAGGGCTGCAAGAGATCAACTGAAGGACTTGTGTGCATGCATAAAAGCATAACCAATGGTTACAAGACACGGGGGTGGGGGGACAGGTGAGGGCATGTGTTGGGAGCTAGGGGAAGCCAGGGGGAGGTCAATGGGGGTAAAAAGGAGACATATGTACTACTATTTGTAATACTTTAAACAATAACAAAAAATTTCCAAGTGTTTCCTCTGTAGGCAGAAAACAGGTAAGTTACAGAAAAAAGCATACATTAGTCTTTGTTCACAAAAATCTCCGATTATGCAGTAGAATTAAGATGAATTCACTATTTCCTGTTCTCTTTCATGTGTCACAGGGATGGTTCCATAACTGCCCAACTCTTGTCCCTTGTCCTCTTCCTTCCATATCATTGTTCTCAATAACATTTCCCTGGACAATCTTTGAAAAGTGCAAATTGCAATGTCTGCTTTTGACAACTTCAAAGGGTTTGCCAAGATCATCGCTCCTTTTAATGAGGTCCTATCCCTCATTCCCAATATTTGAACAAAGTGACCTTGACAAGTTGGCCACAGGTGGCTGATCCAAACAGTAATACCTAATCCAAAGCCAGGCCTATAAAATGGTCTAGAGCTCAGGGAGACAGGGATCCCTGTGACTCAATGAGGCAGATCCTCTCAGGAAGTTTGGATATAAGACACACATGTCAAGAAGTCTGCTGACAAAAAAATAAAAATGGAACTCCCATTTGACCCACTGAGCCCACTTCTAGGAATATATCCCAAGAAACTAGAAACATGAGTCAGAAAGGATATATTCACCCCTATGTTCATAGCAGCACAATTCATCATAGCTAAGATTTGGAAACAGCCTACGTGCCCACCAGCAGATGAGTGGATTAAAAAACTGTGGTACGTCTACACAATGAAATACTATGCTGAGGTAAAAATAACAATAATAATAATAAGGAGTTCCTACCATTTGCAACAACATGGATGGAGCTGGAGAGTGTTATGCTAAGTGAAATTAACCAGGCAGAGAAAGATAAATATCACATGATCTCACTCATTTGTGGGATATAATGAACGGCATACACTGACGAACAAGAACAGAACCAGAGACTGAGAAACGTCGATCAGAACGTCATACCTCAGGGAAGGTAGGGGAGGGTGGGGGTAAGGTGGAGAGATCAACCAAGGGACTTGTGTGCATGCATATGAGCCTAATCAATGGACACAAACAACATGGGGTGGGGCATAAGTGGAGGGTGGGGGTTATGGGGGAATAAGGACACATTTGTAAAAAATAAAAATAAAAAAGTTATAAGAAAAAAATAAAATATTAAAAATAAGAAGTCTACTAACAATTTAGTCAGCCACTCTTTCTTTTTTTATATTTTAATCATTATTGTTCAGTTTATTAATTACATTGTTCCCCTTTTTTCCCCTATAGCACCCCTCCACCTAGTACCCATCCCACCCTCTGCCCTTACCTACCCCCACTGTCCTCTTCCATAGGTGTATGATTTTTGTCTAGTCTCTTGCTGTACCTCCCACACCCCTTTTCTCCCCAAGAATTGTCAGTCCATTCCCTCTCTATGCCCATGATTCTGTTATATTCACCAGTTTATCCTGTTCATCAGATTTTTAATTCACTTGATTTTTATATTCATTTGTTGATAGATGTGTATTTGTTGTTCATAATTTTTATTTTTACCTTTTTCTTCTTCTTCCTCTTCTTAAAGAATACCTTTCAGCATTTCATATAATACTGGTTTGGTGGTGATGAACTCCTTTAGCTTTTTCTTATCTGCAAAGCTCTTTATCTGACCTTCAATTCTGAATGATAGCTTTGCTGCAGAGAGTAATCTTGGTTGTAGATTCTTGCTATTCATCACTTTGAATATTTCTTGCCATTCCCGTCTGGCCTGCATCATTTCTGTTGAGAAATCCGCTGACAATCGTATGGGTGCTCCCTTATAGGTAACTAACTGTTTTTCTCTTGCTGCTTTTAATACTCTCTCTTTGTCTTTTGCTCTTGGCATTTTAATTATGATGTATCTTGATGTGGTCCTCTTTGGATTCCTATAGTTTGGGGTTCGGTGTGCTTCCTGGACTTTTAAGTCAATTTCTTTCACCAAGTGGGGGAAGTTTTCTGTCACTATTTCTTCAAATAGGTTTTCATTATCTTGCTCTCTCTCTTTTTCTGGCACCCTTATAGTTCAGATGTTGGTATGCTTGAGGTTGTTCCAGAGGCTCTTTACACTATCTTCAATTTTTTTGGATTCTTTTTGCTTCTTGCTTTTCCAGGCTGAGCGGATTTTGCTTCTTTGTATTTCAAATCTTTGACTTGATTCTTGCGGTCCTTTAGACTGCTTTTAGGTCTTTGTATAATAATTTTTATTTCAGTCAGTGTATGGTTAATTTCTAGTTGGTCCTTTTTCATATCCTCGTAGGTCTCATTCATATCCTCGAGGGTCTCATTCATATCCTCGAAGGTCTCATTAAGTTCATCAGCCTTTTCTAGGAGCCTCTTGAAAAACCTTATAACTGTGGTTTTGAACTCTATGTCCAGTCGTGTTTTTTTTGCCTCCATTTCTTTCAAATGTGATTTCTTTCCATGTCTCTGCATTTTGGCTGCTTCCCTGAATTGGTCGATTATCTTTGTGTGGTAGATGTCCTCTAGGGGACAGTGGCTCAGCCTCCCCACGTACCTGAGGTGGATACACTTGGTTCAGCCCTTTATGGGTTGCACAGTCTTGTTGTAGTTAAGCCTAGATTATTGTTGTTAGCACTAGGAGGGTTTGACCTCCAGGCCAATTGGCTGTGACGGTCAGCTGTGTTACACTGTGAGAGCCATTGTGCTCAGGTTGGATGGGCGGAATCTCCGGGCTGAGCAGGCAGCTTTGATTTCCCATCAGCTCTGCCCTATGCGGCACCGGGGTCTCTGTGCCTGGCGGTAGTGGCTGCACGCACCTCTGAGAGAAAGCTGCCACCGAGCTCTACCTGCTGCCGGACAATTCAGCCTTTCCCCAAATGAGTCTGCACACCCAAAGTCTCACCCAGGGTTGTAAAACAATGCAGACCAGTAGTTTCCCTTCTTTCTTTTTTTTTCTCTTGAATGAGTGAGCAAGTCACGAATCCTCTCTGCGCATTCACTCACTTCTGCAGTTCGCAAGTTTAGGCGCCCTCTCTGCAAGCTCGCAGACCTCTGCAGCATCTGAGTTTCAACATGCTTCCTCCTTACTGTCCAGTTTCACCTCATATGAGTGTGGGTTCCCCAGACCTCGCTCAGAACTGGGAAATCAGTGCAGTGGGACACCTTTGTCTCCTTCCCATTTCAAGAAAACCAGCCGGGTATCCAGCCGCCAGTCCTTTCCATTCGCACACATGGCTCTGAACCTCTGACTCTGTGCCTATCTTAAACGCTGCCCTCCAGAGCTCCTCTGAGTCACAGTGTCCTATCTTTACTTTTATTTGTGGAATTTCCACTCAGCCAGCTTTCTGGTGATTCTGGGTGATGTGGTGTTGAAATTGTTGTGTGGGGTAGCAGGATAGGTGTTTACCTATGCCGCCATCTTGGTTCCTCCTCCGATGATTCTTTCCAGCCACTCTTTCCTGGATGCTGGTGGAAGACACAACACATCTGGGTCAGAGACAAGGGGCTTACTCCTCACAGCACAACAAGCAGTATGAGCTTCATATTTACCTTAGTTCCCTTTGACTCTCACCCATCTAGGTCTCAGATGAGTGACGCAGAGCAGCCATGTGATGCGGTTAGGTTTCCATCATGACTGAGGAACCTTGAATTTAAGAAAACAAAATATTTTAAATGGATTACTAGCAAACCTGCCCTACCTTTGCTCCTAAAAGAAGCATTGTTGTCCTCAAATAAAGCTGCCCTCTGCTCTGGAGGGATGCACTATCAGTTTTCCAAGTCAGCTTGCTATACAAACATCCATGAAAAGATAGTCCAGAACAAAGGCTCTCAACGTCTCTGCTCACAAGAGGTGCAGAGATACAAGAGACGCATGGAGAATTGTCTCCTGCCGAAACCAGTTTGGCTCAGTGGATAGAGTGTTGACCTGCAGACCAAAAGGTCCCAGGTTCAATTCCAGTCAGGGGCATGTACCTTGGCTGCAGGCACATCCCTAGTGTGCAAGAGGCAGCTGATTGATGTTTCTGACTTTCTATTCCTCTCTGTAAAAAAACAATAAAATATATTTTTTTAAAAAGATTTGTCTCCCATCAATAGAAAGTTGTGGAAACCAAGAGACACACAAAGAATGGACACCAAGTGCTAACATGAGAAACAGAGAGAAAGAAAATAGGAATAAAAACTGTTTCATAGCAGCAGGAGAAATAAGAAAGGACACAGCATCATCATGCCAACGGAAGCCTGGTGATATTTATAAACATGACCTAAATCATCGTCCCCCATAAAAATAGAATCATGCAGAGTTTGTTTGGAAGTTGTCAGTGAATGTGGGCAACAACCCACTTTGAAGATCGTTTTTGTGTGTTTTTTGAAAGTGGAAATTTCTGTCATTTTCACTAAGGTCCTCTCCTCATCATAGTCAAGCTAGAAACTCTGGCTGTCACACTTAGGGTTATTGTGGGAGATTGTTATCTTGTAGAAGGTGATTCACTTGCAGGTGATTCACCTCAGATAGCTAAGCACTGGGAAACTGCATCATAGTCACAATTTATGTTAAAGAAATTGATTTTGCACTGTTTTAGCTTTCTAGATTTTATCTCTTACTTTGCATCTTAATCTAACCTGCTTCCCTAGACAAGAGGTATTACTATTATTTTTCTCTGGTAATAACAGCCAAATGATTCTAGATACATCCTTGTTAAAGTCAGCACAACAATTACCTCAAAGGGGAATACATATTTATTTTAGACACTAACTTGGCCTCTGCTTCCTATTTGTCTAGTTATGGTTAATTCATTGTACTTTATTGCCAAACACACAAAAATCTCACATTTTTAGCATTATGTGTACACCCCACGCAGGCCTCTTGTTACTACCTCTTATTTGAATGGCAGTAAGTATTGTATTCACTCCAACAACAACAAAACAAAAAGAAAACTTCCTGTTCATTGATAATTAGATGTTTTGCTTCATTTGGACTTCCTCCAACAATCTTCTGTTCAGATTCAGCTCTTATAATTAATTATCCTCTTGCTGAACAACTGAAAAGTGAAGTCTGACCAAAGTACATCTCATCCCACACAGATGTCCTAGTTACTCCACAAAAGGTTAATTAATCATAAGAGGTGCTTTAGAGCAGGAGGCGCTGGAAGAAATTCAGACCTAGTTTCTGGCAACATAGAAAAACCACCATCATGCCCGTTGCTATTGAGCTCACACTGAGAGAGCCATTTCAATGGAACAAAAATCCAACTGCACAAAATAGCTGGTGGATATAATATCATGCCTCAGATAGTGGAATGTGCCTCTTCCCAGTCACTGATGATTCAGAATCCCAGACTGCCTGCAAGGAAAGGTCAGCCCTGCTTATCCTCATTTAACAGGGATTGCTGAAACTCCCGATCACAACACTGGCAGAAGCAGTCTTTGTTGTTCTCCTCTCTTTGGCTGTGTGCCATTTTATTATATGGATGAACCCTCCTCTCCAGCCAAAACAGTCTATACCCAATCTTCCAAGTACACCTTCCACTTTCCCAAACTGTGGTTTTAGTCATGCTAATCCTCCCAGGCCAGGAATAGTCTTGTCTTCTTCCACTGTCTAACCAAAGCCTATAATTCAGTCAGGAGCCAATTCAAATGCCTCCTTCTCATAAACCTACCCCCAGGAACTGCTTCCTCTTTTCACCTAAGAGCTGCTGTGCTGGGAACTCAGGCCCAGGCCACAGAATGTATATGCAATATTGGCTCTATTAAATGTATAACTTTGAGTAAGCTGCTTAACTCCTATAACCCTCAGCTTTCTGTTCAATACAAATGAAAAGAATAACAACAATTTCATGAGCTTTATCATGGAGATTAAATAGAATAAGATATATGAAAATATCATTTTGTTGCTTCTCAGCACATTTACCTTTGCTTATTTGATACTTTACCATTCTCTTATTTTTCTTTGTTTGTCTTTCTTTCCTTTAACAGAAGATGTGATGGAAGGTCACCTGGGTGGTCCTAAGATAGTAATCATCATCAAAATAGCCATCCTTGGAAGAGTAGAATTGTTCCATTTTCTAAGGAATGTGGATTTCATCAATGTGTGTCTTAAAGATCTATAAGAAGACATTTCCTGACCCTGGAAAATGTCGGGAAGCAGAGAAGGAAAAAATGTCAGGACTCTAAGACCAAGGATCTGAACCCCTAGAAGTGGCTATGAATTGAACAGGGGGAGAGTCTGCCAGAATGGATCATGCTGCCAGAAGTAGTAGCATCCATAGGAGATTGCCTCAATTCTGGCTCCCCTCACCCAGGCAAGATGTCCTTCTGCTACCAGCATACTCTCCTGGACAGGGAGAGAGACAGCATATGGATTTCCAGGTCCCTTTGGGAGTCACAAGAGAGGGTTCCATATTCTGGAGATGGGAGGAAAGTGATGCTGTTGGTGAGAGCCATAAACTATCTCATTGTATCTCATAAACTATTAGCATGCTCTTCTCCCCTACTAGCATCTATGCTCCTGGAGGCCAAGAACTAATTTTGAATGTTTCATATTTTCTTTAGGACATACACAGAGCTCAGTGTGAGCTCAGTTGATTTTAGTTTATTTCTAGGGGCCTCATTTGATGAGCCACTTTTCTCTTTCTTTGGTCTTCCATCACTTGTTTATTGTTTAGTCATGATTTAAGCCATATTAAAGTGGGTTCTAAATCAATGTTGAGTCTAGATCAGTGGTAACCAGCCTTTCGAACCTCATGGACCACCAGTGGTCTGCGGACTAACTGTTGGCAAACGCTGCTCCAAAGGTTTCCTTAAACCAGTGGTTGCCAACCTTTCGGACCTCACAGACCACTGGTTGGCCACCGCTGGTCTAGATGGTTGATGTTTTCTCCTTGCTGAATCATTTACTCCATTTCTCTTGGAAGCACCCACTGAAACATGGAATTAATGAGTTTGAGGGAAGAAGAGAATGAGAAGGGAGAAGGAAGAGGTTGGGATATGTGGCTGTATATTGGGAGCCAAAAGAGCAACTTGTCTTTCAAGAATAAGAGTATGTGATAAAAGAGATGGCAGGTCTAGTTCATGGTGGGAGCAAGGTGGCAGTACTGCTTCCAGAGAGAATCAGACCTGCCCAGCCTTCTATCATTTGGAAGTCAGGATAGGAAAGACTTCCCTCCTGTCTAAGATGTCAACCTATAAAACATATTGATTGAAATAAACAGCAATTACATTCAAAGCACCTTTATACAAGAGTTTGAATCTCTTTTCAAGCATGAGTGTGCATAGTCTTCAGAGATGACAGAGTGCTTATCAATTATCTTTATTTTAAAAATCCAAAACTGAGTCAGTAAAGTCAAATATCAAGATCAGCCAAATAGAACTGAAACCCAATTTCATCCTTTGTATACATAATTATTATAATTATTAGCATTCAATAGCATTTCTGATGCTAATACATCCCACTGTGCAAAATTCAGCCAACACCTAAAATGTAGCCAGGGAGACAATGTTTAATGAAAAATAATTCTAAAACCACAGCATTCCCAGTTTTTCAAAGCCTTAAAATAAATCCCAAATATATTCATAATGTAAATAAATCACAGAATCCAAGGTACAAAATTATTTCCACAGCGGCTTCAATAAACATCAGAAAAGGCCCGGCCAACTCCTGACTATTCAGGCTCCTGTTGCACAAAAGAAGAGTTTTTTAAAAGAGTAACTCTTCCCTGTCCTGGTTTAGGGCTAATAAGCAGACATTACTAGGTTCTAAAAAGAACAGGTTTAATTTCAAGTCTTCTCAAAACTCTCTGGTTATATTTACTCACTTTCTCAATTAGCAGGTGTTTGAAGCCCTGGAAAATGTCTCACTGGTCTAGTGTTATAGTCAATGACATAAACACGCATGTAGAGATAGGGATGTAAAGAGGAATAGAAATGGATAAATATCGTGTCTCTCTCCCTAACTAGATGTTTAAGCCACTCATGATCCTAATGGCAATTAGAGTCTTCCTGCATCCCAGGTAGATCACTACTATGGTTTGTTCACGGAGAGGTCTTCATAAATGCATGTTGATTGATGACTCAATATGAATTTATGAGCTAATTCTGAAAGGATAGAAAAGTAATAATAAGCTTGAGAAAATCTACATCCTTATCTTTTCCATATTAAAAAGCACATTCTAAAACAGTGGTCATTCTAAAACTGCGGCTCCCGAGCCACATGCGGCTCTTTGGCCCCTTGAGTTTTTAGCAAAGGCCAGGTTAGCAGTACTCCAATTAAATTAATAACAGAGAGAACCAAGATGGCGGCATAGGTAAAACACCTATCTTGCTGTCATACTCAACAATTTTAATACTACAACTTAACGAAAGAACAAACCCCTTCCAGAATCACCAGAAAGCTTGCCGAGTGAAAATTCCACAAACAAAAGTGAAGATAAGACACTGTGACTCGGAGGAGCAGTGGTGGACAGCGTTGAAAGATTCGCACAGAGAGAGGTTTGGAGCGCGAGCCAGCGGATAGGGCGGGCGGCTGAAAACTGGCCAGTTTTCTCGAATGGAGAGACAAAGACGTCCCACTGGACTGATTCTCCAGCTCTGGGCGAAGTCCAGGGAACCACCCACTATCACACGGGGTGAAAACTGGACAGTGGGAGGGCACGCCAAAGCTCGGGCACTGCAGGGGTCTGCCAGCTTGTGGAGAAGGCAGCTTGCGCAAACAGCTCGGCTGCGTGACCACGCAGAGAGCGCTCTGTGACTTGCTTTCTCATTCGGAAAACCGTCAGACTGCTTTGTTTTACGACCCTGGGTGAGACATTGGGCGTGCAGAGTCATTTGGGGAGAGTCTGAATTCCCCGGCAGCCGATGGAGCTCGGCAGCGGCTCTCTCTCAGAGGTGCTGGCAGCCATTGCCCCGGAACAGAGTCCCTGGGGCTGCATAGGGCAGAGCTAATGCTGTCTGCTTGGCCCGGAGACTCCGCCCATCCAACCTGAACACAGCTGAGCTTCACAGACAATTGGCCTGGAGGTCAACCCCTCCAAGTGCTAACAACAATTAACCTGAGCTTAACTTCAACAAGACTGTGCAACCCATATCCACCTCAGGTAACTGGGGAGGTTGAGCCCACTGTCCCTAGTAGGAAGTCTACCACACAAAGCTAATTGACCAACTCAGGGAAGCAGCCACCATGCAGAGACATGGAAAGAAATCAGATGTGAAAGAAATGGAGGGAAAAAAACGACTGGACATGGAATTCAAAACCACTGTTATAGGGTTTTTCAAGAGGCTCCAACAAAAGGTCGAGGCCTATAAGGAAATAAGCGAGACCGCAAAGGAAATGAATGAGACCTACAAGGAAATGAATGAGACCCTCAAGGATATGAACAAGACCTGCAAGGAAATGATCAAGACCAACGTGGAAATGAAGGAGACTCTCAAGGATATAAAGGAGACTCTCAAGGATATGAAAAAGGACCAACCAGAAATTAAGCATACACTGACTGAAATAAAAAATATTATACAAAGACCTAAAAGTGCTCTGGAGCACCCCAAGAACCAAGTTAAAGATTTGAAATACAAAGAGGTAAAATCCACTCAGCTGAAAAAGCAAGAAACCAAAAGAATGCAAAAAATTGAAGATAGTGTACGGGGCCTCTGGGACAACCTCAAGCATACCAACATCTGAATATAGGGGTGCCAGAAAAAGAGAGAGAGCAAGACAATGAAAACCTATTTGAAGAAATAGTGACCGAAAACTTTCCACACCTGGTGAAAGAAATTGACTTAGGAGTCCATTCGGTGCCTTGGCCACGCACCGAACCCCAATATATAGGAACCCTAAGAGGACCACACCAAGGCACATCATAATTAAAATGCCAAGAGCAAAAGACAGAGAGAATATTAAAAGCAGCAAGAGAGAAACAGATGGTTACCTATAAGGGAGCACCCATACGATTGTCAGCGGATTTCTCAACAGAAACGATGCAGGCCAGATGGGAGTGGCAAGAAATATTCAAAGTGATGAACAGCAAGAATCTACAACCAAGATTACTCTATCCAGCAAAGCTATCGTGCAGAATTGAAGGTCAGATGAAGTGCTTCGCAGATAAGAAAAAGCTAAAGGAATTCATCACCATCAAACCAATATTATATGAAATGCTGAAAGATATTCTTTAAGAAGAGGAAGAAGAAAAAGATAAAAGTGTAAATTAGGAACAACAAATACACATCTATCAACAAATGAATCTAAAAATCAAGTGAATTAATAAGCTGATGAACAGGATAAACTGGTGAATGTAACAGAATCACGGACATAGAGAGGGAATGGACTGACAACTCTTGGGGAGAAAGGGGGTGTGGGAAGTGCAGCAAGAGACTGGACAGAAATCATGCAACTATGGGAGAGGACAGTGGAGGGGGGTGAGGGCGAAGGGTGGGATGGGTACCAGGTGGAGGGGAACTATAGGGGGGGAAAAAGGGAACAATGTAATTAATATACTGAACAATAAAGATTAAAAAAATAAAATAAAATAAAACTTAAAAAATTAATAACAATGTACCTACCTATATAGTTTAAATTTTAAAATTTGGCTCTCAAAAGAAATTTCAATCATTGTACTGTTGATATTTGGCTCTGTTAACTAATGAGTTTGCCAACCACTGGTCTAAAATATAGAGGCAGCCCTAGCTGGTTTGGCTCAGTGGGTAGAATGTTGGCCTGTAGACTGAAGGGTCCCGGGTTCCATTCTGGTGAAGGGCATCTACCTCAGTTTCAGGCTCCATCACCAGCCCTGGTCAGCGCATGTGCGAAGACAACCAAGCGATGTGTCTCGTCTCTCTCGCATCAATGTTTCTCTCTCTCCCTTCCACTCTCCCTAAAAACCAATGGGAAAATATCCTCAGGTGAGGATTAACAAACAAACAAAAACACAAATAATACAAATAAGTAAAATAAAGTACAGAGGCAGTACAAAGATCAGTGGTTTCCAGGGGATGGAGGCCAGGAGCAGGGAAGGGAAGAATTATGAAAAGATGGAGCCCAGAAGATTTTTAGGTCAGCAAAACTCCTCTGTATGATACTATAATGATGGATACATGTCACTGTACTTTTGTCCAAAACCATAGAATGTACAGCACCAAGAGCGAATGAACTCTAATGTGAACGCTGGGTGATAATGATGTGTCAGTGTTTATTTTTCATTCCTAACCAATGTCCCACTCTGATGGGGGTATTGATAATGGGAGAGACTATGCATGTGTGGGGGCAGGGGGTAAATGGGAAATCTCAGTAACTTCCTCTCAATTTTACTATCAACCTAAAATTGCTCTAAAAAAATATAGTTTTAAAAAGCGCTCCTTCATATGTTTGTGTAAAAACAGGAAAGCCTGCAGTAGTCAAGGCATGCTACCCTGCAGAGACTATGCTTTCAAAAGCAAGAGACAGGTGGGCCGGGAAGCAAGAGAAAGACACCACTGTGATGAGGTGAAATAGCAACAACATGCTCCACAATGTAGGTTGTAGCTGCCCCCAACCCAACGACCCCCACCCCCCAGTAATTTTAAGTGATATAATTTCTCTGTATCTGGTAGCAGAGAAATCTGGGTACAAGTCTTAACTCTGTCTCTTACCAGTTGGTTGTACTTGAGTAAATTACTAAATCTCTCTAATCTTCAAACTCCTCATCTATAAAATAGGTGAACAGCAGCTTTGTCGTGAGACTGGAAATATGCTAATTCACTCAAAGTGCACTGACATGACTTGAACATTGGAGTAATTTAATTTCTTTGCTTTTGTGACTTCCTTTTCTACTAAGGCAGTTTTTCCATAAAAGCACAGGCTGGCTAGATCACTAAATGCCCCCACATCTCTCTGATACAGAGGGTCTCAACTTTTAAAAATCCATTTACCCCTTGATCATGCAAAGGTTCACTTTCCCACACTCCCTGTTGAGATTGCTAGCTTTGACCCCTAAAAAAGGTTGAAAAAATTTAAAAGGCAAATAATTCATGAACATTCCCCAAATCTCTCTCTCTCACCCAACTACAGTGAGCACTATGGACGAGCCCATGTCGGCATGTGAGAAGTGTGGGTGTGCTTCAGAGTGAAATTTTCATTTGCTGCTCCCTGGTTACTTAGCCCCTGCCAGAAGAATTCAATTATTCCCCGAAGTTGAAGGCAAGTCAAGTCAGATATTTTGTTTGAAAGAGCAAAATACAACCTATAGCCCCAAGTGGAAAACTGGGGAAAGAAGCAATTGTTTGGGTGGCTAAATCATCACTGAAGCTCTTACCATAACTCAAAGCAGTGTCTCACCACCTGGTTGCTTTTCAAAAAGAGATGCAAATGGCACCTATCTACTTGCTCTGTTATTTGTCACTAAGCCAGCTTGCTCAGTGCTGCATTGGCCTATGTGACCCAGCATCGGGAAGGGCAGGGAGGAAGTGAGACAGACACCTTTCAGACTTTTTTTCCCTTCTTACTCTGTCTGCACCCTGGCAGGCGTCCACAGGACTCATCCAAACACATTGCCCAAAGCCAGTCATGCGGCTCGAGGTGCCTGTGGCCTCGCACAGGGTTAAGCAACGGCAGGAGAACATTTCCACAATCACCTGTCCGTCTGTGGCAGAAAGAAGGGAGCTGGCAAAGTATGTACAGCATACCTCCAAAGAAGTCTCCACGGGGCCTGTGGGGAGACTTTAGGGAAATGTTTTAGAGAGAAAAAATATGTGGTATGCAAAATAATTTTAATAGATGCAAACTAGACTCAAATCAAGATCTCTACAGCCTACCTATAACTGGGTATCCCAGGTTACCTCTTTCATATTTTGCAATTTTGTTTTCTTGATATAAGCTACATCCTTCTAATTAGGTTTGGACCAATGCCACTCACATATACCCCCTCCACACACACACACACACAGCTATATTCAAAGAGACTAAAAGATATTTTATAGTCATAAAAGCTAGGTTACAGTAGATATCAGACATCTCAGGGTAACCTGCTAGGATTTTTGAATTTTCTCCTACTGAAACATACCCTTTTGACACACATAGGTCATTCTCTGGCAAAAAAAAAAAAGCAGAGCTTAGCAACTGCTTTATCAGAAGAACTCATAGCATTAATTTCTAACAAAGCTAATCCATCCTCATGCTTGGCAACACAATATACCCAGACACCCACACAGACATACACACACACACACACACACACACACACACACACACACACACACAGTGCAATTCTTCTCTATCACCCTCTAGTCCTTCCTGCTTGGGTCTAGGAGAAACAGACCAAACATGCTCACCCACATTCACATTTTCTCTACTCAGAAGAACATAATTTGAACCCAAGTCTCATCTTTATTCTGTTTTTTGAGCCATCTTCCAGAAGTAAAATCCATTTGTGGGGGAGAGGGGAGGGAGGAGGGGTTGGAAGAGGGAGAGGGTATAGGGGGAATAAATGGTGATAGAAGGAGACTTGACTTAGGGTGGTAAACACAACACAGTGTACAGATGATGTGTTGTGGAATTGAGCACCTGAAACCTATATAATTTGGTTAAACAGTGTTGCCCCAATAAAGTCAATGAAAAGGAAAAAAACATTTTAATATATAAATTGGGGGAGGGAATAAAATCTACTTGTACAGGGAAAGTGTGGAGCAATGTCTAGAAATAAATACTGGGGCTAAATAAACACAGAGCCTTTGTCCCGATTTAAAGGCAGCAAAGAGCAAAACTCGGAGATAGACTGGCTCCTGCTCTCAACCGTGTCTGGCTGTCATCTCTCCCTGCTTAGTGCTAAGGATACAAGACAACCAGACAGACCCAGTCTCTGCTCCCACTGAGTTTACGGAACAGCAGGAACAGACAAGTCAGGAGGCAACTTGGGGACGTGTGATAAGGGGAAAAGGGGGGTGAGTAAAGGATGCCCTCAGAGTGCAAAGGGAATGTCTAGCCCTGGAGGGTGGTTAGCAGTTAGCCTGAGCAGGGACAGCAGAGCAGAGGCTGTGGTCACAGGACAGCCCAGCAGGAGTCCCTGTGGTCCCTGGTGGTCCCTGGTGGCCGAGGAAGTGCCCTGGGGCATGGTGAGCGGGAAAGCCAGGGCTAAGAATGGATCAGATAACAGAGGCCCTGTGAGGGGTGTAAAGGTATAGGGCAGTGGTCAAGCAAACTCATTAGTCAACAGAGCCAAATATCAACAGTGCAACAACTGAAATTTCTTTTGAGAGCCAGATTTTTAAAACTTAAACTTCTTCCAACACTTCTTCACAATAGACTCACCCAGGGCGTGTGGTATTTTGTGGAAGAGCCACACTCAAGGGGCCAAAGAGCTGCATGTGGCTTGCAAGCCGCAGTTTGCCGACCACTGGTATAGGAAGTCAGACAAGTACTTTAAGCAGGGGACTGAGTAGCAGGATCAGACTTGCTGTTTAGAAGAGCATTTTGTAGGCAGCAGAGAGAAGACTTGGAGAGAAGTAGTTAGAAGTAGGGGCAATTAGTAGTCAACATGATATACACAGCCTACCTATAACTGGATATCCCAGGTTATCTCTTTCATATCCAAGGGCAGTGGGTGGTGGCCTGGCTTAGACTCACCAGGGAAGATGGAGAGAAGTGGAGACTTAAGAACTAATGAGGAAGCCGAATCCCCACTTCCCTTCAAAGGAGTAGAAATGATGCACTGCGGGGGAGGGGGGCACAGGCATTTTTGCCTGATGTTCTTCAAACGCAAATTATCAACTTATATGTCCTCTTAGAAAACCACCATTTCTCACTCATCTTCTTCAATGAAACTGATGATCATTGAAAGACTTTCCACGTGGGGATCATTTATCATGAACCCAGAAAGGTCGCACAGTCCCGGCCAATGTGAGGAGTTCGCTTTGTAATCAAGCAGCGTGCGTTTTCCGCAGGCCCTGCACGGCCTCTTCCCTCCTGGCACTCGTTCATCATTCCACTTTCTCAAAGCGGGAGAGTGAGCAAATGGCAATCAATGTTCCCAATAAAAGTTTCAGGAGATAATTACAGTGACGGGAAATGCAGTCATTACAATAGTCATGCTGGGTTTGTTGTGATGCTACTAATCACACCAAGTTTTCTGATTTCATGTAAATTGCAGGTACCTTTACTCCTGTAGGAATCTCTATTAATAGATAATATCATTATGCTAATAGCTGCTTCAAGTATAATTTAAGAGTGTCACGTGATCTAAACTAGATATTTAAAAACACTCTAATAACATAACAGAATGAACCAAAAAAAATAAATCTTGTCACATCTACGGAAATTATTTTTAAAGAGAGACACCTGCAATTTATCCATAAAAAACAACAACAACACAGAATTATACTACTTGGGGCTGAATGATTAAATGTGCACATGGTTGTTTTTGGTGGTGGTGTTGGTGGTGGTGGTGGTGATGGTGGTGGTGGTGGTGTGTGTGTGTGTGTGTGTGTATTTTTCAATTATTCAACAAAACAGAAAATCCAACTGCTCCATTATCTGAGCTCTAATTCATTGTTAATCCATGAGTGTTTATGCATATACACTACAATTATAAAATGTGCATAGGTATGCCAATATTTATTCAACAAACATTTACTAAACATCTACCTTGTGCCCAACACTATGCTAGGCAGTAAAGACCCAAGAAAAGAACATTCTCACAGGCCAGAAGAAAAACTTATATTCAAATATGTATGATATTGCCAAATGAAGACAAATGCCAGGAAAGTCTACCTAGAAGTAATATTTTAGGTGGCTCTTAGCAGACAAGTCAAGAGCTTGGCAGACAAATTCAAACATAGGGGTGATAACCCAGAAACAGAAGAAAAGACTGAAGACTGTTGAATGGGACAGAGGTCCTGCAGGATGGTGTGATCTGGGAGCTGCACGCCTAGAGCACGGCCCATTAGAGAAGGCCCATTAGAGAAGGCCCATTAGAGAAGGGTCGGGAGAAGATTACAGAGGGTGTGACATGCCATAGGAAGGCGCTGGAGCAGGGAAGAAGTATGGATAGATCATCTCTGACTTGTTCCTTAGAAAAAGAGAGTCTATGAGACCATGACACTACTTTTATTTAGTCTATTAGTTAAGGGAGAGTGACCATGTGTCCAAATTGTGATTTGGGGTAAACTATTGGAAAACAAGGGTCTCCTTAGAAATTCAGGAAACATCTCTCTTCTCTCCACTCCCTGACCTTGCTAACTCAGACTCATCCTCGGACTCTGGCTTCAGCCTCACTTCCTTAAGAAGTCTCCTTGACTACTGCCATGACCCACATCCATGTTGAGCTCTGTTGGGAGTAGGTTATGGCCTGCACAGGGTCACATGCAGGTGGCTGAAAAGTACCTTTTACCTTTCCTCCATTCTATATACACTCAAATACACACACACACAACACACACACACACACACACACACACACAAACACACACACGAGATGTTGAAAAGTCTCAACTTTGCTAAGGGCTTGGTTGGTGTTATCCAGGAGATTCAGGTAATTCCCAGGCTTATAATTTAGACAGTTAACCTAAACTACACAGTTTTAACTTAAAATTAAGACAACCAAGAAAGTGGTAGCAGCCCTGACTAGTTTGGCTCAGTGGATAGAGCATCAGCCTGTAGACTGAAGGGTCCCCAGTTCAATTCCAGTCAAGGACATATACCTTGGTTGTGTGCACATCCCCAATAGGGGGTGTGCAGGAGGCAGCTGATCAATATTTCTCTCTCATCAGTGTTTCTAGCTCTCTATCCCTCTCCCTTCATCTCTGTAAAAAAACACACACACACACACACACTAAAATATATATATTTTTTTAAAGTAGTGGCAGAGGGAGGGGCACAGGGTAGCACAAGAGACACTCAGGGGAGGGGCCATAGTGGAGGGACAGAAGCAGGAGGCAAAGGGGACCCCCAGGAATGGGGACACTGCAGAGGAAGGGCTAAGAGTCACTGAGAACTGTCTTTCTGATGACACATACGGACACTCCTGATAGCCACATAATAGAGCCTATGAAAATAAAAGCCACAGAAGAATCCTGTCTGAGCCTGGCCTTCTCAGCTTCGTCAGGAAGTAGTATCCTGGTCCAATATCATCGCATTTCTGCCGCCTGCCTCTCGCCCTTCAACTCCTTTCCAGCAGTCCTGCCCCCATTGAAGCCTGCCGCTCCCCACAGGGCAGTTTGCAAATGACCTGAAGCGCCACTCCATCAGGGCAGTGCTGGCTGTCCATATTTAGGGATTTTAAGCTTTGCACATAAATCACTCCCTCTCGCTCCTTAATCATGTCTGATACGTTGCAGTGACTGCATCTCCTGCTCTGACTTCCCTGAAAGGTCCTGCAAGCTAAGCAGGTTCAGCTGAGTCAGTAACTTCGCTGGAAAACACAGAACCACACAGGAAATGCAGAGTGAGTCAAGGGACAGTGCACATCTGAACCTCCGTTGATCACTGTCTGGAAAAGGGGCTCCCCAGGTCTGAGCCTCGCTCTTTTCTGAGTGAGGAAGCCAGCAGTACAGCATGTTCTCCTTTGCTTGTGGAAACTGGAAGTTAGACAAGGGATCAGCTTTAGGACAACTTCCCAACTTCCTTTAGGAAGCAGACCACCACCAAAACTGGTTTGGCTCAGTGGATAGAGCGTCAGCCTGCGGACTGAAGGATTCTGGGTTCGATTCCGGTCAAGGGCATGTACCTTGGTTGCGGGCACATGCCCGGTGTGGGGTATGCAGGAGGCAGCTGATCGATGTTTCTTGCTCTCTATCCTTCTCTCTTCCGCTCTATAAAAAGTCAATAAAATAGTTTTTTAAAAAAAAAGCAGACCACCCTTAGCAGAGTTAAAGCAGAACCAATCAAGTGAGTACAGCAGGTAGACTTTGAAACAAACTGGGAAATTTTCTGGACTTTATCAAGATTCTCAGGCCATAACTGCTGGGAATGAGCCTGTGTTCCAAACCTTTATTTTTCTGAATTTAATGCCACGGTAGCCTCATACTCCTTAATCTGTTAAACAGAGCCTCTTGGAGACAACCTCAGCTTCCTTTGCCTCTGAATGTGATGTTAAGATCCATGTAATTCTGTGTATTTGCTTGCTCTACTAAAACAGGATAAGAGAGGGATCTCCAAGAATTATATTTTTTGTAATAATAAGTAACATTTACTTGAGTGCCTAATCATAACAAGCACTCTTCTAGGCACTTTACTTATAATAACGAGTTTTAAATGTCTCAACAACCCTATAGAAAGACAAAAATTGAGACATTGAAAGGTTAAGATCACAGAGAACAGAGGCAATGTTGGGATTTAAACCCAGGTAGTAGTCTGATCCCAGAGCCCATAGCATCTGCTGTTTTACATAAATCCTTTGCTATGACTGAGATATGTACTACTCAAAGAAAATTGGGAACATAATAGAGCCTATGAAAATGGTTGTTTTTTGTTTTGTTTTGTTTTGTTTAAAAAAAAAAAGGACCATGGAAGGTGATAATCCCTAAAGTGAAAGTGAAAACCATTAGCTCTTCCTGGAAACATGGGATGGATCACGGGGCGATGAGGATTCAGCGGGAGGTGGAGGTAAATGTTTACTAGTGGATTCAAAAGCCCACTTCAAGGTGTGGACAAGGCAGTTGGTTAAAACCGAAGTCCACTGTGCAGGAAGTGGTGTTGCTGAGTAGAGACTGATTGAAGTGATGGTCATGAATGCAAGCTGGTTGAGGGAGGAAGTGAAGAAAGTTGGCACTGAACATGGAGAGATCAAGGTCATGGGTGTCCCTCGACATGGATTGTCTTACTTAATGCTCACAATTATATTAAGGCTTCACAATCATTCCCGTTTTAAAGATGAAGTAATTTAATCGTACGGAAATTCAGAAAATTGCCCATGGTCAGGCAGCAGGTAAGTGCCAGTCCCTAGTAAACAAACACATGGCCCAGCAGCCTGGTCCAGAGGCTGAGCTCCTAGTCACTGAGGCCACTGCCTTCACGCCTCCCTGGATCAGTGATGCAGAGAAAGACTCCAGATACAACAAACACCAGAAGTAACTGGGGAAGCAGGGCTTGGAAGCAGCAGGGAAGGGTTGGTGGACGCACGGATAGTCTTAGTCTTAAAGAAAGGAAAACCGGAGCCTTTGTTCCTCTGAGATTGGAGGGAAAGAGTAAAGAAGAATTTGAGCACACAAGGGCATTCTAGAAAGGAAATGAGAGGCTAGCTCATGTCACATCGGTCTCATTTTCGCAGTGCATTAGAGCTAAGGTCATCTGCCAAGGTCTCTAATCCTAGAGGGGCTGGGCTGGAGTTACAGTGTAAGACCTGCCATGTCTGAAACAGCTGCTGAGCAGGACTCCCTGTGAGTGAGTGTAAGCAATGTTCAGTAGCTTTGGGGGCCTTTCTGAGCTTATGTTGTCTTCATAGTGAAACCATTTGTGATTTTGTGATTTTTTTTCCTGCAATGGCTAGAAGCACAGGACTAGAATTAAAGAAAATGACTGGGTCCTTTTCTTCAGTGTTGGGGACTGCTTGCAAATCCATGAATGCCCCCAAAGTGTTAAGGTTATCCAGTTTCTTCTAAAAACGAGGGCTGGTCATCTATACAGTGAGAGACAAAGGCACCATGGACCTCAAGTGTAGCTTGGTGGTCAACAGTATAGATACTGGTATTGAGTTTGGGTTTTGCTCCCAGTGCTACCTCCTGTTAGCTGGTGACCTTGGAGAAGTCACTTGACCTCTCTATGCCACCTGTTTCTATCTGTAAAAGGCTATTATTTGAGCTTGTTTCATATAGTTGTTGTGAGAATTAAATAAAACATATAAAGCATTTATTTTTTAATATATTTTATTGATTTTTTACGGAGCGGAAGGGAGAGGGATAGAAAGTCAGAAACATCGATGAGAGAGAAATATCTATCAGCTGCCTCTTGAACACCCCCTACTGGGGATGTGCCTGCAGCCAAGGTACATGTCCTTGACTGGAATCGAACCCGGGACCTTTCAGTCCACAGTCCGAAGTTCTATCCACTGAGCCAAACCGGTTTCGGCAACATATAAAGCATTTAGCATGAGGTCTAAAGCATAATAAGTGGCCAATACATGTTAAGCCTCTTACAAGGACTTCACTGATACTTTTAGTTGCTCAATGTCCTCACTGATCAACATTCACTAACAGAGCATGGATCTCATGCATATGCATGAATGCACTAAATCACGTGAGAACTACACTCTCCCAGCCATCAACTTTAAATTTTCCAGCTGTGCTGACTCGTTCTTATTTTCAAAGGAAAGCAAAGGAATAGTGTAAATAGGCTATGAGTTTATTCCTGGGGAAAGTAGCCAACTGTGCCCTGTTTAATGCCAATAAGACCTTGACCTTTCCTCTTTTTATGTCAGCCTTCCTCTCATAACACAGACCACAAGTCTAGCCAGAGAGTCGATATTAAATTAAACCTAGAAATTTAAAACATTGCTCAGGTCTTTCTCAATAATACAATCCTTTTTAAGCTTTAGATGTTCTGTATGGGCTCCCCGAGGGTTGCACAATAGAACTAGTATTGTTAATCCTTCTTCCAAATCTCTACAATCTATTCTGCGTCATTTCTTTTCATATTCTCTCAGGTGTAAATAATACCCATTGCCTGGGATTGGGCTCTTCTGCATAACAAAAAAAGTTTTCTTAAACACGTGAATGCAAATGCCTTATGTACTTTAATGTCCTAAATACTATATTCTAAACGTCCTTTTCAGGAATGAGAAATTATTTTTTCTGGAACATAGAAGAATGAAATACAGAAGGCCGATGACTAAGAATAACGTTGACATTCCTTTCTCTAAATCCGTATGCGGACTGTGGTCATGTGCTGATCATGTCCGGGTCATGTCTCTACCTGTCGCACATGTCACCCTCTTCTTCCTCGTGTGAACATGAATATTACTTGCTTCTCCCAGAGAACCTAACAAGCTCATAGAAGTAAAGCACTGAGCTGAAACCGGTTTGGCTCAGTAGATAGAGCATTGGCCTGGGGATTGAAGGGTCCCAGGTTTGATTCTGGTCAAGGTCCATATCTTGGCTGCAGGCACATCCCCAGTAGGGAGAGTGCAGGAGGCAGCTGATCGATGTTTCTCTCTCATCAATGTTTCTGACTTTCTATCCCTCTCCCTTCCTCTCTATAAAAAGTCAATAAAATACATTAAAAAAAAGAAGTAAAGCACTGACCCAATAAAATATTCTGATGGACTGCAAATGCTTTTTGTTTAGCTAATTCGTGTGAAACAGGGGACCAGAGGTAACGGAACAATGACGCAGGCTGGGTGTCTGACGATACAGAGCAATGGAGACTGAGGTTGTATGAAAAATGCACATCCTGACAGTGTCCTCGGGGATCCTGGATCTGTCTCTCATTTCAACATTATTTAGATGGAACAGACCCAGGATGCTCCTTCTTCCAGCCTCCACGCTCCAACCTTTTCCAGTCACCACCTTGGAACCACTTCAGTCATCCTGGGCCTCTGAGACCAGCCAAAACCATTTTTGGAGCTTAACTCCTCACCACACAACCATAAGTTCCCAGATGTGTCAGAATTGTCCCACCTCCTACATCTACGGGCCTCCCATGCCTACTACCTCGGTCTGGGCTTCTATTTCCACTCAGAGGATGTGGCTCTGGAGGGAGTGGGCCGCTTCTTCTGTGAACTGGCTGAGAAGTGCGAGGGCACGAATGGCTCTTAAAGATGCAAAATCAGCGCTGGGGCCTCTCCCTTTCCCAGAATGTACAGAAGCCGTTCTGGGGTGAGTGGGGTAAAACTCAGGACACCATGGAAGCTGCTGTGGCCAAGACAACCTGACCCAGGCTCTTTGGGATCTGCAGGCCCTGGATTCTACCCGCAGACCTTCGTCTCTGTGACTTCCGGGACGAAGACGTAAAACACAGTAAGAAGATGGACAACACCTGCTTTACCTATGCAGGCTGGACTGGGCGAGTGTCTGTTGGAAAGGCCCACCCACAAGCATGATTTTGGAGCCTGGAGGCCTGTGAGGGGCCCCTCCGCATCCCCCTGCTGTCTGGCTGAAACCACTAGGCATCCTTCTAACCACTGGGGAGCCTTCTCCCATGCCTTGGACCAGATGGAAACAGTAAAGCTTTTAGCACACACACACACACACACACACACACACACACAAAGGCACATCCCATCTAAGGTGATAGCTGGAACTCTGCTCTAATACACTCTTGCCATGCAGCAGTGCAGGCCCTGTGTTGCTAGACATTCCAGTTTTCAAACAAAAGGTAAATTTTTAATGTGAGATCTTTCTGATTTTACATGCTATCAACCAATTTAAAAAATTAAAATTGGCCCTGACCGGTTTGGCTCAGTGGAGATAGCATCAGCCTGCAGACTCAAGGGTCTCAGGTTCAATTCTGGTCAAGGGCATGTACCTTGGCTGCACGCACATACCCAATCCGGGAGTATGCAGGAGGCAGCTGATCAATGTTTCTCTCTCATCGATGTTTCCAATTTTCTATTTTAAATTAAAATTGTAATGCAGCCGAGACCGGTTTGGCTCAGTCGATAGAGCGTAGGACTGCGGACTGAAGGGTCCCGGGTTCGATTCCGGCAAGGGCATGTACCTTGGCTGCTGGCACATCCCCAGTAGGGGGCGTGCAAGAGGCAGCTGATCAATGTCTCTCTCTCATCGATGTTTCTGACTTGTATCCCTCTCCCTTCCGCTCTGTAAAAAAATCAATAAAATATATTTTAAAAATAATAATAATAATAATAATAAAATTGTAATGCAATGCAGGCCCAATATAATACATCTGTGGGCCAGGACAAGCCCAAGACAAACCGTTCCCAATGTCTTAAAGGAAATTCCTGAGAAGTGATGATGAGTAATTCAGACTTTCCTATATACCCTCCACACCAGACTCGCCTTCAAGCAGCTGTGACTGAGGCCTGCAGCCTAGGCTGTCTCTTTCTATTTTTGCAGAATTTTTGGACTGGAACCTGGATTCTTTGTCCACCTGAATCAAAGAATGAATCCATGGACAGAAAGTGGTATAGCAAAGGTGGAGATTTATTGAAGAACAAGTACAGACTCACATGTGGGGAGAGGGAAAGAGTCCCACAAACAGACTCCCATGTAGGGAGGGGGGAAGGGTCCCACTGAGTTTGGTTTCTCTATGGTTTATAAAGGCCCCAGATCTTTGTGCCTTGATATCCCCTCTTAATGGTCACTATTCCCTTAGACTGGTTACTATAGTAACTCCTGAGCTCAAAGGTCGAACCTCTAATGGGACATGTGAGGTTCTTCTCCCTCCTTTCTTATTGTTTTCTTATTTCTCTTTGGGCTTTCTTCTTCTCCTTCTGGATGAAGGGCTTCCTTCTTTTTATTTTGTAAATATAGACCTTCTGCTGCTCCCAGCTTCTTCATTCTATGGAAATGGTCCTGTTGCAGCTTTTCAGCTCAACATACCTTCTGCTGCTCTGCAGCCCTGTGCTTCATCCTTGGTCCTGTTAATTTCCAAAATTTCTAAAATTTCCTAAAACCTGTCTTTTTCACCCCCAAAAATCCCTGTTTCACTATTGCCAGCCCCAACTCAATTGGCTCTCAGAGCAAGGTTCAGTCTGAGTCAGTACAAAATGACACCCTGAACCATTCATTCACGCAGCCATTGAGCCTTTTGATGGCGTTGTACAAAACTAAGGTGATGGTAATTGGAAGAGAAGGTGTCCAGGTTAAATGTTGTGACAAACCTTTTTAAAGGCCTGGATGATTTCATGATCCTGACACAGCCCCAGTGAAGCCACCTAAAGAAATGACACGGATAATCAAGCATCATGCTTCAGACTCAGCTGCTTGTCTGCAGAGGGAGAGGTAGGGTCAGAAGCAATATTCCCTTCTTCCCTATCTCCATCAGCTCCAAATTAGTTTGTTATACAGCAAGGACTCACACTTTTCTATGAAGCTCAAAAGGACGTATCTGCTAAAGGAAGAATATTGAATCCAACAATAGATTTGTATCCTTATCAGAATTTATAAATTTCCCTTTGGTAAGGCTCCTTACTTTTTCCAAAATGAACAGGACTGAAGATGGATGCTGTGACATACCAACCTTTCTAACCCCAGCTCCTGGCACAATGTCAGTCACAGAATAGACTCCACAAATATTTATTTAATGTATGAACTAATGACAGAATGATTGAACTCAACCCACGCTTCAATTGGTTTTGCTTTATAGTAATGCTGGGGAAAGGGGATAAAAAAAGACAGAAGACAAAGATAAGCATCTTTAAATGCAAGTCACAGGGCTTTCTCTTTGTTTTTCAAATATTTAGGAAAACTGTATGGTAATTTACTTAATCCACCCTGTTAGGAAGAATCTGAGGGTGCAATCCTACCTCCCTGCTAAGTCTTAGTGTATGCATATTTCAGGTGGCTCCAGAATGAAGCTAAAACAATTAATTGCACTATTAAAGAAACATTTTATGTTCCCTGGAAAATCTTTAACAAGAGCCTCAGTGTCAGAGAGGAAAAGATGCTGATGCATCAGAACCATGAAAGAGATGTTAAATTTCTTGCTGCCAGCAGCCCTGGATTGCAGTGTCTGCTCCCAACCCTGCAAAGTTCACAGCTCTTTCACATGACACTGAACTTGACAGAGCAGTTGCAGGTACTTGAGTAGTATCTGCATTGTAACAGATGTCAGCATCACATTTAGGAGGAAATTGAATTACAGATGGAAGGAGCTTGGGAGTTGAGAGCATCTGTTATAGGATTCTGGATTTGAGAGAATCCATTTGAAAAATAAGTCTCCTCAACTTCCGAAGGAACTAAAATTGTCCATGATTCTCATTGCCCTTCTCTCTCTCTCTCTCCCTCCTTCTCCCCCATCTCTCATTTCCTCCCTTCCTCCCTCCCTCTCTCTCTCCCTTTCAGAAAGAGAGGGGATTGAAGTTTTTCCACAAGTCAAGGTGAAAAATATTATAAGAAAACATTTCAAAGAATAATATGTGTTTTCATCAGTGGAATGCCAATTAGACATGTTACAATATTCTAAAGACTCTTTTCAAGTAATCCTAATATCTTTGCCTAATAAAAAGTACCATGTTGTCTGGGGATTTTTAGAGGTGACCCATCATGTTTGGTTAGCATAAAACACCTAGAACCTGCAGGTGACCTTTTATGTTGCCATTGTCCATTTTGCTTTAGTTAATATGAGAAGGGACCATTCAATCCAGATAGTTATTATCATTTCATTCAACAAAGAAGTCATTCTTTGAACAAAGAATCCTCAGAGGATAGTTTATGGCTCTGAGTAAAAATTGTTCCTGATAAATATGACCCTTAAACTACATATAGAGCGGGTTCACTCCTTCCCAATCATGTTCCAACAATAGCTCAATTCACACCCAACAGAACCTGCTACAGTTATGTGGATTGCAGACTGCAAAGGTCCAGGCTTTCACAGGGATCTGCAGGCTCATCTGCAATTGTGAAGGTGGGTGATTTATAGATTCTAATCGGAGGGACAGTGATCATCTGTGACCTGTTAATATCACCCAGGAGACCAGCTCAGGCCTAGATCAGGATAACTGTGCCTAAGAGCCCTTAATAAGCCTGCCAAGCTCCCTTCCCCACCCCCTCCCCGCCACCACCATCACCAACAACCACCATGAACTTCAGTTAACCCCTCGATGGCCTCCAAGTCTAGCTGAGGAAGGATGTCCTCTCATTTCGCCCTCAACACAGTTCTCATACCATTGGTGCTGATTCAAGCTTTCCACCAATCAAAAACGGGTGAAGAGAGATGAGAGGAAAGTGGGATGCTTTACCTCAAAACTGAAAGCAATTAAGCAAGGATACATCTGTACCAAAGAGGCAGGACAAGGGATGGCTGCTTACATATGGTTGTGCAGAGAGCTTTTGAAATGACTTCATGGAGATCATTGGACCTTAAAGCTGAGCTCAATGATCTATAAAAACAAAATTTATACTTTCTTTATAGGACTTTTGAAGTACCTTCACTATTACTCCCTGCCCCTGAAGCAGGGTCTCTCCACTTAGGAGGGGTGTCTCTGGTGTGAGCGAGCTAGAAGTCAGAATTCCTGTGGATATGTCTATGACCCCTCCCCTCCACCTTCACTCTAATGATTATGAATACCCTGGTTTGGGCACATCTGGCTAAAGTCAGGAGTGAGAGGCAGTCACATCTGGAGTCTGACGGTATTTCATCTCTAATAGCTGACTTCCCAGTTCTGAAGCTGACAAAGGACTTGAGAGTGGGAAAATGAAAAGAAGGTTGCGAAACTCTGCTGGCTCCCAATCACTTGCGTTTGCCTTGGGGAGATTTATATCCCATTCCATGGAAGACACGGCTCAAGTGACAGTCATAATTCAAGAATAGTGCTCACAAGATTTTCCAAAGATTGACACTCTTACTGATATTTCTTTAACCTATGGTTTGGGTCAAACATAGACTGTAAGAATTTCCCCTTTGTGCCGAGGGCTCAAGGTCATCAGTTCACCAACAGAAAAAAAATACCCATTCTCACTTTCAAACTGCACAATCCATTTTTTTAAATCTTCATTAACTTTACTGATCTTCTCACGTCCTTGCACTGTCCTAAGATCATCATTTTTTAAATTTTATTTAAGTTCCTTTTTTTATTATTAGGACAGCCTCAAGAAGTTTTCTTTGAGCTGCTGACAGAATACCTTTCTCTTCACCATCTCTTTCATGAATAACATTATGTCTTAAGCATATCTTTATCTTCTTCTCATATAAAACCCTTATTTTAGGCTCCTTGTTCTCTGCCTTTGCAATTTACTTCATTACCTGTATATAAAGCTTGATGAACCAAAAGAATTTGCTGTATGACTCAAGGCATCTGTTAATCTTTGAAATAGAATTCTTTATATGGATCCAATGGACTTTATTAAAAAGCAAATTTTTCAAATATGAAATAAAATACTATGTAACTGCTCCCTGTGCAATAATTTTACATAAATGAGTTTAAATTGTGCTTCTATAGATGATACCAAGGGTGGTTATTCCACTGCAAGAGTGTTTGGACAACAGAGCACATTGCCTGGCATACCAAGGCTCCCCCAAAATGTTATTCCCCTTCAAAACAGCTAATGAGATCATACTATGTACAAATTGTGATGCCAGGTGCCAAAGGGGTGAAAGAGAAGTTTTAAAACAATACTTACCCTCCTAGTTGCTTATCATCTAGGGGGAAAAAGCAGACCCATTGAAATACCAGATAGCAGAACCAAAGCCAGAGGGAATTGGAACAAATTAAGCAGAATGTGTGTGTTCATTAGTCATTCTAAATCCTGCCCCAAGAACCAGTAGCTCTGAGAGTCCCCTGTCCAGGTCTGCAGATAGGACAGGTGGCCTATGGTTGGAGACCATCCATTACAATTTACTATGTGATTTCTCTCTGAAGGATGCAGGTGAGAGGACTCCTACTGGTCACCTCTGCAAAACACAATGGGAGTAGATGAGCCGCCAAAAGGTTTATGAGTTGAAACTGCACAGGTGAAAAGCCAGAGAGGAATGAAGCCCCTGGCCAAGTTCTGAGCATGAGTGAGTGGAGGGGCAGACGGCAGACTGCTTCTCATTTCATCACCCTCTCCAGCACCCGGGGCCGGGCTGCAGGGTCAGGAATGGACAGGAGACCTGAACAGTTCACTGGCGACCAGCCGAGGCCTCTGATCCCATTCAGTCACTCTTCAGACACAGTCACCCTCCCACTGCATTTCCAACAATCCACTTCCGACCACCTTTTTATGACTTTACAACACAGTTTTTCCTCAAATTTTATGGCATTTCATTAAAGCCGCCAGAAGGTGATACTGCCCCTTTTCTAGGAGTGAAATAAATTCAAGTTTTATCGCTTCTGGAAATGCCCGAGCAGCTGTCAAGACGTTTGATAGATTTTCTCAATTACAGGACTTGTGGAGCATTTTATACTTACATCTGCACAGAAGCCCAACAGAGTAGATGCGCATCGTGCCTCCCTCTCTTTAATCTCGTGCATCTTTTGTCCTTTTAATGACCAATTTGTTATTTTCTCACTTTTATTTCTCCTTACATCTTTTTTTTCCTGCATTTGTTTCTCTTTTTTGCTGTTTGGGTTAGAAAATGATGCCTTTTTTACACAAACTTACATTGTTTGTAGAAGAAAAGGGAAGCGGGGGAAACTTAACCATGATCTATAGAAGAAAAAAGAAGTAGATTAAAATTTAAAAGCCAATCAATTTTCCATGGGGAGCTTACAGCTAATATAAGGTACACTTTGCACATGCAGTATTTATTAATGTGACATGACATATGTAGGGTTTTTTCCTAATGGGATAGAGGCTTTGGTTTGTGAGACTTTTTACACTAATGAGGCTGTTCATTGGTGTTTTTCTTCATTATCAACGTGGAAAATATCAGCTTTCAGTGACAACTTTGTGGATTATTCAAAACTGCAGAACCATAGTCCCAATGGCTAAAACAAATAAAACAGCTAATATGTAACGTGGACCAATAGAATGTACAGACAGACTGTGATTATGGCAAGAAATTTTATTTCACAGACTTTAAATGGATCATTTTGTGGACAAGAAAATAAGCTTCTGAAAGCAAAGGGGGTGATCAAAATGTCTGTTTTCATAGAGATGTTTTCACTTAAATAACATTTTTAGACAATGGGGTAGAGGTGCTGACAAAGGCAGAGGTTGTCCAGGTCCATGCGGTAACTGTTCCTAAGAGCCCACCCCGACTCCTGGGGAGCGAGCAGCACGCATGCCTGGGGATTACGGAGTGATGGGTGACACGGGCAACTACTGCATTCACAAGGCCTGGAATGAAGCCACCAATGTTTACTTGGTAGCAATTCTCGTTAGCTTTGGTCTCTTCATGTATGCCAAGAGGAATAAAAGGAAAATTGTGAGAATATTCAGTGTGCCACCTACAGCAGAAACTTTGTCAGAGCCCAACTTTTATGACACAAGTGGACATGTATTCCACTTCAAGAAAGTATGACCATCAACAGCCACAAATCCAAGCTGACAGTATGAAGCTCTGTTGGAATGAAATCTCAGAAAATGAGCAATATATGTAATTGTTAAACAGTATGGCAGCAAACTCCTAATTTCACTAAATCATGAATAGCATCTTTAAAAAATCTTCTGTCTCCATGATATCATTTTTCTTAAGACTTTTATCCAAAATGTTTGGTGTGTTTTGTTATACTTTCTAAAATTGCATCTCTGAGTCATTTGTTACACAAATTAAAAATGGCTCAGAAGACCTGAAAACAGGAAGAAAGACTATAACCAGAGACGGTGATTTTATAACACCTTTGGTTTTTTTCAGGATGCAATCAGGAATGAAACCCCATCTTTGGAAGCAAGAATCTGAAACTTATGCCACTTTGAGCTGAAATTTTTGCAAAATAAAAAATGAAAATCCAGTCATTAGTATAATTTCCTTTCAGATTGTATTCTGTGATAAATGTAGTATGGATAACTGACTGATTTGTGTTCTCATTGCTATTGGTTACCACTCTTTAATTGAATTACTACTCGCTTCTTCAGAACTTGCATAATGGACTGTCTTTCTGTATCATGAAGCATACTCATCTGCCGATTATGGAAGCCTTCTGGAATTTTTCCCTCTTGTGCTCCTAGGAGGGTTTTTTGCTTTTTTTAATCCTAGAGTTTCATTTCCACCACAAGAGTCTTCTTTAGACCATACTGGGGCCATGTTGCCAAATAAATGGACACCTCTATAATTGGTGTTAGCAACTTGCTTTTCATTATATGACTATCGATGTTTAATGTAACTGTCTAGTTTCTTATGCTTTCTTAGCATAATAAGCTTCCCCAAACACAAATATCTTATACCATTTTCTACTATACTGTACATTGAAATGCTTTTACCTACCTTTTCATATTTATTTAAATAAAAGCTGATTGGAGGTAGTGGCAGGGAAGTTTAACTGTCCATGTAACTGGCCAAGAATTGGTTTTTGAATCCAAGATATTCTTAATTCTAAGAGGGTTAATATGTCAGCATTATTTTCTTTTTCCTTTATAATTATAAATTAAAATAATATAAATTTTAAATGAAAAGGTTTAGACCAAATAAAATCATTCAGGGAAATTGCATTTTCTTTTGAAATTTAATTATATATAATCAAATATGTAAACAGAAAAGTATATATTGTCCGAGGTGAATTGTTGACCAAATGGAGTACTTCTTTCTTAATTCACAAGTGAGTGAATGCACTGCCTACACAAAGAATGAAAAACCATGTTTAACTAAAGTTATAATTATAGGCTGGGGTAGCAGAGTGGCAAGAGGATAGATAGTCTTCTTACACTTTGCTTTTTTTGAGGAGACACTGTATGTTTCCATCAGCAGAGAATGTAATTGAGCAGGAATGGTTTACTTGCTGTCACTGACATCTGGCACAATCTGGGCAAATTATAAACTTGGCCATCTCAGATGATTTGTATAGTGTACATAAATAAATATAAATCACACAAAAAACCACAATGGGCTATTTTTGCAAACATTGCTGAGTACAACCTCCCCAATGATACTAGAGAGTAGGCAAGATGAGTGTTATTACCTCCATATTAGAGATGAGGAAACTGAGGCTCACAGTGCTTTGCCCAAGGTCAACCGTGGTCTAATTCCATCCAGATCTTCGAATCCAGCTCTTCTTCCTCTTTCGTAGGTCCCTTACAATATGACACTCTCAACAAGAAACAGATAATTCCTCAGTTTCTATAAAGAATGCACTAGAAATGCCTTACATGTAACTCTAAAGTCCTCAAATTGTGCTCACACCAGTCTCCCTGAATTTCCCCTTAGTCATTTTTTAATTCCATCACTCTGCTTAAGTTTTTTTGTAGCTCAAACCACATTCTGAAATTACATTCCTTAGTTATTTACTCACCTGTTTATTTTTGTTTCAGTTGTCAAGTGCTGTGTAACAAACCACCCCAAAACTTAGTAGTTTAAACAAATAACAAATTATTGCTTCTCACAAGTGTGTGGATGGCTGGACTCAGTTGGGTGGTTTTTCTGCCCAAAAAGATGTAGCTGAGGTCACTTATGTGGTTTTCTTGGGTGGTTTTTTAAAAAATATATTTTTATAGATTTCAGTGAGGAAGGGGGAGAGAGAGAGAGATAGAAAGATCAATGATGAGAGAGACTCATTGATTGGCTGCCTCCTGCATGCCCCACATTGGGGATCAAGCCCGCAACCTGAGCTTGTGCCCTGGCTGGGAATGAAATGCTGACCTCCTGCTTCATATGTCAGTGCTCAACCCCTGAGCCATGCCAGCTGGGCATATGTGGTTTTGTTGAGCTAGGAGCTTGGTTGAAACAATCCAAGGTGGACTCTTATTTTCCGACACTTCCTCCATGTGACTAACCTTTCAACACTCAGCCCTCAAGTCCAAGCTTCTTTACAGCATAGCAGTTGGCTTCCAGAAAGGAACATGCCAAGAGCTAAATGCTCAATGTGCAAGCAGTTTTCAAAGCTTCTGCTTGCGTAAAGCAAGCCACCTACCCAAATCCAGAATTAATTGGGGAGAGGACTACCTGGGGATGTGAATGTCAGATGTTAATCATCAGAGACAAACACAGTCACAGTGTACTCCAACCTGAGTACAGGACATCAGTTCTAGAGAGGAAACCATAGAATGTCATCTCTATGAGGGTAGCCGGAACCGGTTTGGCTCAGTGGATAGAGTGTCAGCCTGCAGACTGAAAGGTTCCAGGTTTGATTCTGGTCAAGGACATGTACCTTGGTTGCAGGTACATCCCCAGTAGCGGGTGTGCAAGAGGCAGCTGATCGTTTCTAACTCTTTATCCCTCTCCCTTCCTCTCTGTAAAAAAATCATCTCTATGAGGGTAGACACTTTGTCTTGCTTACTGCTATAACCTTAGCATTAGAACACCTCTTGGCAAATAATATAAGCTCAAAATTTATGAATATTTGTTAAATAATGACTAAATGAATGAGCCATGCCCTATTAACTTCATCTATTTTTATAAATATAAACTTTCATTAAACCTTAACCACTTATGCCCCTTACCAGGCATTACCACTCTTGAAAGGTCACTACTTTCTTGACTTCTAACGCTATGAATTCATTTTGCCTGTTTCTGAAATTTTGTATAAATATCATATAGCCACATACCCTTTTGTGTCTGGCTTCTTCCATTACCATTATGTTTATGAGATTAATCCATGCTGCTGTGTGAAGCTGCAGTTACTCATTCTCATTATTGTATAGTGATCCACAGTATGAATGCCCATCATGTATTTATTCATCCTATTGCTAACAAACATTTGAGTTATTCCCAAGTTGGAGCTATTATGAACAGTGCTATAAATATTTATGTTCATGACTTTGGGTCAAAGTATGCATTTCTCCTGAGTATATCATCTATTCGTGGAATGGCTGAATCCTAGTATAAGCATCTACTCAGCTTTAGAAGATACTCCCAAACAATTTAGCCAAGTGGCTGCAATGTACACTCCACCAGCAACATACGGGTGTTCAAGTGGTTCCACATTCTCACCAACACTTAAAATTATCTTTTTCATTTTAGCTTTCTGGGGGTGGGTAGGTGTATCACACTGTGCTTTTTATTTGCTTATCCCTGACAATAAAAGTGGTTTATTAGTTGGCTATAGCTGCTGTGATAAATTACCATACATTTGGTGGCTTAAAACACTGTAATTGATTCATTCACAGTTCTGGCGGCTGAAATCAACATGTCCTCCCTCCGTGGTTCTTCCAGCTTCTGGTGGCTGTTAACATGCTTTGGTTTCTGACTGCATCACTCCAACCTCCGCTCTATTGATTATGTCCCCTTTGCTGTGTGTGTTTATCAAAACTCTCTCTCTTAAAAGGACACATTTAATTGCATATAGGGCTCATCCAGATTTCTTTTCCCATGTAAAGTAATATTCACAGATTCTGGGTATAGAAAGAAGAATAGATCTTGGAAGGACCATTTTCAGCCTACAGGTGAGTACTCTTAATCTGGATGTCCTCTTCTGTGAAATGCCTGCTCTTTTATCCACTTTTCTATTGGGTGGTCTGACCTTTCTTATTGATTTCTGAATACAAATCCTTTGTCAGTTAGACGTATTGCAGATTCTTCTCTTACTCTGTGGCTTGCCTTTCCACTCTTTAATAGTGTTTAGTTCTTACTTTAATATAGTCCAGTTTATCTCACTTTCTACTAGATTAATAAATAGGTTCAGAGAAGCCCAATGACTTTCACAGAATATGTATCTGATTAAAAGGCAATGCTTCTATTCAACCTTGTGTCTATGTTACCGAAGTTCATTAATGGAGAAATTGGATTTTAGTGCTATAAAACCACAATGTATTTCTAAATGTTTCCTCTGACATTTCAAGATTTTTGTTTTAAAATAATAACATAATAAAAATTTTAAATTTAAAAATTTGGTTTCTCCAAATTCCAGCTAACTTCTTTGCCAAGATTGAGAAGCTGGTTCAAAAATTGAAATGGAAAGCAAGAAATCCAAAGGAGCCAAAAGAATCTTGATAAAGAAAAATGAAATAGGAGGACTCACATTTCCTGATTTCAAAACTTACTACAAAGCTACAGTAAATAAGACAGTGTGATATTAGCTAAATTTTAGAGTCCAGAAATGAACCCACATATCTTGGTCATCTGGTTTTCAACAAGGGTGCTAAGACCACGGAAATAGTTTTTTTTTAAAAATGGTGCTAAGACATTAAAAATTATTGAGTTATACACTTTAAATATGGAAAAATGAGCAAACACATTCTTATTGTTCTTGGAAAACCATCTTTATGTCACATTCTATTCATTTGAAATTTATAATAAATTTAGCAGACCATTATCTTACACAAAACATATATCATGTAAAAGAATGGTGTAAACATAATTTTTTTTTTTTTTTTTTTTTTTTTTTTAGTTTTTAGTGGCAGTCATCTTTCCACTGTTGGAAGATCTGGTGCTTTATTGTTTATTTATTTATTTTTTATCTTTATTGTTCAGTTTATTAATTACATTGTTTCCCCTTTTTTTATCCCCCCATATCTCCCCTCCACCCTGTACCTATCCCACCCTCCACCCTCCTCTCCCCCTCCCCACTGTCCTCTCCCATTGTTGCAAGATTTTTGTCCAATCTCTTGCTGTACTTCCCATAACCCTTTTCTCCCCAAGAACTGTCAGTCCATTCCCTCTCTATGTCGATGTTTCTGTTATATTCACCAGTTTATCTTGTTCATCAGCCTATCAATTCACTTGATTTTTATGTTCATTTGTTGATAGATGTGTATTTGTTGTTCATAATTTATATTTTTGCTTTTTTCTTCTTCCTCTTCTTAAAGAATATCTTTCAGCATTTCATATAATATTGGTTTGGTGGTGATGAACTCCTTTAGCTTTTTCTTATCTGCGAAGCACTTTTTCTGATCTTCAATTCTGAATGATAGCTTTGCTGGATAGAGTAATCTTGGTTGTAGATTCTTGCTATTCATTATTTTGAATATTTTTTGCCACTCCCATCTGGCCGGCATCATTTCTGTTGAGAAATCCGCTGACAATCGTATGGGTCCTCCCCTGTAGGTAACCAACTGTTTTTCTCTTGCTGCTTTTAATATTCTCTCTTTATCTTTTGCTCTTGGCATTTTAATTATGATATGTCTTGGTGTGGTCCTCTTTAGATTCCTATATTTTGGGGTTCTGTGTATTTCTTGGGCTTTTAAGTCAGTTTCTTTCACCAGGTGGGGGAAGTTTTCAGTCACTATTTCTTCAAGTAGGTTTTCATTGTCTTGCTCTCTCTTTTTTTCTGGCACCCCAAAAATTCGGATGTTGGCATGCTTGAGGTTGTCCCAGAGGCCCCTTACACTATTTTCAATTTTCTGAATTCTTTTTGTTTCTTGCTTTTCCAGCTGAGTGGATTTTGCTTCTTTGTATTTCAAATCTTTGACTTGGTTCTTGTGGCCCTCTGGACTGCTTTTAGGACTTTGTGTAATATTTTTTATTTCAGTCTGTGTATGCTTGATTTCTAGTTGGTCCTTTTTCATATCCGTGAGGGTCTGGTTCATATCCTCAGAGGTCTTGTTCATTTCCTTGAGGGTCTCATTCATTTCCTTGTAAGTCTCATTCATTTCCTGGTTGGTCTTGTTTATTTGCTCTTAATTCTCATTAATTCCATCGGCCTTTTCTAGGAGCCTCTTGAAAAGCCTTATAACCGTGGTTTTGAACTCTATGTCTTGTCATCTTTTCTCCTCCATTTCTTTCACCCCTGATTTCTTTCCATATCTCTGCATGGTGGCTGCTTTATGTAGTAGATATCCTCTAGGGTTCAGTGGCACAACCTCCCCAATTATTTGAGATGGGTACTCTTACTGCAATCCTTTATGGGTTGTACAGTATTTTTGAGTTTAAACCCAGCTTGTTGTTGTTAGCCCTAGGAGGGTTTGACCTCCAGGCCAATTGGCTGTTAAAGGAGACTGTGTTCAGGTTGGATGGGCGGAGTCTCTGCGCTGCGCAGGCAGCCTCAGTGTCAGCTATGTCCTATAACAGCGTTCGCGCACGCGCGCGCTCGCGGGTCTCTGTTGGATGGGGATGGCTGCAGACACCTCTAAGAGAAAGCTGCTAGTCTCTTCCCCTTGCCAGACAACTCTGCCTCTCCCCAAATGTGTCTGCACCCCCAAAGTCTAGGCCAGGGTTGTAAAATAGATGATTTCAGGGACCTGGAGACAAGTTTCCAGGGGGCAAGTGGCAGGTTTGTGCGACCCTTGTGCGAAAACTTCTTTTCCCCGCCTCCGGGGTTTCTCTCAGACTAGGAGCCTCTGCCGCGCCCGGCTTCCAGTGTGCGTCCCCTGGACCTCGGACCTCGCCTGGCGCTGGGGAATCTGTATAGTGGGACGTCTCCACCCTCCCCATTGGTGAAATCCAGCCGGGGTTGCTGTTCCAGCCCCAGCCCGCGTGCATGACCAGGACGGCTCCTAACCTGTTTCCATCTGAAAGGCTGCGCTCCCGCCACTCCTCTGAGTCTCAGCGTCCCCCCTTCACTCTCATTTGTGGAGTTTTCACTCAGCCAGCTTTCTGGCGATTCTGGGTGATGTCTGTTCTGCTGTTATGTTGTAGTTCTTAAATCGTTTCGAGGGGCAGAACAATAGATGTTTACCTATGCCGCCATCTTAGTTCCTCCTTAAACATAATTTTTAATGTTTAAGAAAACTCATTGTAGCTTTTTGTTTTTGTTGTTGACAGTATTGCAGACCTTTCCCATTTTCTCCCTTTTTGCCTTCCTCCACCCAATTCCTACCCCATTTCAGACCTTTCCCATACTATGGTTCATGGCTTATGCATATCTATATACACCGAGTGGCCAGATTATTATGATCTCTGAAAGCATAATAATCTGGCCACTCAGTGTATATCCTATATAATAAAAGACTAATATGCAAATCGTCCCCTCAACCAGGAGTTTGACCAGCAAGCAGGCCAGCCAACTGCCCATGTCCCCTCCCCCTGGCCAGGCTGGCTGGACCCCACCCATGCACGAATTCATGCACTGGGCCTCTAATATATATATTGAGTGGCCAGATTATTATGAGTTCAGAGATCATAATAATCTGGACACTCAGTGTATATAAAAGGCTGAGTGGCTGAACAACCAAATGACCAAATGACCAAGCGACTGGTTGCTATGTTATGCACTAATCACCAGGGGTCAGATGGTCAGTGCAGGAGCTGCAACCTGGTGGTCAGTGCACTCCCACAGTCAGGCTCATGGCTGGCAAACGAAGCTGTGATGACGCAAGCCTCACCCGCCTCCACAGCAGTGCTACCGAGTGACCAGCAGCAGCAGGCACAGTGGGGCCAGGATGAGCAGGAGCTGAGCAGCACTAGGCTCAGGCTTGGGCTCCTCCCTGGCCACCTGCTACTTCATGCACTACTACATTCCTCAGGGGATATCAAACTGCCATTTTCAGCCAGATCTCCACAGGCCTGGCTGAGGGACCCCACCTGCCAGAGGATCGGGCCAAAACCGGGAGTCAGACATCCCCTGAGGGGTCCCAGATTGCAAGAGGCTGCAGGCCAGGTTGAGGGACCCCTCATGCACCAGGCCTCTAGTATGCATATACACTGAGTGGCCAGATTATTATGATCTCTGAACACATAATAATCTGCCACTCAGAGTGTGTGTGTGTGTATTAGAGGCCTGGTGCATGAATTCCTGCATTAGAGCCTGGCCGGAGGGAGGGGACATGAGTGGTTGGCCAGCCTGCCTGCTGGTCAAACTCCTGGCCTAGGGGATAATTTTCATATTAGCTTTTTATTATATAGGATATACACGGAGTGGGCAGATTATTATGCTTTCAAAGATCATAATAATCTGGCCACTCAGTGTATGTTCTTTGGTTAATTTTTTTTGACCCCTCTCCCCCTCCATTGTACTTTCTTAAAATGCAGATTTTGTTAAACTCTATAGCGTTGCTTACCAGGTCATGGTAACGGATATCTATGACTTTCTTTACCTAGACAAAATCCTGTCATAAAGAGTTCAGAACTTCCTTATTTTTATACTTATAGTGCCCACTGCAGTACCTGACAAATAGTATACATTCATTCAATAAATATTTACCAAAGGATAACTGCTTCAATATACATACTTTAAATACTTCTGAATACATTTACCTAAAAGCAACTATTAAGCATATCAAAATTATTTTTATTTGCTTTTAAAATCAACTTTATTAACTTTACATCCCCACTTTGATTTTTCACTAATTCAATCCTTTCCAGAAATTAATCTGAAATAGTAAAGTTTCACTGTGCTAAACCAGTATTTGTGTTTTTAATATTGGTTTTAAATATGCATGTACATGGATCCAGACTTTTCATCCCCCATAAATTCACCACTGAATTAGTCATGATGATCCAAGGAAGTTGGGAGTACATATAAATAGACTATTGATTATATCTGCTTTAGTACTAATGTTAGTGCTCAAATGGGGTGAGGATACTCAAGTGTTTGTTAAAATATCTTTTGTTTTTCCTATACTTTTTTATTTTTATTTTTTTAATATCTTTTATTGATTTTTTACAGAGAGGAAGGGAGAGGGATAGAAAGTCAGAAACATCGATGAGAGAGAAACATCAATCAGCTGCCTCTTGCACACACCCCCAGTGGGGATTTGCCCACAACCAAGGTACATGCCCTTTGATGGGAATCAAACCCGGGAACTTTCAGGCCGCAGGCCGATGCTCTATCCACTGAGCCAAACCAGTTTTGGCTTTCCTGTACATTTTAAAATTTTTTCAAAATTAAAAAAGGGGGAAGAAACAGTAGGAAGCTGCTTGAGGGGTGTTGAGTGAGAAGTTGTTCTGGCCTTGATAGGATGATCTGGCAGTAGATGGGGAAGGCAAGGGCAAAGGGTCAAACTTACAGAAGGAAGTTGCTGAAATATGTGGATGAGAGTCTGCAGCTAAAAGGCCAGCACTGGACTCATCTTTTACCTACATGTCATAGTGAGTTGGTGGTGTTTTTCACTTGTGGATCTGTGTGTTTTTTAATCCTCAGATGAGGACACGTGTTTGTTTGTTTTTCATTGATGAGAGAGAAAAAGAGAAACATCAATGTGAAAGAGGAACATTGATCAGTGACCTTCCTGTACGCACCCTGAAAAGGGATCAAACCCACAACCTAGTGAAGGTCTGGGATCGGGATAAAGATCTGGGTCCTGTGATGGAGGTCTGGGCACTGGAGGGAGGTCTGGACCCCGGGTGTAGGTTCAGGTCAGGGGCTGGACCTCAGGGTCATGGAATGGTGGTCTGAACTGCTGTGGAGGTCTGGACCCTTAAAAAAGACTGGATACTGAGTTCAAGGTCTAGGCCCCAGAATGGACTTCTGTCCCACAGAATGAAGGTCTGGGAAGGAGGTCTGGGCACTGGAGGGTGGACTTGGGCCCCAGGTGAAGGTCTGAGTCAGGGGCTGGACCTCTGGGTCATGGAATGGTGGTCTGGATTACTGTTGATGTTTGGACACCAATAAAGGACTGGATATTGGGTTTAAGGACTAGGCCCAGGGATGGACTTCTCTGCCCTGGAATGAATATCTGGGACCCGGATGGAGGTCTGAACCCCGGATGAAGTCTTGGGTCCTGGGAAGGCAGTTCAGGCTCCAGAAGGAAGTCTGTGTGCTGTGGGGAGTTCTGGCTGGTGGGCTGGACCTCCGGGTCATGGAATGGTGCTCTGGACTATGGATGGATATTTGGTCCCCTGATACATCACTGGATTCTGTGTTTGAGGTCTGGACCCCAGGATGGCCTTTTGGGCCCTGACATATAGGTCTGATACCCAGATGGAAGTCTGGGTCCTGGAATGGAGGTTTGGGCATTGGAGGCAGTCTTAGGCCCCGATTGAGGTCTGGGTCAGGGACTGGACCTCTGGGACATGGAATGGTGGTCTGGACTACTGTGGAGGTCTGGCCCCAATAAAGGACTAGATATAGGATTGAGGATTGGGCTCAGGGAAAGTCTCTCTGTTCTGGCATGAAGGTCTGGGACCCAGATGTAGGCCTGAGCCACGATTGGAGGTCTGGTCCTGGGACAGAGGTCTGGGCATTGGAGGATGGTCTTGGGTCCTGAGTTGTGATCTGGGTCAGGGGCTGGACCTCTAAGACATAGAGTGGTGGTCTCAACTAATGTGGAGGTCTGGACCCCGATAACTGTCTAGATACTGCTTTCTAGGACTCAGCCCAGGATGTCCTTCTGGGCCCTGGCTTGAAGGTTTGGTACCCAGGATGTAGGTCTGAACCCCAGATGAAGGTCTGGTTGCTGGGAGGGCAGTTCAGGCCCCAAAAGGAAGTCTGTGCCCTGAGTGGATGTATGGCTAGTGGGGTGGACCTCTAGGTCATAGAATGATGGTCTGGATTATGGATGGAGATCTGGTCCCCTGATACAATACTGGATTCTATGTGTGAAGTCTGGCACCCAGGATGGCCTCTGGCCCTGGCATGCAGGTTTGGGATCCACATGTAGTCTGATGTCCCAATGGAGATTTGGGTCCTGGGACTGAGGTTTGTGCCCTGGAGAATGGTCTTGGGTTTGGGATAAAGGTCTGGGACAGTGGCAGGACCTTTGAGTCAGAGAATGGTGGTCTGGACTACTGTTGATATCTGGACACCAATAAAGAACTGGATACTGGGTTTAAGGACTGGGCTCAGGGATGGACTTCTCTGCCCTGGAATGAATATCTGGGACCCAGACAGAGGTCTGAACCCTGGATGGAGGTCTGGGTCCTGGGAGGGCAGTTCAGGCTCTAAAGGGATGTCTGTGCATTGTGGGGAGTTCTGGCTGGTGGGCTGAACCTTTGGGTCATGGAATGGTGCTCTGGACTACTGATGGATATTTGGCCCCCTGATATATCACTGGATTCTGTGTTTGAGGTCTGGGCCCCGGGACGGCCTTCTGGGCCCTGGAATGAAGGTCTGGGACTCAGATGTAAGTCTAATGCCCAGATGGAGGTATGGGTCCTGGGAGAGAGGTCTAGGCACTGGGGGGGGGGGGGGGGGGGGAGGGCGGGCAGTCTGGGGTCCAGGTGGAGATCTGGGTCAAGGGCTGGACCTCTGGGACATGGAATGGTGGTCTGGATGACTGTAGATGTCTGGACTCTCATAAAGTACTGGTTACTGGGTTTGAGGACTGGTTCCCAGGATGGCCTTCTGTGCCCTGGTATGAAGATCTGAAACCCGGATGTAGGTCTGATGCCTGAATATAGGTCTGGGTCCTGGGAGAGAGGTCTAGCCACTAGAGGCAGTTTTGGGGCTAGGATGGAGTTCTGGGTCAGGGGCAGGACCTCTGGATTATGGAATGGTGGTCTGGACTACTGTGGATGTCTGGACCCCTTTAAAAGACTGAATGCTGTGTTCCAGGTCTAGGTCCCAGCATGGTGGTCAGGGGCCCAGATGTATGTCTGGGTCCCTGTTGGGGGTATAGTTCCTGTGAGGAAGGTCTGCGCACTGAGGGTGTTCTGGGCCCTGGGCAGAGGTCTGTATTAGAGGCTGGACCTCTGGGTCATGGATGGTGGTCTGGACTACTGTGGAAGTCTGGACCCTGATAAAGGACTGGGTACTCTGTTTGAGGTCTAGGCCCCTGGATGGACTTCTGGGATCCTCCAATAAGGTCTGAGGCCTGGATGTAGGTCTGAGACCCGGGGAGGAGGTCTGGGTACTGAAGGAAGGTCTATTTAGAATCGAACCTGTGGCCCTTCAGTGGATGGGAAGATGCTTCAACCACTGATCCACAATGGCTAGGGCTTTTTTGTTGTTGTTGCTTTTTGTTTGTTTGTTTCTTATATAGCTGGTTGGCTTTTATATCTATTAAGTACTCAGAAATCACTCTTCAATTCACATTCCTAAATACATTTTCTTTAAAAGCACACACATGCTCATAAATGATGAGCTTTCTATAGCAAGCTAGAATTCAATTCTTCCATAGCCTTATCTGTATTTGTGTCTTCTTAAACTTCACGGACAACGGTTCCTAAATTGTTTAGGATGTTGCAATAATAAAAGATAAAGATATATGGCTATGTAGGTATTTTATAATACCCAGAGCAACAAGCAAAGAGAAAAAGTCCTTTCTAATAATAATTAGCTTTATTCTGCACATGAGATTGCATTACGCTTGTTTTGGCAGGCAAAGGTCACCCTTCCTCATAAATTTTATCCCACCCACAGACCAATCTAATTATAGTAAATAATTTTCTCAATTCACAAGTCTGCTGTTCTCCAACCTGCCCATTATTTTCTATATTATTCCAATAAGCTACTACAAAAACAGCATGTTTCATTACCAGTTCAACATCTCTCTGAAAATGATGCATCCCTAAGTCCATTCCTCCCCACCCTGCATCAAGGGTGCTATATTCCTCAGTCTTTCACACCATAAAATCTCTGTTCAATAAAGGGTAGTTAATTTTTGATCAGGAGAGTGGGGGTTGTAATATTTTTACAACACTGGCAATATTACAAAAACAGAGAGGCAATATTTTATCTGTCAGTACAGGGAAGTAGAAAGCATCAGATTAAGAGTCAGAGGCTCCAGAGACCTATTAGCTGTGCAACCTTGGACAAATCACTCTATCTTTCTGAACTGTAAAAAAATATCACCTATCTTGTAAGGTTATTCAAATGAAAAAAAGTAAGAATATTTGAAAATTATAGAGTTGTATAAGCATGAAAGTCTTGTTGTTTTTGTTATTTAAAATAATATACAACTTTTTAAAGCCCCATTGGTTGAAGGAAACACCCCCATTGAACTTACAATATGTACTCCCATATTTACTATTTGACCCCCAATAAATCCTTCTGCTATCTCCTTGTGTAGGGTTTTGTTTTTGTTTTTATGGTTTGGGGTTTGTTTTGTTTTGTTGTTTTGCTACCTGAGTTATTGATTTTGTATCTTGCCTCAATAAAGAGAAGTAAAAATTTTCATAGGCAGAAATTCATCTCCATTTCACTGTACTAAGGGAGACAGCCTACAGAACCTTAAACCTTTTTTTAAAGACCCCAGTGATATATGAACATTCATTTCCAAGCACTCCCACTAGAGTCATTCTAATCCGGGAGCTCTAGGGACTGTTTGAACGCGGTCTATATGAAGTCGTTTCTCAGACACTCTTCTCACTGTCATGTAGCCAACAGGCTGAATCAACCACATGCAGTAATGAAAACATCCTGTATTTATAGGAGTATTTCTCCAAGGAACATCCTTCAGCAGGAAGGCCTGAAAGAGCTCTCAGAATTGAAGGACATATTTCAGGCATGTCTAACCTGTCTCCCAACCCCTATAAAATTGGTCAAGATACCAAATTGTGCCTTTCCCCGCCTCGTGCTGTAAAATGAAATGGGAGAGTTGTTTGACTTTATGGTTCTTCATGTCATTGTGTCTTTTTGCTATTACATGGGAGTAAATAAATAAATAAAAGCTATATTAAGCATTATGCCATGTCACCACCTCGCCAAACAGTGACATAGCTTCAACTGTGAATTTTGTCTTATCTTAAGAAATTGTTAAAAACATCAGTCTGTATAAAAATAATTTACAGGCATATATGTGTGAGATTTCTCCCCATCCCAAGAAAAAGCTCTTAGCATCTAGAAATACAGAGGGTGGGGGAAGATATGGAGGATTTGAAGCAAAGCCAAGTCTATCCTTTCTCCTCTTTAAAGTGAAGAGGAGTTGGACTACATTTGCTTTAAGATCCCTGTACTGCTTAAATTCTTGAAATACAAAAACACAAAGCAAACTGAGTGGTAAATTATTTTATTATGAAAGATAAAATAGACATTTTTCAAAGGCTTTCTCATGGGTAACCTTTATTTAAAATGACCTAAGAACAGAAAGTCCTAGGATTTCTGGGACCAGTGGTTGGTCAGAATGGGAAGAAGAGAGGGACTTCCCCCAGAGAAAGATGCTCACACAGCAATGATTGGCCCCCTTTTCAGGAAGGCAGACAAAATATCAAACTTCATGTGGAGATTGATGGCGGTACGGTGTAAATTTCATCCATTGATTAGAGATCTTCCCCTAAGGGTTGGCACTGCCCCAAATAGTGTGATTTTCATCCATCCTCTTTGTTGTCCTAGTGGGATTTGAAGACTTGCTTACAACTGGGTGGAGGGCCAAAACACAAGTTTAAAGAGGTGAAACAAATAGAGATAAGAAGTGTCCTCTGATCACCAATCTAACACCATGAAGGCTGAACATAGCTACTATGTCTTGAGCATCTACTATGTGTCAAGTATTGGGAAAATGTATTTCCTTACATTTTTTCCTTACACCAAAAATGGTTCTCTGTTCTCTCCATGTCCTTTGCCCCTTCCCATCTTCACCCCATGAAGTGACTTCAGCATAGTTATTCAAAGTGATAGCACAAGAAGTGGTCAATATGAGCAAAAGGATGTCTATTCTGAAGAATCCTGGTATGAGGAACACCTCCACTCATGGAAAACTTTGAGAACATACCACCTTTTCCAATGACCCATCATCACTGCCTTCCAAAGATGGAGACAGGAGCAAGCATTGCACCAAGCTTGGACTATTCTGGTGCCAGGAAAATGGAGCTAGGACACTGGGAGTTGGGGCGAGGCAGGAGGTGAGGTGAGGAGATGGAAGAGGCAGAAGAAAAGGAGGAGGGGAAGTATGCTTTGATATCCATCAAAGACTGACTCAGAATGCTAAAAGGCAATCTAATGGAGGAATTTTAAGTTCACTTTGGAGTTTGTGTGTCTTTGTGATCATCTTAGACTGAGCTCTTTTAGAAGGACTGTTTCTCACGTCCTTCTAGATGTTGCAGGATTACAAGATCCTTATTGTAACCCATAAAGTCCAGAAGAAACTGAAGCCCAGAGAAGTTAGGTAACTTGCACAAGGACACATAGCTAGCAAGCAGCAGAGCCAAGATTCTAGCCAGGGGCTGTCTGACTGGAAAAGCTGTATAGTCTTAGTCACCACACAACACACCTCACTCATAACACCCCTCTGCAATGCTTCCTCCAAACGACTAATGTATATGAGCCATATAAAAATTCAATACCCATCATTCTCTTTAAAACAGTTATTTGTGTTGATGGTATGTTTATTCACATATTTCTAGGTGCACCATAATATTTGAAATAACTTCTTCCACTATTCATTTCACAGTTATTCTACACGTAGCTCCTGAGTTTCTAAGCCAAGCCAGGCATTGTGCTGGGTGCTTCAGGAAGTCACAGTCCACTGGAAGAGATCACATTAAAATGGAAATAAGTGTTCGGTTTCCCATGGTACAGTAAGGCATAACCAAGAGATTAGAGCTTGCTTATTGAGCTGCAATCCAAAACCACATTATTGGGCTATAATTTCCTATTTGATTGACAAGAAAGGACTGAGCAACTGGTCCAAGGTCAAGCAGCTAGTCAGCAGCAGCTCATTTCACTTACTTTATTGTCTCTGACATACCATGTTTTCATGATTCACCCTCTTTTAATAGCCTTATGTAATGCTCAAAACATACTTTATGTTTTACAGACATTTTAAAAATTTGAGGCCAAAGAAGCAAAAGCTAACATTGGGCTGGATCACATTTTGACTGCCAGCTCTAAGGACGGCAGAACGCCTACAAGGTTTGGCTTCCCCCCAAGCATGTTTCCAGGCTATGGAAGCAGTTAATTCTGCCCTAAATGCATGCTGTGTCCTCATCTCCTCAGTAGCCCTCTATCTGGCTAAGACTTAATTGGTTTGGGTTGGGTAATTCATAGTGCCTCATTAGGGCATCAAAACACATACTAGGCTCTCCAGTAATTTCTCCCATGAAAGCACATTGATTGGCTCGTTCATTGGGAAAGGAATTAGCTAAAGGACTCTTGGGTTTGTGCGGAGAGATTAAGTCCACAATGGATAATTTCCAAGTGTATTCTACAGTCAGATTTCTTTAAGCCTGTGTGTCGATCAAATTCCTCTTCTCTTGCTAAAACTTCTTGCACATCTACCCAACAGCAAATGTGTGTCAGTTACCTTGCAGAAATTATATAAACTATAAGTATTTTAAAGTTTTCATTTGCCAGTGCCCCGGTTTCTTTGTCTGAGATGAATTTTGTTAATGCACTGAGAGGAAAACACCAAAAGATGGCTTTTCTGCTGATCCTGATTAACTACTCTTCCTCCTGCTCCTTTCCTCATTGTTGCTGTAATAGGCTCAGTCAGTACCCCATCTATATCTACTCACTTCTGCACAACAAAGCATGCTAATTGTGAATAATTACAATGCTCTGCTTATGTTTTCTGGTTTTAAGAGATGGGTCAGCACTCCTACTGGGCAAGCTGAAAATGTTGGGGTGTTAATGCCCCTGGAATCAACCAATGACAGGAGATTTAGGGAATAAATATCCCAGCCTCCTCACTTCACTGTTGGACAACTCTAAGATATATTTTTTACTCTCTCCCTAAGTTCCTTGGCAGATTAAGCTTCAGTTGCCTAAATGATGACTGGCTTGATAGTAAACACTTTATTGGCCTCTCCCTTACCTATCCTACTTCCTCACTCCTCTTCGAACATTATCTAAGGTCATCTCCCAAATATATCACTTTCCCTCAACTCCTTGTCTCAAGGTCTACTTCCAAGGAACCTAAAGTAAAATACTTACTGTGGTCTGGTCAATCTTTGACTTTTACCATCTGACTTTTATTTTTTTTAAAATATATTTTTTTATTGATTTCAGAGAAAGGAAAGGAGAGGGAGATAGAAATGTCAATGATGAGAGAGAATCATCAATGGGCTGCCTCCTGCATGCCCCCCACTGGGAATCAAGCCCACAACCCAGGCATGTGCCCTGTCTGGGAATCGAACCGTGGCCCCCTGGTTCATAGGTCAGTGCTCAACCACTGAGCCGCAGCAGCCGGGCCAACCATTTGACTTTTTAATTGTTAGGTCATTGAGACAGCTAGCCTACTGTGGTGGGGCAGAGGTTTCTCAGTAGACTGTTTACCCTACAACCTAAACATATCTGGTTGGAACTGGAGACTAATGGAATAAACCTATCAGGAACCTGTTTTCATTATGGTTCTAAAGACTTCCTGGGGAATAACTTACCCTAAAGGAAGAGAAAGTTGAGACCTACCAACTTGGTCCAGTATTAGTGGGTAGAGAAGAAGTAGGTTGGGACAGTTTTGAGTAGTATGTTCATACACCCTCTACATTCTCTTACTCAGTTTATCTATATCCTTACTCCACACCCATGATCTTCTGAAGGCCCTTTAGTGGAGAATAGTAGGGGTGAAGGAGAGCATGAAAAAGATAGAGCAAAATAAACTAGAATAAATAAAATGGTTGCTCTCCTTACAGCTGCTAAAAGAGATCAAAACAGAAACTTGCTCTGGTTTTGTTGTTGTTGTTGTGTCTATTTTTACCATCAAAATGGTATGTCATGGAGAAACATTAGTAAAACTTCAAGCAGTATCCCATATATATCATTTCCCTGACATTAGCCTGCCTTGATATAGACAAGATAGCCAATTTCTAAAAACCCGCAAACTCTTCTCTCAAGATAATATTCTGGGACTCTCCTACTGGGAAACAAAGACATTCCCTTCTCCTCAATCTTACAAAACATGCGCATAGGCATATTGCCACTGACAGTCTCAAGTGGACTAACCCGCCGGCTTTCTCTTTATCCCTTGCTTTCTTATAAAAACGTCATGACACCTAGTATCTGCATGAACACAATTGTGAATGGGACATACCCCTGGGATTCTGGATCCTCCAGGAGTGTCCCATAATGCCCCTGTCAGTTGGGGTTGCCATTGGGTGTCTAATTTAACTAACAAATCTAAAGAATCACAAGGAGACAGCCATGCCCCCAGTGACTTCACAGATGGGAACCCTGCCGTGAGTAAGTTATTCCAGCAAGTTTGCCATTAGCTTATGTTGAACATCCTCCTGACAGATCTGCTCATTTCTTAATAGCATAAAACAGCTCACTGTTAGGAGGCATGAGTCTCCCTTGACTTGACAAATACCATGGCCCCATTTCTAGCTGTTTTTATAGATGTCCTAAAGGCATCTGAGTATGGCATTTTATATTTGGCAGACACTGATCAACAACAATCTTTTCTATTAGTCTTGGAAGCCTCAGCCTTAAATGCACAGGATTGGATTCCAACAAGTGACGGATATCCAACTCTGTAGACAAGTGCATTTTTAGGGTGAATTGAGGGAGGGAGAGCATCCATACTGCTTGAGCACATGTGGGCACATTTTGCAAAATCAACTTAGCTGCAAATTTAACCTGAAATCAAATCATGTCTTGGCATTATGCCTAGCAGGCATTATATAGTTGTTAGTTTCAATCACAAGAACAATTACTTCTAGTTATGGTGCAGATCAGTTTTAAAAGTCCTCAGGCCAGCAAAGTCTTCCTAGGATGCAGCTAGCTGCAAAAAAAAAAAAAAAAAAAAAAAAATCTGTTGATGACAGAAGTGTAATATTTTATACTTTCAGCTTTTATTAATATTTTGTGTGTCAATTGGCAACAGGCACAGAGCCCTGGCACTACACCACATGCATGGTTCCGGTGAGATGAATGAGGATGATATGTCCCACAGAGTCAGAAAGTGTGAAGTGTACAGGAGAGTCAGACCATACTGAATAAGCATATCCAAAACTGGAGAGAAAATACTGACCTCTATGTAAAGATGAGCTAATGAATGCAAAGAACTTAGTTCCGTGCCAAGCAGGCTTGCAGTAAACATTAAGTGAGGTGTTGTTATCATTCATGCTATTTCATTAGAAAACTTAAATTCATATGTACATAAATACTGAGTGGGAGCAAACTCATGTTAGAAAGGGGTGAGTTCTGATTAGATTATAAAGGTTTGAAGAGTCAGGTTGGAGCAGAGAAAGCTATCTAAGAAAATAATCCAAGAAAAAACACACAGCTGTGCATGTGAGCACACACCCCATCACAGAATTCAAAGGACAAGGACAGTGAAGCCCCAGGTAGGTCATTCAAATACCAACTGTTATCTGTAAGATGTAATGAAATGTAAACATCTGGCTCTTTGCATAATTTTGATCAAAGGAGCATAATATGTTTTGCATACATATGGAGGAAAACCAACTGCATTAGGATTTTCACCAGGGAAGAACTATGCAGGTGTCAAACTAGGACACTGCACCATTCCTTACCCTCTAATGACAAGGAGGTAGAGGTACAAATTTAATTTGGGTGAGTACGTGAGCCATCATGGGGTGCCCAGCAGAAGGTACAGGCCACCTCACTCAACATACTGGGTGGGAACCGAAGTGAAGTCAAAAGAAAGAGGGAAGAGAGAAGGACTTCTCTCTGGGCCCACCTTTTATGCTCATCACTCACCTTCTGTGGACACATTTTTGCTGGCCCTCACTCTTGGCTCCAGGGTTGGGCATATGATCCAGGTCTGGCCCATCCATGTATTTTTTTCTCACTTGGTTCAAGATGTGGTCAAGACTCAGACCAAAGAACAACAGGACTTTTTCGGGGACAGTGCAGCAGGGCTGATCTCTTTCTGCTGGTGTCACTTAGCTGAATGCTGACGTCATTTGTGCTCCTCCAGTCACTATGTGGGAAAGGCATATCTGGGAATAAAGTCAGCACAGACAGAAGAGAACTGAGAAGGCAGAGCAAGACAGACAGAGACCTGACACCATTGTTGGAGCAACTAAACCCAGCTGAGCATCTGGACTTCACTGTGGATTATTCAGTTGCTTGGTTCAAAAGAAGTTGAGGTAGGTTTTTGTCCCTTGACATGGAGTCTAATAAAACGGTTTAAGTTACCATGTCAATGCAGAGACTTGCAATCTCTTTACCTCTGTTAACCTATTTCTAGTTGCCTTTACTTTTTAAAATTATGTTCATTAAGTCTTCATTGTTAAAAGTATTACATATGTCCTTTTTTTCCCCCATTAACCTCTTCTAGCCTGCTCCTGCCCCCTATCCCAGGCCTTCACCACCCTATTGTCTGTCTTCATGGGTTATGCATATATGCTTACAAGTTCTTTGGTTGATTTCTCCTCACCCACCCTCCCCTACCTTCCCTCTGTGATTCAACAGTCTGTTTCATGCTTCTATTCTCTGGATCTATTCTGTTCATCCATTTATTTTGTTGTTGCTGTTCATTAGATCCACTACGAGTGAGATTATGTGATACTGTACTTATCTTCTTCTGACTGGCTTACTTGACATAAGCCAGTCAGACAAAGATAAGTATCCAGTTGCCTTTAGAGCATCTAACTTGGAGACAACTCACACCACAGCTTGCATGTGTTTAAAACTGAGCTCATTGTGATCTTGACTCTTTCTCCAGCTGCACTTTATCTCCCCCATGTCCCTCCACCAGGCCTCTTTTTCTATTAGGCATATGATCCAGGGTTGGAGACATGGTAAGAAAGCCTGTTTTGACTAGCAAGCATTTCTTTACTCCTTCTGTTAGCAGCCTCTCCTCTCCTTTGGGTATTAGCCTCTCTCGCGCTCCACATGGATTTGGTGGCTCTTCCACTCTGAGTTGGGGCACCACCCTCCTGGAAATTATAATTGGCCAGGGATGGGCACATGATCCAAACTAGCTGCTGTCACTTGGGATCTAAATAGTAAAGTTTCTGCCATCTCCTCCTCTGCCTACCTATAACCATCCTGCTCCACTTTCAGGTCCTATAGTTTTGGGAATTATTTTCTATTCCCTCCCCCCCACTTCTTTTACGTCTAAATTTGCAACATTTTTTCCTAGTCATAAAGAATACATTTTCAATTTTTAAATGTAAAAAAATAAATACAATTTACTACTTCTTAGGGTTCATGTGATTAGATTGGTCCCACCTGGATAATCTGAATCTATAACCTTAATCGCATCTGCAAAGTCCCTGAGAACACATTCACAGGTACCAGGGATCAGGGCTTGGACATTTAGGGGGCCATTCTGCCTGTCACACATAGCTCATCAATTTTGTTCCTCATCACTTTCTCCACTCCAAAATAATTCATACTTTTGATGGTGAAAAGGCTATGACTGAATTTGGGAGTTCTTTGATTTGGTGACCAAGCAGTGTATTTGGTTTTGAAGTAGAAATATTTCATCATGTTTTCCCAGACGTTTAACATAAAACATCCTCCAAGGCAATTTTTACCCTCTGCTCACCAATCAGCATTCTGATTAAAATTAATCTCCCAGGGAATTTGATATCAGGAAGGGACTTCTCAGGATAGAGAATTCAAATAATTAAGTCAATAGAAATTAAATATAAGTCTAAATTAATATTTAAATGTAAATTATAAATACCTATTAAGGTAAATTAAATATAAATGAATATTTATAAAAATAAATATAAAAAATAAATTTAAATGATGGCATTATGATGCCAACTGGAATTGGTAATATGAGTCAATAACCCAAAGAAGGATTATGTCTGGGAGCACTTAAATCATCCAGAGGCCTAAATCCTGCCTCTTTTGTATCTATACTATCTTGGTTTTCAAGCAGCCATACTTTTGACATTATCATTTGACACTGTAGGGACTCCAGAATGTCCCCTTCTTACCTTCTAGATTCTTTGGCTGGTCTAATAATTATATCGACATAAAATAGATTAACAGAAGAAAAACAAATTTAATTTCTTTTGTTTAGGAGCCCCCAAAATATGAGACTCAAAGACATCGGGCAATTGAGGCTTAGATGCCATCCTTAGCTAAGGAGCTTCTAAGGGGGAGGAGGGCAATTCACAGAACAAGAAGAGCAGATGTTTGGTAATTAGATGCTACCCTGCCATGCAGGTAAGTGTTTCGGATAAGGTTACCTGTGGTAATAGCTCTCTTTCTGGGCCAGTCCCCCCATCTAAATTCTTTTAGACAGTTCAAGGAGTCTGTTGGAACTTGATTGCCTTCAGCACAAAGTAATCCACATGCCAAAGTGGCACATTTAGGGACGGCCTGTCCAGCTCCCCCTTCAGCCCCAAACACTATTTTTAATACTTACCACGGCGAAACTTCTGCCATGGGTATTCCCCAGCCACTGCTTCCTTGCCTCCTATCAGAAGTCTTGGAATTGTGATACTTTTATTACAATATTATTTTCTTCTCTTTTTTTCTTCCCTTTTCTGTATTTTGTTTGTTTGTTTATGGATATTTATTACCATATGATTTTTATCACTGCTAAAATGTGTGCACTCTGTGTAGATTCTTAAAGCAGCAGGATAGGAAGGGAAGCAGGAGGTCAACAAGGAAAGAAGAGTCAGTCACCAAAACTCAGCCGCAGCTGGACCCACAAATACATCCTAGAACAGGTCAATGCCCAGGCCTTTCATCAAAGCGTGATTTTCATTAGATTCCCCTCCAAGTTTTTCTTAATCTAGGCTTCCTACCCCGTGTTAATTATATTTCTGACCCCAAACTAACACATGAAGAGACTGCCTGTTGTGATGGAAAGTATGCTGGACTAGATGCCAAAAGCTGGGAGGTTTAGGGCCAGCTTGGAGCTAACCAGCTGTGTGACCTTGAACAAGTCATTTCATCTCAGAACTGTTGTCCCCTTGATTCTTTAATGAACAGTTAACAAAACTATGTCTATGATTTCTTCCCAGTCAAAGCGATGTCATCCTTTGATCCTGATTCCCTTTTTTCTTGCTATTAATATAAACCACATATATAACAACACAGTCTACAATTTTTATAAACCAGGCTAAGTTTTTACTACTATTTATTGCTAAACATAAATTACTATTCATGAGCTATGTAACACTAAAAACTGTACTCTATGCAATTTCAAAAACAATTTGGTTCAATTTATTTGGGGTATGATTCAGTAAATGAGGTATGTCACATACCACTGTGAGAGTGAATGTTAGTTTTAAAAACCAGCAAATAGAAACTGGATCTGAAAACTGGAGCTAAGATTGGCTGGGTCCATCATCTTTATGAGAGTAGAGGGACTTAGTAAGACACCATTTGCCTAACAACTGGGCAGATAATCTGGAGCCACAGGGCAGGGGGTGGTAAATTGGTGGGAAAATTAAAGATACATTTTCCCCAGCTGTTTGATTTTTCATGCTGATGAGTTTTGAGGTTACAGTATGTAACTCGAATATGAAACATCATGGGGGGGAAGAGAACTCATTTAATATTACGTTAGTTGTGGAATTATAACTAGGTATAAAGCAAAGAAAGTAGTTATCTATTATTCATTCCTTCTGAATAGACATTTCCTGTCTGTGAACACAAATCATGATTAGAATTCACTTTCTAAAACTCAAAGATGCCACTAGATGATCTGACCTTGTGTATGATAACGGAGCATCTTTAAACACTGATGCTTGTCTGTCCTCCTTATATTGCACACCTGAGAATTAGACCTATCCTAGTCCCTTGCAGGGGGAAGGAATTAACCTTAGGGGGTTTCAATGACTTGCCCAAGTTATCAGAGGTTCTGTCTCCTTAGGCAATCCTGAACAGATCTTACCACAGGCACCAGTCAAGTTAGCTATCTATGTATCTATATTTGATTGCCTATATTATATGAAGAATTTTCTCTCACTGTTATCAGAGCCCACCAAACAGCATGTCAGATTGACTGGAAACTAACATACTTTCCTGTTCATTCCAAGTGTCTCTAGCTGCTGAGTGAAACTGTGAAGATGGCTTCTCTTGAACAAGGTGACACAAAAGAGGTGTCCTGGCTAGAGACGATGTACAGAATATAGGTGTGCCAGACATAGGTAAGCCTCAGGCTCAACTGCTAAATCAAGGACTGTGTCTCTTGACCAAGGCCTTTGAAAGGTAAGCCTCTGGGGTGCATAAGCAGGCTAAATAGCCATCTCAGGCAGCAGATAAAGAAAATTTGAATTTATTTAAGAAAAAGGGGATGGGAGATAGGGATATCCAAAAGGAAGGGCTACACAGAGAAAAGGGGGTCTGGTCTGAGAGACAAGTTCAGGAAGTTAGCTCAGGACAAACTGCCACTGCCCATTGCTCCCCTGGTTGCCAGTCCCTTGAGGTCCCTGGTTGGGGGATATGTGCCTGTGGTGGAATGGTGCCAGTGTGTGTGCTGCTTGGAAGAAGAACACACACTGAGTCCTTTGTCCTGACATATTTATCACTCTCTTGCAAGTAGAAAATTTAGGGGAGGTTTCATGGGAGATCTGAATAGAATATCCATTAGCTTTCCAGGTGTGTTCTTTCAGGGTCATGGTCTCCACTGATTGGTCAGTGGCAGGGCAGGGGGTCATTAGCCAAGGTAGTTGGTCCTGAGGCAGCCATTGTCTGGTTTTGCTGCCTTTCTGGCCCTGGAGCTAAAATACAACTGAAGCCTAGATCTTATCTTTAGGGAGGAAAAGGTCAGGGGGTATAAAGCGCATGATCCATAACATGTTAGGAAAGGATAGGTTTCCCTGGGGGTGAGGTTCTTATTTTCCCAGTGTTGCCCATTGCTAGGCATTGGGGCTTTCTGCCCTGGTGAGTTTCCGTACTGGCCCATCGGCCCATCGGCCCATCGTTCTTGCTCTAGGGGTCTAACAGCTTTTATCTGAATCAAAACATAAAAACCCACACTGCTAAGAACCTTAATAAACAGAGATAATACTCCCATTGGTTTTCTTCTTTTGTTTGTTTTCTCCAATTAAATTATGCACTAAATCAACTTTAAAATTCAGTCAAGTTTGACTTAGAATCTAATATACTCATTTTCTAAAAATTATTATATAAGAACATAATTTCATTGAATTGCTGTGTCATCCAGTTCAAACTTTCCAAAAATTGATGGCTAGACAGACAGTTAGATGGGTAGATAGATGGATAGGTAGGAGGATGAATGGATAGGTGGATAATGGATGGATGATAGGTGAATAGATTAAATGGATGAATTCCCTTTCTTGGACTATAGTTACTGGCTCCAACCTCTAAGAGTACATAATGTAGCTGCTCACTTGTTAAATCCTGCACTGATTAAAAAGTGAATGCAAATTGTCTCTGATGAGCTTTTTATCATGTTCATAAGAAGGAGAAGTCTGATATAAAGTAGTAAAACAAGAATAAACAAACCTATAATTTGGAGCACCGGCTCTGGGGACAATAACAAGGTTTTCCAATCTTTCAGATCATAATTAACAGTGTAAAGAATTAAAGGGAAGTTCAGGAAGGAGTACTTAAACCTTTTTGTAAATTTAAAAACAAGTAATGATCTCCATTGCTGTTCTCCAGGTTTATTCAAATTTGGACAATTAGGACAATTAAATACAAAACAGAGACAGTCCTAAAGAGGGAGCTGCAACAAAGCAGAATAATTGCTGGTACCGGCTATCAAATTTACATAAAAAAAGATTAAAAAGCTGATTTACATTTAAAAAACAAGATCAGGCAACATCTAAAATAGATAACACAACCCGCTGAGAAAAGCTCTTTTCATCAATAAAGGAGAAGCAAAGGTGATTATCCATAACAAAACTAATCTTCTATATTGCTTTAATCACCTAAAACCACTTTAACTGTTTATTTGGGAACTGTTATGTCTGGGGGGTGGGGGGGGGGGAATTGCATGTAAAAGTGTCTAATCTCCAGGTTGCAAGAAAACACAGACACCCTTCAAGATCCTGCTCACACACTCTCTGCTCATCATTTGCCCTCTCTCTAGATTCTGTTTTCTCTTGGTTATCAAATTCTTCACCAATTACAAATCCAGCCATTCTAGAACTTGAAAATTAGCCAGGTAATTGGTTTCACAGATGCTTCCAGAACAGCAGTTTTGTTTATTGTTACAGCATCTCATGAACAAAGTAGATTGTATAGCCCTTTCCTTCCTGGACTGAGCATCTATGGGGCATATTGAGCTTTTTTTTATAAACAGAAAGAACATAATTACCTCAGTTTTAATATGTGCCATCACCAGCACATTATTAATATTTGCTATTATGTGATTCTTCAAGAATAGTTATTTTTTTTATTAGTTCATGATTTGAGCTTGAGAAATCAAAAACACTTCCAAATTTAACAACAGACTTTAACCAAGATAGGAATCACAGGGACCTGTAGGAGAAGTTCTTGTGCGCTATTTTCGTCTAGAAAGCCCTACAGGAAGAACTCTATGGTCATAACAGCCCTCTGCCCCCCCCCCCTCCCCCGCAACTTCCCATTTTTTTTTGGGAAAGAATTTCCTTTCCTTTATTTCCAGAGGGACTTGCAATGGCTCACCTTGGCTGTACCTACCAGTTTGCAATCCTTTCATTTTTTCACAAATAAATGTGTTTGTGGTTTTTGGGGTATTTTTTGTTTGTTTGATTGATTGTTTTGTTTTGGGTTTTGTTGTTGTTGTTGTTTTTTGCTCAAAGAGCACATGGCTGACTTTTTATTTGAGATCAACAACACTTACACAGATCTCAAAATTGGGGAACCAGTTTGTAAAACTTCTTGTTAAACCACCCCAGAAATTAAGAAAATTACAATTATCCTAGTCATGAATTTGTGTTGATTAAGAAAACTAGAAAGAAGCTAAAAACTGAGAGAAAATCCTATTCAGTCCATTTATAAAGAAGCAATGAAATGCTGATGATATCAAGAGCTTTTATGATAACAAATGACAAGGAACACACTGCCCTAAATATGCTACCTTGTTATAATGAACACAGGCCTCTCTTAGAGACACTGTGGATTCGGATTCAGACCACTGCAAGAAAGTGAGTAGTAACCCTTTTGCTGTAACCTGCAACCATTGTACCCATTCTTATTCCTTTTTGCCCACTTACTCAGGTGCTCTTTGTTCTTCTGCCCGGTGTAAGCAGCTGATTGTGGATGGGAGAGAGGACTGGGCAGACTTTCATGGGTGACTTACTGCTCTCCCATACTGCCGGTGTTATTGGAATAAATGTTCATATATAATTCAACCTGTCTCTGTTTAATTGGCTCAAATAGTGACAGGCAGCCTGGACCCATTGGTTGTCTTGTTTCAAACTGAGAAGTGCCCTCCCTTTATCCAGAGGAAAGGAGCAGCCTTATCTCCAAAGACAGAAGGATGCAAAAGGAATCTGAATGAATCGGCCTTGCTAACTTTCCCTCGGTTTACACCCTTAGCCCTTTGTCCTAGCACACCTGCCCACAACTTTCCACTTTTCATTAAATCTAGTGTAAACACTCGGGTTTAACTATTTCTTCAGACCTTCATTTACTCATGAAGGCTCCTGTGTCACATTAAACTTATATTAAAATATTAAACAAATATGTACGCTTTCCTCTTGTTCATCTGTCTTTTGTTACAGGGACCCCAGCCGGAAGCCTAGAAGAAAAAAATTTTTTTTTCTTTCCCACACAACAAACCAAAGATCAGGCAACATGACTAAAAAACAAAATCTAAATTTAGGACAAGAAAAGAGAAGGTAGATTGTTTTATAAATTCTCTCAAAATTTGTCAATACACTTCTCTTGCCCCCATGTCTTAAAATTATGCAGATAGGGAGTATAGTCAATATTATAATAGCTATGTATCAAGTCAGATGGGTAGGAGATTTATCGGGATGATTGTTTGTAAGTTATGTAATGTCTAATCACTTGGGTGTACACCTGAAACTAACATAATAATGTATGTCAACTGTAATTGAAAAAAATTTTTTTGAAAAGTGCCTACTGTATGTTATCTACATGAAATAGTTCCAATTGCATGTATTTGTGAATCTAATAGAAAGTATTTGTATGCTTTAAAAGGCTTCAAATATCTGGCCACGCTAGGCATCACTTCTTGTTCTATCAAATAAATACTTGTTCCCATTCATTTCTATTATAAATAGAAAATATAGTCCCATGTGAAACAACAAAAGAGAGCCTATGGCCAAAAAAGAAAAACAAAAAGATATGATAATAAGGTGATCGGCACTGTGGCCCCTCCTGAATTGTGGGCGCCAATGTATTGAACTCCCCAGAAAATAAGAACATCTTGTACTTTTACAGTGGAAAGGCATTGATTAACACCTGCCCTTATCATGTCTATAAACTGGTAACTTCCTACATCTGATTTATTTAAAAGTAACATCTATTCAAAGTACCACAAAAGGTAGAGGACAAAATAAATTGAAAGGCCATCAACCCTCGAACACACTGAATGAAACAACATAACAAGAACTCACATAATAATAATACAACTCTGAAATTTTAACTCTCTCCTGATATCTGTGGTTGTACTAATGCATCGCCCTCCATGGGAATAGTCCTAAAACACTCCCCATGGATAAGAGAAGCCTGGAATTGAATCCAAGAGAGTATAACTGGATTATACTTTCAATTGTGCTACTAATGTTCTCTAGGACTTGGGGGTCAGTGGCTTAACCTCAGAGCATCTTCGCTCATCCATCGGCAAAAGAACATCGATGGCTTTCCTGCCAAGCTCTAAGAGAAAATGAAAAAAAGGAACTAGAAACTGCAGGTTTCCCTGAATTCCCTGGATAAATGTTCTATAAATATTTGCTACTGTTGTTATTATTTCTGTAAAGCGTGCTTCAGCCCAGACACAACTATTTTGACTACACATGCAATGCAACCAGGGAGAAAAGATAAAAATTGCTTTCATTAAGTAGCAATATGAACTTGCATCTAGTCAGCATTCACCCATGTAATAGTTTTAAATGCCCATAGTATCCTAATATGTGTAATGTATGAAAGACAGCCTGCACTTTAAGAGGTGTGTAAGGTAAAAGGGAAGAAAGGACACAAACATACAGAATAAGACATAAACACATAACAAGAAATGCTATCAACAAAAGAACAATGTGGATGAGCTCACTGACAATGAGTGGAAGAGACCAAATACACATACATACTGTATGATTCTATTTATATGAAGCTCAAGAATGGGGATGACTCTTCTGTTATTAAAAGTCACAACAGCGGTTGCCTCTTAGTGGTGGGTGGATGATGAACTAAGAAGGACCATTGGGTGCTGGAAATGTTCTAGATCCAGGTGTTGTTTTCCGGGGAAGATACTTATGTAAAACTTCATCAAACTTCACACTTAAGATGCATGCCCTTTATGTATGTTATTCCACACACATAGGTTGATTAAGAACAGCTCTGTGGAATTAGAGTAAGTGGATGTCTGACGAGAACCAATTTCAGGATGTAATTATCACAAGAGTTTTACCAAAGGGTTGGTGAAGCTTGGGGAGCTCAACAGGGTTGAGTCACATGTAGTTTACCGGTTGGAAATGGCTAAAAGGCACTCCCCCCAAACCTGAATGGGACTGTTAACTGCCAGACAGCTCAAGGCATTTTATTGCCTCCTGTTGGCCAAACACCTGAACAGCTGTAGGCTATTCCCCAAACTGACAATCCTAAACCTTTTGATATCATACCCTTTGAAGTGTGTATTTCCACCTTGCCTTGGGACAAATTGTACTAATAAAAGCAGGTTCCTTGGTCCAGGAAGAGAGCCTTTTAGCTCCTTCAGCTGGAAGCTCCTCTGACTCCCAATGCCTTTCAAAAAATATCTTTGGTTCACAGACTCCTTCTAAATCACTTACGAGCAGCCCTTTCTCCAGAATGCTGAACCCTTTGTAAGGCTGGGAAAAAGAACCCCAGACAGATTTCAGAGAGACACAGGAGTGACTGGAGTGGTTAGAGGTGGGGCAGGGTCCCTCAGAGAATGTGCTAGGAATATGGTTTCTATGGGATGAGGGACTGGATTTGGCAAAGAGGAAGGGAGAGGACATTCTCCTCAAAGGAATAGCAGGAGCTTCCCAGATAGTCCAAGACCATCTTCCCAAGTCATTAAAAACACCCCAGACTGGGCAGGCTAGAAAAGGTCAATTGGGGGGGGGGGGGGGGGGAGAGACGCAGTGTGTGTGTGTGAAGGGGACTTATGTAATACTTTCAATAATAAAGATTTTTTTTTAATAACACAGACCTACAACTACAACAAAAGTTCAAGGATAAAATTTCTTTCCTTTTTTTTTTTTTTTTTTTTTTTTGAGAGAAAGAGAGTGGAAGGGAGGGGGAGAAACAATGAAAGAGAAACATCAATGTGAGAGAGACACATTGATTGGTTGCCTCCCACACATGTCCCGACAGGGGCAGGGATGATGTGCCAGCCTCATAGAGGAGCTAGGGTGGGCAGTGTCCGCCACAGTAGCTATTTAAGCATCATCCCCATCTTTAAATTAGCAGTTAGTTACTCTTGGCAGTTAGACCAGCCCATTACTTTCACACTGTCCTCATGATTTTCACAGCCAACATCTAAAAAAAAAACATTCGGTTTTCCTACAAAAGAAGCTTCATCTTACTATGTATGGCATCAGATGGGTAGTAGATTTATCGGGTTGGTTACTTTGTAAGTTACATAAATGTCTAATCACTATGTTATACGTCTGAAACTAATATAATTTTGTATGTTAACTGTAATTTTAAAAACATCTTTGCCATTCATGACAACAAGGAAACACTAGTCTCCTATTAAAGGTCAACCTGGTATTTAAAAAAAGAAAGAAAGAAAAGAAATCTCATCTTTTTTTAAAAAAATATATTCCATTGATTTTTTTTTTTTTTACAGAAAGGAAGGGAGAGAGATAAAGAGTTAGAAAAATCGATCCGCTGCATCCTGCACACCCCCTACTAGGGATGTGCCCACAACCAAGGTACATGCCCCTGACCGGAATCGAACCCCTTGACCCTTCAGTCCACAGGTCGACGCTCCATCCACTGAGCCAAACTGGTTTCCGCTGGTGATACTTCTTATCCCCTGTATTAGTGACAATAATAAAACAATGTGATTATAATGCTAATTACACGGCAATAAGCTCCAGTTTGTCTTCAGAAATGAATTTCCTTCAGATCCCAGGAAATTTGGGGGTAAGCGAGAAACAGAATGAACATTCAGGAGGGAGACAGAAAGTGTCTTCTCTCAAGCCATAAATCATGGAAATTGAATTAGATCATCTCAAATGGAGGGACAAAAAGCCAGTTACAGATCCATTTCACGACATGGGCTGACATGGATTCCATTTGCGACTCACTGAGGAGCATTACTTATTCTGAGTGCTCCTGTGACAGTGCAGGCTCTTCACGTGAAGACAGGTGACGCTTCGAGGGGGGGGGGGGGGGGGAGGACAGGAAGCAAACGTGTTAAATTCTGCTTTTTACTTGGCGCAAAATTTAGAAGATCCTATTCTTTCCAGGTGCAGTCAACACAACCAAATCATTTTTATCTCAGCCTTAGGGCAAGAGATCAACACTGAAAGACTATAACTGGATAGTGAGGGATCTAGCTAGGGTGATGGAAGAGAGTTAAAGAGGAGTTCATTTGTGGGTGTGGGTAGGATTCAAAGAAACCAACAAGCATGGAGAAGCACCCTGTGGCTAGCCACAGCAGAACTGTCACCAGCCGTAGGCAAAGGGGGCCAGCAGGGGAGCAGAAGTTGCTGGGACCTGAGACCTGTGGCCTCCACAGAGGGCTGCATCCTCTCGAAAAGCAAGCAGAGAGAACAGACATGCCAACCACTGGCTTCTCCAGCCTTCTGATCACCTTGGTCTGAATCCGGCCAGAAGCCAGGAGACCAGGGTCTGCCCAGGGCAATCCACACAGAACACAGAGCAGCTTGGAGAAGCATGGAGAGCATATCTGGGGCAGCAAGCAGATAACATCAGTACAGTATCCAACTATCCCCTGCTGAATTTGGTATCCTTAATAAACAGGTGGGAAGTTATAGTTTTAAGAAGAAGAAAAAAATAGTTCCCTTCCATTTATTCCTTGTGGGAAGTGCTTCATGTATTATTGATAACAGCTGCCATATGTCAGGCACGGAACCAGATGCTTTACTCCTAGTTATTTTATGTAATTTAATCCTCATAATAACTGTGTCGTAGATGAAATTAACTTCGTTTTGTAAAATGCTCGACTTGAGGCTTAGAGGGGCTGAGTACCTGGCTTCGCGTCACTTGGGCTGGAAGCACAGGAATGGAGGCGACACGGAGAACTCCCGGTTGTCACAGCCCACGTGCTCCCCTCTGTCCGGCTTCCCTGTGACAGAGAGTCTGCCATTGCTCAAACACCTTAGGGGCCCTCCTCAGCATTGCCTTTTTTGTACTTTTAGGAGCGTCCCCTCTCCCCAAACCAGTCCCATAACTTTATAGTCACACATTTTTAACACCAACAAACAATGGTGATGATTCATCCTCATCAGGGTCACCAGATGTAAGGCCAGATGATGCTTGAGATTCACCCCCACAGGACTGAGGATATTAAAAATAAGCTTTGAACAATAATAACTCTAAGAGAGAAGGCTCCAAAACAACACCCGTACTGCTGGACATCAAGATTCAGAAAGTAGCCCTAACGGGTTTGGCTCAGTGGATAGGGCGTCGGCCTGCGGACTGAAGGGTCCCAGGTTCAATTCTGGTCAAGGACATGTAACTTGGTTGCAGGCACAACCCCCAGTAGGGGGTGTACAGGAGGCAGCTAATCTATGTTTCTCTCTCGTCGATGTTTCTAACTCTCTATCCTTTTCACTTCCTTTCTGTAAAAAAATCAATAAAATATTTTTTTTTAAAGAAGGGGATTTCTTCATCACTTAAAAAAAAAAAAAAAAGACTCAGAAAGTGGTGCCTTTCAAACCAGCGGCAATTTCCCCACAGATTAACCCCAGGCCTCCGGCTTGTCTATAGGAGCAGGAAAATTGGAAACAGCCCAAATCTCCAAAAAATAGGGCAACTAGTAAATAATGTGTTTGTATACTGCCTGCCTCCACCTCACCCTCCCCTTTATCCAATGGAGACCAGCCTGGGAGCAGGAACTGGCTGCCCTTCCCAACTCCTCACCCAGCCCTGTACACCCAGCCCGGCCCAGCATAGACACTCAGTGGGTATCTGATGAAGGAAGGAAGGAATGAATGAAAGCCTCTTTCTTCCTAGAGCATGACCTTTATGTAAACATCCCATACCCTTCAGTGTCGTTCTCCATAAAGAACTGATAATGATGAACATGAAGTGTTTTGTTCCCTCACATGTGAGGCCAGCAAATCACCTGCAGAATTATCTATGGGTAAGGAGGAAAAGAAATAACCCCCTATTCCTCCCATCCTCTACACCATGCCCCCACGTCAGCTTCCCCCTCTGGCTCACACAAGTCAAGCGTCAAAACAATCACCAACTGTGTCTGGCAGACATCAAGCCTTCTTTTCTTGCAAGGCCGTCCAAAATATAATGAGTATTATTTCTGCATCTCCTCTATGGCCATGTAATCGGCTAATACGAAAAGTGCCAAGAGAGATGGCGTTTTGCTGGTTCACATCTAAAATTTAGACAATCAACCATGAATGCCTCGGGCTGATCACACGCTGGGAGAAGCAATAATAATACGTCTGGCCAGATTTCCCTGCCAACTGGAAGGCCCAGCTTGGGGAGCAGATGTGCCATGGAGGTGATGCATTTGGTTTTCAGTGGGGAAGGCCTGTGGATCTCATCTGTCTTCCGCACCCCCACTGGTCAGCTCAGAGCTCAGCGCTGACGCCAGCTGCTTAGGGACCTGCTCTGATGCGTGTCCTCCGGCCACAGGGAGAGAAGTGGGCCCTGAGGAGGAGGCAGCCCCACAGCGTCTGTGACCCAGTGGCTCTGCGCGCTTCGCTCACAGCCTCCTCTCTTTAATGTGGAACCAACCCTTCCTGTGCCCACAGCATTCCTTTTGGCGACTGCAGCATCCCCCTGTTATGCAAGGCAAGTCCAGCGCCTGCGGTGGATCAGCCTGCAGATCGCAGGTCGGCTGGAGGCCACAGATGACCAAGGGCAGAATCAATAGGCCTCTGTCGCTGCCACTTGAGAGAGACCCCAAGCTTATCAGCAGCATCATGATAAGTACCTATTTGCCTGACATCTCCTCAATCAATAACTTTGTTATTGTTTGCATTATCTGACTATAAGTTTGGTCAATATACCCAGCTAATGGGTAACATGAGCTAGGATTGCATTTCCAATCTTTTTAAGGTTAACTCTCTCGGCGCCATGTGGAAGGAGTCACGGAGAGAACTTTGCCAGCTTGACTTGTGCCTTTGCTGAACAGGGTTTATAGGACCCCTCGAAGGGATGGGCAGTCTTAAGACAGGAGCATTAATGTTTCCCAGGTCCATAACAAATTGAATAAACCCTGCCTCTCTTTGCTATTATTTTTATTAGGTTTTCCCAAGGATAGGCAGATGGTGTGTGTGTGTGTGTGTTTCCTTTACTTAATACACTGGAGAGAAAAGAGAATAAACCTGCTAGTGGAGGGATTGAGATAGGCAATATGAAGGGAAAGAGCTGGGTGGGAAATGTGGATGGGTCTAAAGAGGTTTTGAAACCCTCTCCATTGCTGGCCTAAGATTATATGGTAACACCACAATAAAAGCACATGTTCTTGGCTCGTACCACAAGTCAGCTCTCTGCACTGTATCAAGGGCCTTCCTTGACCATGGTCGAAAGACTTACTAGCAGTCAGCCCAGCACATGGCAACAGCCCCAGGTGTCTCCCGCCCTGCTGGGGACTGCCTGGGGCTTTTATATGAGATGGGGCACAAAATGTTATGGCTAATAATAAAAAAAAGAGATAAAACTTGTAGTGACAACAGTGTGCAGTACACAGAATGCTTTGATTTTCTTGTCACAGTGGAAATATTTATTGGTTTCTCCAGTCCAATTTGAGTGGCAACCCCAAGGACACAGGAAATAAACAATTCCTCGCCAGAATAAGCCTGGCACCATCACCTGCTTCACAATTCCGCCTTTTTGGTGCTTTTTTAAAATTGACTTTAGTAAGCCAGGGGGTCAGCAGCCTCTCATGAAACCCCACCCTGCCCTACCTACCAGTTTTCTAGAGGCGGATGTCACTGGGCTACCTCTGTGAATCACCCCAGAGGTGATTTCCAAGGCACCTTACCAGTGCATCCCTCCTCACTTCAATTCGCTGTTGGAGTCAATAATTCTTTATATTAAACGTTCCCTGTTGCGAAAAAATTAAAAATAAAAATAAAAATAAAATTGGCTTTAGTAAGTTCTTCAAATAGGACTGCATTGGTAATGAGGTTAACTATACAGATCAGAGAAAGTTCCCTTTTTAACAAATTAACTTTGAAAGTGTGCTGCCAGGTTTTCACACTGCACACTGCTGCTTCTTAGTGTCTGAACCCCAAAGCCAGCCTGAGAGCACATCCAGCCTGGCCCCCCAATTTCTGAGCTGAGGCCCAGAGAAGCGAGTGACGGCTCACATCACACATCGCACTGTCTCAGCACTGGGTCTCAGCTCCGACCTCAGTCCCCTACTCTGCGGGCCTTCCCCACCCCTTCTTTCTGGCTGTTCGTACTTCTCCACTTCTGATCATTCATCCGCTCATCTCTTGGCTGTTCATTTAGAAAGGGTGGGGGACAGGGGCCACAGCATACAGTGAGGCAAACGGGACCTCTGTCATAAACGCTGACCCTGTTGCTTAGACCCTCTTTGTCATCTGTGAGTATAAGAACGAGAAGAAGAGGGGTGAAGGGCAAGCAAGTTGAGAGAGGACGGGATGAAAAAAAGGGGGGAGGACTCTGACACAGCGGGTATGAATAAATGCCTCCCCTGAAGCTCTCCTTCCCTCCTGCCCTGACTGCTCACCTACAGTCCTAACAAGAATGGATCCCGCTAACAAACAGATCCGAAGGGGCTAACAGGGTTGATACGGATGTATCCTGGGAAATAATGAGTCATGGAAAATTATGAATGAAAAGCGATTGCAATCGATACATGACTACAATGTGAGGTGAGGAGGTTGGTGACAATTCCCAGGCACCGAGTCCTTTGTTTCACATCATGACTTTGGGGGTTGGGACATACTAACCTTGGTACATTGAAAATTTTAAGCTGAAGGAGTTGGGGAGACAGCAGGTGCAGAAAGTCCCCCTCCCCCACTCCACCCTCCTCCCTGACTCGAGTCTAAGAGCCTCGCGTGAGAGGTGCGATCCCTGCACTCAGAGGAGAGGAGCCTCCTTATCTCCGAGATGGAGGGACACGGAGACGAATCTGGACCAACAGGCCTTGCTAAGTGTAGCTGGGGTTACCACCCTTAGCCCAGGCCCCACTGTCCTATCATTTTCCCATGAACCTCTGCTCTCCACCAAACCCAGCATAAATACTCTCAGGTTGAACCATCTCTTCTGGTCTTCATTTCCTTATGAAGGTTCCCCCGTGACCTAAAACTGGTAGTAAATACACGTGAGTGCTCTTCTCCTGTGTATCCTTCCTTGTCAGTTAAATGTTCAGACCCCGCCGGGGACCCTGTGAGGCTGCAGGGAAACGTCTCCCTCCCGTCCATTCCACGCATGGCCAGAGCCTGTGTGCTCTGGACGGGGCCCTACCACTATCACCAGGGTTCCAGCACCTTCGCTGACTGGTTGACGGAATTAGTTACGTCTTTGGCCTTCTTGCCTTCTGGCTAACCCAAATGCTGCGAGTTCATGTCTGTGTCCTGGTCTCTCTCTCTCTTTTCAGTCGTGTGATCCTACATTTAAATTTGGGGAGGTGTGGAGAGACGGGGCTATTGAGAGGTGTCACATGAACAGTGGTCGTGGGAACCATGAAGCCCCGAGAGAGATCAGTGGGAGAGGAGGGACCATCTGGGTTGCTGAGTGTGGCACGCTGGGCTGTGGCCTGCTTGGTACCCCAGCCTTACGAACGCCTGCTCCTCCCCCTGCTGGGTAGACGTGCTTTCTTTGTTGCATACTCCAAAGTCTAGGATCCCCAATTCTACTCAGGCTTCTCCATTCATGAGCTGGTGGGTTTCCGTGAATGATTTACCCTTTCAAACAGCATCCAGATTCAGGCTGCCCAAGTCCCTGCTGGCAAACAACAGGATCTTGTAACAGAAAGTTCTTTAGGAGAGTGTGTCCTTTGCACTATCCTCTGAAACACAGCCGGTCGGCCTCCCGGGCCATTTTTTGCACGTGTGTTCCTTGCACACAGCCTGCAGCTGGACAGTCAGGGCCCTTGTCCGTCTCCACATCTGCCTTCTTGCTTGCCAGGCTGGCAGAGGAGCGCCTGCCTCTGGTTCAGCTGCACGAGCCCTGCCAACGTGCTTCCAATCCCCCGAGCCGCCGAGTTGCTTGAACCAGGTCAGGTCTGGGAGGGAGAGGCCTGCTCTTCCTTCCTGTAACTCCGGCCTGATTTAATTACGCGTCTCCTCCAGCCCCAATTTACAGTCTGAAAAGTGTTCTCGCGCAGCCCTCCGATGTGCCCTGTGTCCCGATGAGCGGAGCCGCAGCCCGCCGAGCGGAAACGCCGCGCTGAGTGTCTGCTGCCACCCGGAGCACAGTTCCCACAAGCACACCCGCCTCTGAATGTGCACCGGCAACGGGTCCGAGGAGTGAGGGAGGTTCCTTTGGTAACTCAGCCCCGTTCTAGAAGTCAAAGGTGAGGCCACTCTCCTGGGGAAGCTCCATCCCTAGCCTCCTGCTTTGGGAAATAATCTCTTAAATCTTACTGTATAAATTACAAATTATTTTCTTTTCCAAGTTTAAGACTAAAATTAAGAAATGGAAAGGAGCCAAAACCGGTTTGGCTCAGTGGAGAAAGCATCGGCCTGCAAACTGAAGGGCCCTAGGTTCGATTCCGGTCAAGGGCATGTGCCTTGGTTGCAGGCACATCCCCAGTGGGGGGTGTGCAGGAGGCAGCTGATCGATGTTTCTCTCTCATCCATGTTTCTGACTTTCTGTCCCTCTCCCTTCCTCTCTGTGAAAAATCAATTTTAAAACTATATTTAAAAATAAATAAATAAAAATTTTTAAAGGAAAGTAGCCTAATCAATGGACATAGACAACAGGGGGGTGGGGCATAATTGGGGGGGTGGATAATGGGGGAATAAGGACACATATGTAAAATAAATAAATACAAAGGAAAGGGAAGGGAAGGGAACGGGGGGAAAGGAAATGAAAGGAAAGGAAAGGAAAGGAAAGGAAAGGAAAGGAAAGGAAAGGAAAGGAAAGGAAAGGAAAGGAAAGGAAAGGAAAGGAAAGGAAAGGAAAGGGGAGATAGGAGGGAAGAGAAAGGACAAGATCGCGTAACTGTCCTGAGTCTGTCCCTGCTGTCCCTGGAGACTTTTTCGTCCTGCCATCGGGTCCCAGATGTCCTCCCCAGCTTGACAATCCTGACCTCCCCCCACCTGCAAACTAAAATGAATGAGGCCAAATTTCCCATAAGAAATGCCCTTTCCTAGTCTCTCAAAGGCTTCACCCTCAAAATGAAAACTGACGAAAGGAACAAATTAGATTGAACTGCAGCGCTAAGGACTACAGATTGCTCAGGCTAGAGAACCTGTAGGGATGTTAGGACTGAGCAAATCATCTGTGAAACTTGCGGGGGGGGGGGGGAGGATACAAAATTGTCCTCCCCTCGCTGACCTGGCTGGCCCGGCGCAGTGTTTATTGTCACCTGAAGACAGTGATGAGACAGTGGGAGACGGAAGGACTTGGGGAGGGACATCAACCCCTGTGCCCACAGAAGCCAGACAAGCGTCATGTGTGAGTGAAACTGGATCAGGGAGAAATAGGATGGCATCGCTCCAGATTTTTAAATGTTATTACTTTCCATTCGCCAATGGAAGCAAGCCTCTAAGTGGTAGAACCAACGCCTGCCTGGCCACGGCAAAGGCCATGTTTCAGCCGCTGCATAACTGCCTCGGAGTTTTATAGACAAAGAAACGTCATTGAGCTGCCTGGAGTTAACGCATGTGACCAGGAAAAGAGCAGAGTGTTGTTGTTGTTGTTGGTGGTGGTGGTGGTGGTGGTGGTGTGTGTGTGTGTGTGTTTTAAATAAATCATCCAACTACAGAAACCAAGACAGAATGTGAAAGAGACACACTGGAAAAGAAAAGAGAAAGAAATATTTAAAAAAAAAAAAAAAAGATAGGTGACATTGTTGGGTGATAACAGCCTCCTAAACCAAGAGGTAAAGATGTTTTATGGGGGGGGGGCATTTTAAGCATAAATAATGCCACTTCTAGAATTACTCCTGCGTTTGAATCCAAATGGTGGAAGAACCTCAATAGCTGAGGTTCCGAAGGCTTTCGCGGCCTTTCTGTGATTTATGTGGGCAAGGCTGCCCTCCCATGGCCAACTTCCTCATAACATAATTCTGTGCTTAAACTTCGAACACTTTGCCTTCCTTTTTCTTCCCAAGAGCTTTGAAGAATTTTGCATCCACTTAGCATCATGATATGTGCGTGTAACACACTATGAGCACAACACCCTCTCCAGTGTTTGCCTCTCCCTGGGATCGGGCTTGGCCGCTTCCCCGTGGGATTCAGAGGGCACTGGGGGAGACAAATGGAAAATAAGTCAGGGTGCTCCCGGCCTCCTGACCGGTCAGAATCAAGTTCCTCGGGGAAGAAATGTCTCCCTCGTGACAGGAAGCTTCGAAGAGCTTGGGGACAGAGGATGTTTGAGTGTCTCCAGTCTGAACACGATCTGACAGAAAGGACTGCCCCCTTCCATGCCAAAGAAACGAGCTGGGGATCGTTACAGCTGAAGGAAACAACAGATCTGACCATAAGCAAACCTTTAAGTACAAACAACTGCTCACAGCTCTGACTACAAGCCACCTTCTGTCCCCTGCCAGGACGCATCGCCTGTAATTAGAGAGCCTGCACCAGCGAGATGGTCAGGTAGGAGTGGCCATACCAAGGTCAGACACTGTGAAAAGATTTTCCTAACCCGAGTGACAGCCCTCAGGACGGCGAACTGGTCGCCTGCGGCCACCCAGACTGTGCCATGAGCCCTTGTCCTGTGAGAGGACACGCTTAGATAATAGCTATGATGGGGATGGCCACCCTAAGGAGGGCATATGCCTTTTATGGAAACAAATTTGGGGAGCATTTTGTGAAGTGGGAGGAAGCAGACACCATCAAGGTTCCTCTAGACCAGTGGTGGGCAAACCGCGGCTCGCGAGCCACATGCGGCTCTTTGGCCCCTTGAGTGTGGCTCTTCCACAAAATACCACGGCCTGGGCGAGTCTATGTTGAAGAAGTGGCATTAGAAGAAGTTTAAGTTTAAAAACTTTGGCTCTCAGAAGAAATTTCAATCGTTGTACTGTTGACATTTGGCTCTGTTGACTAATGAGTTTGCCAACCACTGCTCTGGACTCTAGAGGAATAAGGAAATTTTTCACCTGCCAGATCAATTGCTATTCTTTTTTTATTTGTCTTTAATTTATCTTTATTGTTGAAAGTATTACAGGTGTGTCCCCCCCCCCCTTTCCCCATTCCCTCCATCCCACACCCATCCAACTGCTATTCTTTTTGGAACTCTAAACCTGAAAGTCAAAAATCAAATATGCTTAGAGTACACTGAGCCCTGAAAGACATATTTCAGTTGCTAATAGATTAGTGTGACCGCCACTTTTTTTTTAATCAAAATGTTTTCCATAAAATTCTAATTTTTGGTTTTTCGGTAACATCATAAGCCTGGCACCCCTGGACTCATTTTTTCACAAGAGTTGAGGAGCGGCTGTCCCTTCACATCAAGCATGTCAAACCCAAAGGCTAACACAAGCCAAATGAGCCAGGTTTAAGTTTATGTGGGCCACAAAAAAGTGAAAGCTTCAATTTTCATAGAAATGTAGGTTTATTTCGACAGAGACATGCTGAATACAAAGAGCTGAAATAAATGAGTTATAATTAACAAAATAATAGAACATTTTAATAAAAATTAATGTTTTTTTAAACATTAACTTACCAGACACTGAATAACTGCACAGATTAATAAGCAAATAAACCTATTTTTCTTGTTCCCCAAAAGCAAAATATCTCCTGTTGCACACATCAAACAAGTCAGTCCGAGACTAATGACGTGGCAACTGGCTGCTAAAATGTTCGCTGCTCGTATTGCTGGAGAGAGATGATGTGCCTGCGTGTGGGGGAAATGAATGCAACACGATTATAGATATCAGTCACTAGCGGACGTTGTAGTTCATTACTAATAAGTATGTATAACAGGATATTGTAAAAATTAAGTTATGAAATTTTTATTAAAACATGTCTTACATACCGTTATATTGGCTGGGCTGCAAAGATTTTCGGTGTGGGCCGCATGTGGCCCGAGGGCCCCGGGTTTGATATGCTTACTTTCCATGGAGCATGCACACTCTGGTTTACCACAGTCCCCACCACTCCCTAACACACACCCAGCCCAGTTCATTGATTTGCAATACTCATCTAAGCTTCATAGGCCTCTAAGTCATATATCTTCCTGCTCTAGCGCAGAGAATTGTGATGCACACATTAATTCTTTAGCAACCACAGACCTCAGCACATTTAAATAGCACTTCAGCTTAAGGATGGGGAGGGCAAAGTTTGCAAAGCACTAATTCTGATTTATCTCTTTTCGTTTGCTTATACTTTTCCTCCATTGTCTCCATCATTAATAATTTTCTATAAGGATCTTAGGGATTATTTGAGTTAAAGCACCTAAAGTTTTGGTAAAGGAAGTATATATATGTATTTAAAATAAATAAAACAGACTAATGGAAAGCACATTGAATTAGGAAGCAGAAAACCTGGAATCTTGTTCAAACCTTTTCCCCTGATAAATTCAATGACATTAAATAATCCACTTAAACCTGCTTTACCTTTTAATACTCCATAAATAAGAAATAATAATACTTGTTCCTTCTACCTCACTGGGATATTATAACAATAACCATAAATCAGAAGATATCTGAGTCTACAGAAGAAATGTATCCCATAAAGACTAAGACAGCATTACCATGATGTAGTATTAGATTTAAAGTAAATATTAGAGTATTATTCAAAGTGGACTTTCTGAAAAAGGAAGCTGTTGCTATGTAATCATATCTTTTAAAAATATACATCAGCTAAGACCGGTTTGGCTCAGTGGTAGAGCGTCGGACTGCGGACTGAAGGGTCCCGGGTTCGATTCCGGTCAAGGGCATGTACCTTGGCTGCGGGCACATCCCCAGTAGGGGGCGTGCAAGAGGCGGCTGATCGATGTTTCTCTCTCATCATCGATGTTTCTGACTTTCTATCCCTCTCCCTTCTGCTCTGTAAAAAATCAATAAAATATATTTTAAAAATAAAATAAAATAAAAATATACATCAAAATGTTAATAGTTATATCCAGGTAATGGGATTTGGGATGATTTCCCTCTTTTGGTTTATACCTATGTTTTATTCTCTCTCCCCGCCCCCATAATGAACATGTGCTAGCTCTGTAATAAAAAATATAACAAATAATAACCAAAAAGGCAGAGATTGGGAGAAAGAAAATACAACTTCTACATTTTCCATGTTAATAGACTTAAATGGTCACTGATTTTTATTGCAGCCATTTCTGAAATTCTTTTTACAGCCCTAACTGGTTTGGCTCAGTGGGTAGAGCATCGGCCTGTGGACTGAAGGGTCCCAGGTTCGATTCTGGTCAAGGGCATGTACCTTGGTTGCAGGCACATCCCCAGTGGGGGGTGTGCAGGAGGCAGCTGATAGATGTCTCTCTCTCATTGACATTCTGACTCTCTATCCCTCTCCCTTTCTCTCTGTAAAACATCAATAAAAATATATTTTAAAAATAAATAAAATAAAATTCCTTTTTACAGTTAGAAAACTGAAGATTAGAAAACCCCTGGGAAATGCCCTACAGTACACTGCTGGCTAGCAAACAACTGACCGCGTCCGAGTGAAGCTTGATTCCATGCTTTGTGCCTCCCCCTCCTGGTACTCCCCGGATCAGAATCAATTAGGCAGACCGATCCAAGCACGGCAGGAAGTCCCACTTTCCAATTGCCCGTTTACCACAGACGAGATGTGTGTAAACTTCTGTGCCTGTGTTTCCACATCAGCAATGTGGGGGTTCTTGTCCATAACAACCTTAGTGATGTCACTATACCCCCAGATGGAAGATCACTGAGATGCTTCCCTGAAGGTGCTATTGCTCCCCAGGGGACACCTGGCCATGTCTGAACACACTCTGGGTTGTCACACTGGAGGAGGATGCTGCTGGCATCTAGTGGGTAGAGACCAAGGATGCTGTTCCCTGTCCAGTTGTCCACATGACAGAAAGAATTCGTACTAAAGGGGTGAAAGTCTTGTTCAATGAAAAATGCTCTAAGTTCATCGATACTAATAAGAGGGTAATATGCTAATTAGACTGGGAGATCTTCCATGAGACCTTCTGGATGTTCTTCTGGACAAAGCCATGGTGGTGGGGCTGAGGCAGAGGGTATTAGGAGCCAAGAGGGGAGGGCAGTTGTGAGTGATCAGGCCAGTGGGGAGGGGGGGCCATTGAAGGTCATCAGGCCGGCAAGTGGGGGCAGGTGGGGGTGAGCAGACTGTCAGGGAAGGCAGCTGGGGACAAGCAGGCTAGTAGGGGGGGGCAGTAAGGAGTGATCAGGCTGGCAGGGGGGGGCAGTTGGGGGCAAGCAGGCCAGCGGGCAGAGTGGTTAGGGGCAATCAGGCAGGCAGGAAGGTGAGCGGTTAGGAGCCAGCAGTCCCAGATTGCAAGAGGGATGTCCGACTGCCAGTTTAGTTGGACATTCCCCAGAAGGATACCAGATTGGAGAGGGTACAGGCCAAGCTAAGGGATCCCACCCACCCCCCTACTCCACCTCCCCCCCCATGCACAAATTTTGTGCACTGGGCCACTAGTATATATAGTAAATATCATAAGGGTCTTTCTGGAATCATAGGGATGAAGGTTAGTGTTATGGCTAATAATCAAAACTGTGGGAGTGTAGGGAAGGAGATTTAAATTATATGATAATTTGGTATTGAAAAAAATACTCACCAGTCCCCTTCTCATTATAGTCACTGCTTACTACCAACTGAGATTCTTTCTTCCTAAAACTGCACGCATTTGAATGCTGTGGAAGGTGACCCCACCAGGAAGGCTCGGGGGGGGGGGGGGGAGAGGAGAGTTGTGAAGAGCTCCCTTTGTCGCTGCTGACATTTCTCTCATTTCTCTCTCCAGCCAGGGAGCTGAGCAGAGTGAGCTATTAAATGCTTTGCTGGAGTAAAACAAAGCCCACACCCACAGAAGCAGATACCCTGATGAGACATCACTCCCTTCAAATTCAGAGTAAAAACTACTCTCATCGAGAAATGTGGAAGCTCAAGGTTGTGCAAATAAAAAAAAAGGAATTTAGCAAAATAGTATTTCTAACAAAGGAAGATGAACTCTACCCAAGAATTTTCAAAAACACTCAGGTTGAAGTAGAACAAAAACATGAAGATATATTTAGACACAAATGCTGTAACAGTTTTCCTTTGAAAATCACTCTCCAGAAATGTCTTTAATTAGGAAAATAAATGGAATTGAAATGCATTCTTGGATTTATTTATTAATGTGGATTATTGTTCTGTGTTTTGTTTGCAAACCGTACAAGATAAAATGGGACTTCATCAATCAAGGGAGTTTTCAGGATCAAAATTAGCAAGCTGTTTTTAGGGATAAAAAAATTTTCCTCGTTTAAAAAAATCCTATCACCATTCTCTCTAGGGATAAGTTATGAAATCAGAACTGGAAAGTGGGTAGAGGAGGCTCATGGAGGCTTTGCCTTTACTGCTTTATTGTCTTTGAGCTGAATCCTTGATATTTGTTACTAATATGTTATGTTCATAATAGTCATTATAATCAAAATTCATTTGCCTGATTATTCCCATAGATAGATAGATAGATAGATAGATAGATAGATAGATAGATAGATAGATTGATTGATTTCAGAGAGGAAGGGAGAGGGAAAGAGAGATAGAAACATCAATGATGAGAATCATTAATGGATAGATAGATAGATAGATAGATAGATAGATATAGATAGATAGATTGATTTCAGAGAAGAAGGGATGAGATGAGAATCATTGATTGGCTGCCTCCTGCTGCATGTCCCCTAATAGGGATCAAGCCCACAACCCAGGTATGTGCCCTTGACTGGAATTGAACCTGGGACCCTTCAGTCTGCAGGCTGATGCTCTATCCACTGAGCAAAACCAGCCAGGGCTGATTAGTCCCTGTTTGACCCCTAGGTCACAGAGCATCCAATTTCTAATTCTGGGGCAGGAGGAAATTGAAGAAGACAAAGAACACCTAAGAGCCTCATTGCTCTGTTGATTAACAAGCAGAGTTAAACCTCGAACCCCTGCCCTCACTCTTTGGCTTTGGTGCAACAGAGAGAAGGAGCTGGACATTGAGAATATTCCTCCTATGTGGTACTGGCTCTCATGTCGCTATGATACCAGAGAGAAGCATAAGATGTGAGGATTCATGAAGGCCAATAAAATTCATTTCAAACTGCTGCAGGGGAGAGTCAGGAGGCCCGAGGAGACCCACGTGGAACACATGTGACAGCTGAAATCAACATCCGTGCTGGCAGGTCTAATTGCTTTACTTTGGCCCTCAGCTCAAGAGTTGACACAACGGTTCATGGCATTCAGCCTTCAGGGATGCTTCTCCCGGTCTCAGAAGCCTCCATCGCAGCCCCTCATGTCCCCTCTGGCCCATTCAAAGATGTGCAAGCAGACACAGGCACTATACGTGAGGAGGAGGGGGAGGCAGAGGAGGGAGAGCAGGGTAAGGGGGAGGGGATGACTATGGACACACTTATGAAAACATGCATAGGAGAAAAAGAAGCCTGTACTGCTTGACTGATCCTATTTTACTTCTAAGTAAACAACTGGAAATACTATATGATACAGCTAAATTTTATTGGTTATTTACTATTGCCAAGTTCTTTCTAAACACTTTGCATATATAACTCAGTCTCCACATCAGCCCTCTGTAGTTGGTACCACCATCACCGCCCTTTACAGGTGGGGCAACAGAGGCACATACTTCTGGTTGAATAGTTGGTAAATGACAGACCCGGAAGAGAAATCCATGTTGTCTGTTCCAAGTCCATGGATGCTCCTCACTGTCTTACATAGCCTCTCACCTATCCAATATCTATGCTGCATAGCTATTGCTACGTCCTGTGTTTTACAGAGAAACTAAGAAGCAGAAAGAATGTGTGACCATTCAACAAACCATGTTGCAATGCCCCATTGTTTTTCTGCACGACTAGCCACATTGAACCAAATACCTTGATGAAAACACCCCAGGAATCAAGTCCAGTTCACTAGGCACACTAACATCATGAATCAATAGAAAACAAAGCATAAATGAAGATGGTGTACCCTTTATATCAGTCAGATTGTTGCCTAATTAGCTTATATACTAGAAGCCCGGTACATGAAAATTCATGCCCGGCCCTGCCCCCTTTCACAGTCCAGGGAGCCCTCAGGGATGGGAGGTTACCTGGTCATCAGGGAAAGGTAATGTCCCATCACATCTCTGCTGCTACCTCTGCCAGCAGCACAAGCCTCGGCTAGCTCTGGTTACCTGAGCCTCAGGCAGCCCTGGGTGGCTGGGCAGCCGCCATCTGAGGCTTGCTTGCACCTTGGGCCGGCCCTGGGCAGCTGGGGGATTGAGGGGACTGGGGGACTCTGGAGGTAGGTGTGCAGAGCAGTCAGGCACACCTGAGGGGTGGGCTCAGCCTTGCTGCACACCTGCCGCCCTGGGTGGTGCTGAGGGGACTGGGCGCCGCCATCTTGTGGCTGTGGGCACTGCCATCTTTGAGGGTGGGGCAGTCAATTAGCCTAGTCCCTCCTTATTGGCTGTGGGCGCTGCCATATTTGAGGGCAGTCAATTAGCATATTCCCTTCTTATTCGCTGCGGCCATGTTGTGATAGTGTGAGGGTCAATTAGCATATTCCCTCTTTATTAGATAGGACCTGAATGCCTGAAATTGCAACCAAAGCCTCTCAAAGGCAGGAGCATGTGTTTCATTAGTAATTATCTTAGTATATTGACAAGTATATGCTTAAAAATTACTGGCAACATGAGTCAATCAATCTGTCAATCCATTCACTTTGTTAAATGCCTACTATGAAGTGCAGCAGGGGTGAAAAGTCATAAGAAAAAGAGATTAATCCTAATTCCCATGGCAAGCAGAATTAATTAAATACTTTTAAGATCAAGAATGAAAGCATTCTCACCTTCTTATCAAGAGACCTTGACTCTATTTGGGGCAATGGTACTCAGCTAGGAACCCTCCCTCCTCTGACATGTCCTTATGGTTAGAGGTGGCCATGGGAGCCAGTGCTGGCTGATGACTACAAATGGAAACAAAAATCACAGGGGGGAGATTCCAGGAAACCAACTCCACAGGCCTCTGCCGTTTACCTGTGCACCAATATGACCCTTTTTTCTTGACTGGAGCAGAAACACAATGCCTGGCATTGAGCCAAGATAACGGGACAACAGCAGGAAGGAGCCCAGGTCCTCGGTGACACCTGCTCTGGACTGCCCAGCCCAGACCCTGGACACAAGAGGGAAACATCCCCTTCCTTCTCGGAGCCAGAGGAGCGAGGTCGTTCATGCTTGCAGCTGAACATAACCCCAACTGAGGGTCACTGCTTGCTGGGTCTGTCCTTTCTCTCCCCTTACTGGTTTTGAGATCTACATGTCTTCTAATTCTGCCTCAATGGCCACAGGCAGAGATGTGAAGGGGGGAGGGGAATGGAAAGGAAAACTAAAAGAGATTCAATAAAACATTATTAATTGCACATTATGTAACTTTTACAAGTTTATTATTTTTGGAACTTATTTAGAAAGAAAACAGTTGATATGTTATCACATTTTTTTCCTGCAATGTCCCCCATCTGTTTATTTTGACACCACATTTTGATGAAATCACTGTTCGTGTTCTTTTCCTCCCACTGTTTGTTTAATATGAGGTTTTTGAATGATCTCCCAATGGACTTTTCCAGTCGATGTTAATTACTATTGCTTGCTCCATAACTGAACTCTACCATGACACCTAGGTGTTTTGGACCATAATGAATATGAAAGATGATGTACTTTATTCTTACAGTTGAAAACTTTATCACTCCTAAATTGCAGCTGTTCAACCAAAACGTTTTCATGTAACTTCTAAGGAGTTCGTTGACATGACCACTTAAAAAGTATTGCTAAAGGAATCAACACATTCTTTCAGATGTTCAAATAGTATTCTAGGCATCACTTAGGTATGCTTAGACTCACATGTTAGAAACAAAAATATTTAAATCAAGCTCCACTAAATTATATGTATTTTTTATTGATTTCAGAAAGAAAGAGAAAGGGTGAGAGAGATAGAACATCAATGATGAGAGAGAATAATTGACTGGTTGCCTCCTGCACGCCCCCTGCTGGTGATGAGGCCCCAAACCAGGGAATGCTCCCTGACTGGAAATCCAGCAGTGAACTCCTGGTTCATATGTCGCCAAACCACCAAGCCACACCAGCTGGGCTAAATCAACCTCTATTTTAAAAAAAAAACTTTATATATTTCTTTTTTTTATCTTTATTGTTCAGTTTATTAATTACATTGTTCCCTTTTTTTTCTACCCTATAGTTCCCCTCCACCTGGTACCCATCCCACCCTCCGCCCTCACCCCCCTCCTCTGTCCTCTCTCATAGTTGCATGATTTCTGTCCAGTCTCTTGCTGCACTTCCCACACCCCTTTCTCCCCAAGAGTTGTCAGTCCATTCCCTCTCTATGTCCGTGATTCTGTTACATTCACCAATTTATCTGTTCATCAGCATATTAATTCACTTGATTTTTAGATTCATTTTTAGATTCACTTGATTTTTAGAGTCATTCAGTTTATCCTGTTCATCAGCTTATTAATTCACTTGATTTTTAGATTCACTTGCTTTTTAGATTCATTTAGATTCATTTGTTGTTCATAATTTATACTTTTATCTTTTTCTTCTTCCTCTTCTTAAAGAATATCTTTCAGCATTTCATATAATATTGGTTTGATGGTGATGAGCTCCTTTAGCTTTTTCTTATCTGCGAAACACTTTATCTGACCTTCAATTCTGCATGATAGCTTTGCTGGATAGAGTAATCTTGGTTGTAGATTCTTGCTATTCATCTCTTTGAATATTTCTTGCCACTCCTGTCTGGCCTGCATCATTTCTGTTGAGAAATCCGCTGACAGTCGTATGGGTGCTCCCTTATAGGTAACCATCTGTTTTTCTCTTGCTGCTTTTAATATTCTCTCTGTCTTTTGCTCTTGGCATTTTAATTATGATGTGCCTTGGTGTGGTCCTCTTAGAGTTCCTATATATTGGGGTTCAGTGTGCTTCTTGGACTCCTAAGTCAAATTCTTTCACCAGTTGTGGGAGGTTTTCGGTCACTATTTCTTCAAATAGGTTTTCATTGTCTTGCTCTCTCTCTTTTTCTGGCACCCCTATAATTCGGATGATGGTATGCTTGAGGTTGTCCTAGAGGCCCCTTACACTATCTTCAATTTTTTGGATTCTTTTGGTTTCTTGCTTTTTCAGCTGAGTGGATTTTACCTCTTTGTATTTCAAATCTTTAATTTGGTTCTTGGGGTGCTCCAGAGCACTATTAGGTCTTTGTGTAATATTTTTTATTTCAGTCAGTGTATGCTTAATCTCTGGTTGGTCCTTTTTCATATCCTTGAGAGTCTCCTTTATATCCTTGAGGGTTTCTTTCATTTCCTTGTAGGACTCATTCATTTGCACATTGGTCTTGATCATTTCCTTGTAGGACTCATTCATTTCCTTTGCGGTCTTGCTTATTTCCTTATAGGCCTCGACCTTCTGTTGGAGCCTCTTGAGAAGCCCTATAACCGTGGTTTTGAATTCCATGTCCAGTCGGTTTTTTTCCTCCATTTCTTTCACATCTGATTTTTTTCCATGTCTCTGCATGGTGGCTGCTTCCCTGAGTTGGTCAGTTGGCTTTGTGTGGTAGACTTCCTACTAGGGACAGTGGCTCAGCCTCCCCAGTTACCTGAAGTGGATATGGGTTGCACAGTCTTGCTGGAGTTAAGCTCAGGTTAATCGTTGTTAGCACTTGGAGGGGTTGACCTCCAGGCCAATTGTCTGTGAAGTTCAGCTGTGCTCAGGTTGGATGGGCAGAGTCCCCGGGCCAAGCAGACAGTGTTAGCTCCGCCCTATGTGGCCCCAGGGAGTCTGTGTCGGTGGCAATGGCTCTGAGGAAGAGCCGCTGCCAAGCTCCACCAGCTGCCAGGGAATTCAGACTCTCCCCAAATGAGTCTGCACACCCAACGTCTCACCCAGGGTCGTAAAACAAAGCAGTCTGACGGTTTCCCGAATGAGATAGCAAGTCACAGAGCGCTCTCTGCACGGTCACACAGCTGAACTGTTCGAGCAAGCTGCCTTCTCCACAAGCTGGGAGAACCCTGCAGCACCCGAGTTTCGGCGTGCCCTCCCACTGTCCAGTTTTCACCCCCTATGATAGTGGGTTCCCTGGACTTCGCCCAAAGCTGGAGAATCAGTCCAGTGGGACGTCTTTGTCTCCCCTGTTCGAGAAAACTGGCCGGTTTTCAGCCGCCTGCCCTCTCCACTGGTGCGCGCTCCAAACCTCTCTCCATGCGAATCTTCAACGCTGTCCGCCGCTGCTCCTCCGAGTCACAGTGTCTTATTTTCACTTTTATTTGTTGAATTTTCACTCGGCCAGCTTTCTGGTGATTCTGGAAGGTGTTTGTTCTTTCGTTAAGTTGTAGTATTAAAATTGCTGAGTATGACGGCAAGATAGGTGTTTTACCTATGCTGCCATCTTAGTTCTCTCTATATGTATTTCTTAACTAAACAGAAGTTTTGAAAATAGGTTAAAGAGCTGTTTTTAAAAAACCTTACAAAGTTGACATGTCAATATATCATCTGCTAAATCTACAGTGACAGTTATTGATATAGCTCAAGTAAAAACACCAGCTCACTTTGCTTAATTGCTTCATTATTGAGAAAATAAAAGGTTTGAGATTACGAGTTATCATAACCATGGCCTTATTTGCCCAAACTCTTCACCTTTTAATGTGTGGACTTAACTTTTAACTTGGTCATGGAGAAAAAAAATGTTCCAAAATAAACTTACTAAATGAAGAACTAAACTCAGAAAACACTTGCCTGGTGTTTATTCAAGTTACATACACTCATAAACAACCAGGAGATGAAGCTTGGGATTGATGAATTGTGGTGCAGCATGGGAAATTTATTTTCTAAGACAGTCTCTGGCTTTCAGATGCCTAAATTACATGCATGTCTTAACTACAAACAACAGTGCCAGCCAGATAGCTCCAAACACTCTCTTCTCCTCTCCTCTCCACTGTCATTACTTGGTTTCTTTCTTCAGTCTCTTCTTTCCCCCTCTCCTCCCCAACTATAACTCTTGTAGGCAATTGGAGGAATCTCTGGAGAGGCAGTAGAAAAGGAAACAAGAGAAGATGTGAGGGAGAAAAGAGTAAACCTTCATTATCCGTTTCTTCTGTCCAACTTCCTACATCACCTGCGGGGATGAGAGAGCCTCTTATCACAGCACATGGGGTCCCCCCAGACCTGGCTCCTGAGTATCTTTCCTAATGTCTCCGTCTAAGAAGTTGACTATTTTGACTATTCCTAGGAAGAGCCTCCCCAGCTCAGCTTGAGCACCAGCCCAGAGTGTGTGAGGCTCCTCCCTGAGCACCTAGGGTGTGCGTCTCTCCGCTGTATCTAACATCTCCCTCTCTGCACAGGGAGCAACATGAGAGCAGAAAACATCTTTCATTTGTATTTTCAGGCCCTAGCAAGCTTTGCCTAGTGAATGGCTCAGGGAAGAAAAAAAAGGTGTTGCTGGGAAAATATCAGTTGTAGCACAAATGAATGAGAATGAATGGCCCTGGGACCTCTGCAAATGCCTTATCTGCTCTAGCCTCACTCCCCCATCGAAAGTCATTCTTTAGTGGAAGAAGGAAGTTGAAGTTAACTGAGTTTCTGAGATCCAGAGTTATCAACTATGCTTACTTGTCTCCCAGTGGATAAAAAAAGCAGTGGTAGGTGTCACTGGAGTGGCCCAGACTTTCAGGCTTTTATTAAAGGGTGGGGTTTCCTAAAAGAACACATCTGAAGATATGGCTATCTTACCTAATAAAAGAGAAACATGCAAATTAACCATCACTCCACTACACCCACAGCCAATCAGAGTGAGTATGCAAATTAACAAAACAAAGCTGGGTGTTAATTTGCATATGCTGGTGAGAAGTGGCCAGGAGGGGTGTGATGCCTGCTATGAGGGGAAGAGGTTGCGGAGGGAACTACTGGAGCCATGCTCTGGGCAGAATCAAAGACTTGCCAAAGCCTTGCTGGCTCCTGGGTGGCTGGGAGTAGAGCCAGGGGAAGAAAGGCCTATTTTTGCATGAATATCATGCAACAGGCCTCTAGTAGATAATAACAGCCAACACTTAGCCTTTATTCTGTCTAGATACTATTACAACTATGCTATAACTATTGTAACTTTTAATTCTTGACTCAACTCCAAGAGTTCTTCATGGTCTCCTTGAATTAGAACAAAGAACACTTTTTTCTAACTCATTAATATGCACTCAACAGACAATTGCCATGCATTAGAAAATATGTGTGTTGAGGGCACATGCTTCGGGGGAGGGGAGGCCTTGGGGAGGTTAATGGGAGGGAAAAAAGAAAACATATGTACTACTATTTGTAATACTTTAAAGAATAAAAAAACATATATATTGAAAAAAAAGAAAATATGTGTGTACATGTAGAATATAAAAAAAGAGACTCGTCCTGGACAGCATGGTTAAATGGTTAGTGTCAGCCAACAAACCCAAGGGTCTCGGGTTCGATTATGGTCAAAGGCATATACATGGGTTGCAGGTCCCCTACTCAAGTTAGGGAGCATTCTGAAGGCAACCAATTGATGTGGCTCTCTCACACCAATGTTCCTCTCTCTCTCTCTCTCTCTCTCTCTCTCTCTCTCTCTCTCTCTCTCTCTCTCTCCCTCTCTCTTCTTGGTCTCCCCTCCCTTTCACTCTCTAAAATCAATAGAAAAAATTTCTTCCAGTGAGAATTAACCAAAACAAAAACAAAAACAAACTCATAGAAACAGAGATGACACTGATAGTTAGCAGAGGCAGAGGCAGAAGGTGGGAGGGGTGATGGGGGTTGGATAGAGGTGGCCAAAAAGTACAATTTTCCAGTTATAAGATGAATAAGTTCTGGGGATGTAAGGTATAGCCTGGTAACTATAGTTGATAATACTTTGAAAGTTGCTAAGAGAATAATTATTAGAAGTTTTCATCACAAGAAAAAGATTGAAACTCTGTGAGAGGATGGTCATTAACTAAACTGATTATGGCCATTATTTTGCAACACATACATATATCAAGTTATGTGGTTTGCCTGAAACTTACACAATGTTATATGTCAATAATATCTCGGTAAAACTGGAAAAAACAGAGCTGCTTCCAAAAGAAAGAAAAAAGCATGAGGACTAGGAAGGAGCACAGAGAAATGTGTAGTGAGAGTCGTGAGATAAAAAGCACATGCCTTGACGATCGACAGCCATATAAACATGCTAATGTAACAAATCCCGGAAAGAAATGTCCAACAGTGAGAGCGTTTGGGCTGGAATGATGGTGGTTTTTTATCAATTCGATTCCGGTCAGGGCACATGTGGGGTTGCAGCTTCGATCCCTAGTAGGAGGCATGCAGGAGGCAGCTGATCAATGATTGTCTCTCATCATTGAGGTTTTATCTCTCACTTCCTCTCCCTTTCTCTCTGAAATCAATAAAAATACTCTTTTTAAAAACTTGTAACATAACTTAAAATGTGCTTTTAAGGCATTTAACCTGTTTCTTTCTTTCTTTTTTTTTTTTTTTTTTTTTTTTTTTTTTTTTTTTGAAGGCACATTTACTCAGCATCGTGATCAGACTGCTTACATTGAGAATCCCCAGCATGGGTGCCAAAAAGAAGCGACATGAAAACCCTTTGTTGGGATGCTTTCCACTCTCCGCAGAACAGAAACCGAAATAACCTGTTACACAATTAGTCACAAACGCAGCCCTGGCGGTGTCTGCTCATTCACATGAGTATTGTCTCAAACATGTCTTTGCAGCAGCAGGCCCTGCCACCACTGAGCTTGGCTGGGGTCACACATCCGTCGTAACCTGTAGCTGCCCTGTCGCTTCTGTGGTTCTCCTCTCCTGCTGAACAGTTTCCTGGTGATAATTAAAACCTTCTGCCACTGCCACAGCGCCTGCTGCTGCTGCTGCTGCTGCTGCTGCTGCTGCTGCTGCTGCTGCTGCTGCTGCTGCTGCTGGAACTGCCATACCCACCTTGGTTTTGTGGTTTGGCAAAGTATTGGCCTCCACCACCACAGGGGCCAGAGCTTCTGCCTCCAAAGTGCCCTCCTTTCATGGGCCCCAAACTTGAAGATCGTGTGCTGCAATTGCCAAATTCATTGCAGCTTCTGCCACCTCCAAAATCACTTCCCCGGCCACCAAATCCATTGCAGCCACCCCCACTGCCACCGAAGCCACCTCGACCACTGACGTGTCCTCCACAACCAGAGTAATCATCTCCACCACAACCACCTCCAAGACTCACCCTCAGAAACACTTGATGTAGTCGGGCTAAGTTCTGCTCCTGGCATGGTGGAGAAAGGCAGTCTGATTGTGGGCGTGGGCTTCATTCACAGACTGAAAAGGCTTTGTTTTCTCATTTCTCAAAATGACCTGCAGGTGGATGGTTCTCTAAGTGTGGTCTGGGGAACCCTGGAGGACCCCTGAGAGTCCCGCAGGTGGTCACTGAGGCCCCCGCTGTGCACAATAGCACCCACACTGTTTGCCTGATCACTCTCCCTTCCTCACAGTGTGCGGAGACGCCTTTCAGAGGCTAGTCAGGATAGTGCTGCCACAGACCGCATGGCCGGCCAGCTGTCTTCAGTGAAGCAGGCATTAAGGTGATCTACAGCCAACGTCAACCAACGACACTCTTCCAAACACTTTTGGAAAAGGTGATTATTTTTTTTATTTTATGGTGCAACCACTTTATCAGACATGGCCAAACTTCGCTTAAAATTAAAAATGTCCAGCCTGCCTGGTGTGGCTTAGTGGTTGAGCATCAACCCAGGAACCAAGAGGTCATTGGTTCAATTCCCAGTCAGGTTATATACTAGTACTTGGGTCTATCCCCAGTAAGGGGCATGCAGGAAGCAGCCTATTGATGTTTCTCTCTATATCCCTCTTCCTTCCTTTCGCTCTCTCTCTCTTTTTTTCTCTCTCTCAAAGGCAATAAAAATATTTCTTAAATAGTGAAAAATTTCCATACTCTACTACCCAGCTCTTCCACTTCTCAGGAGAATTATGTTTACACTAGAGGTAATCTTGGGGGTTGTCCCTCAGCCCAGCCTATACCCTCTCCAATCTGGGACCCCTTGAGGGATGTTCAACTGCCCATTTAGGCCCGATCCTTCTCACAATCCAGGACTGCTAGCTCCCAACTGCTCACCTACCTGCCTCCCTGATTGCCCCTAACTGCTTCTGCCAGCCTGATCACTCCCTAACCACTCCTCTACCAGCCTAATTGATGTCTAACTGCTCCCCTGCTAGCATTTTTGCCCCCAACTTCCCTCCTCTGCAGGCCTGGTCACCCCTAACTGCCCTCCCCTGTAGGCTTGATCACTCCCAACTGCCCTCCCTTGTAGGCTTTTCCTTGCAGGCCTGGTCCCTCCCAACTGCCCTCCCCTGCTGGCCTGATCACCCAAAACTGCCCTCCCTTGCAGGCCTGGAACCTCCCAATGATCCTCCCCTGCTGGCCATCTTGTGGTGGCCATCTTGTGTCCACATGGGGGCAGGATCTTGTGTGTTGGAGTGATGGTCAATTGGCATATTACTCTTTTATTAGATAGGATAATTGAGTACTACAACTAGAAAATATGTCAACATATAATGGGTTTTGATTGTTCTACTATGAAATTAATAAATATTTTTAAATATTGAGTTTTAATTTATAATGTGGCAAATGTCACCAGATAAACATAAAAGTTCTTTGGGATATTCAATAATATGAGTGTAAAGGAGCCCTGCTGACACCAAAAAATGTGGAAGTCTCTGGTGTAGGGCATTCCTTTGTGTGATCACTTCTCACTTAAATGAATGACAGCTGGCCTTTCGGGGTGCTTCCTGCCCTGGGCATTATGCTCAGTGCCTGAGAGCCACATTCCCTTTGGACCTCATAATACTCCTGTGAAGCAGGTACTGCTGTGATTGGCCCCACCAGAGTGGAGTGAGCTAAGGCTGGGGTGGGGTGGGGAAGTGGAGGCAGAGGAGGGGAGGGCAGGGGAAGGGGTATTGGTGGTTCTAACTTAGCACTGGGACTGAAGTATGGCCTTGCTGCCTCCAGAGGTCCTCCTGCCCTTCAAGGTCCAGGCATTGTCCTCCCTCATTGGCTCCTCCAGATTTCTTCTCTTAGTCATTCTCTGAGTCAGTCATCTTGAAACCATCTACTCATCTTTGAATCACTCTCTCCTTTTTCCTTGAAATGATTTGAATTCTCTTGCCAAGGCTGCAGACTGGAAGGAGGGGGTGGGGGTGGGGGTGGGGGGAAGGTCTCTGAGGCTGGTTTCCTGGTACTGGGCCTGCAGTGAGGTGCCCAGGCCCAGGGGTTCCTGCAGCAGGGCTAGGAGCCAAGGAAGATACACAGGATGGAGGCCTGGACACTGACCCTCCAAAGGGCAGCGCTAAGAGGAAGAATACCTGCTAGACAGGTTCTAGAAGGAAAGAACGCCAGGCCCAGGAATGCGGTTCTTTGCCTGAGGCCTCTAGGTGGGGAGGAAGTGTTAAAACCAAACATCTGCCTATGAATCACATCCATCTCTTAATCTCTGTTCCTGCTCACTGACTTTCTTCATTCAGCGGCTTAATGAGTGGCTTGTGACGGGGTAATAATAACAGCCGACGTTTACTGGTGTGAAAGGACTCAGGTGCCTAGAGATGGGGCGGGAGAGGACGCGGCAGGAAGGGCCTTTAGCCTGAGTTTGGATTTTACACGGAAGACTGAATCAAGACAGTGACATGCTACGAAGATCCTCTGGCTGCAGAGAGGAGAATGGATTCCAGGGGAACAAATAGGAGGCAGAAAATAACAGGGCCTGGAATTAGCAAGGGAAAAGAAGAGATGGATAAAACCCAGTGATGGGACGTCAGGGAGTGAAGACTAAAATGGTTTCTGGTACATCCAGAACTACTGCCATAGCTTCCTGACTGGATTTCTCATCATCAAGGGTTTTTTCCTTCTAATCGACCCTGAGCAACACCACCAGGCTGTTTTTATTTTTTAAAAATATACTTTTATTGATTTCATAGAGGGAGGGAAAGAGGGAGATAGAAACATCAATGATGAGAGAGAGAGAGAGAGAGAGAGAGAGAGTCATTGATTAGCTGCCTCCTGCATGCCCTGGGGATGGAGCCCACAACCCAAGCATGTGCCCCCAACCAGATGCGAACCTGGGACCCTTCAGTCTGCAGGCCAATGCTCTGTCCACTGAGCCAAGCCGGCTAGGGCCAGACTAACCTTCCTTCAGTACCACTCAGCACGTTGAGGAGTACTAGTTAGGTGGCTGATTAAGTGTTTTGGCTTGAGCTGAACTGTCTGGGTTCAAATCCTACCTAAGCGACTTTCCTGTGCCTGGTTTCTTTGTCTAAAAAACGAGATACTGCCCTGACCAGTTTGACTCAGTGGATGGAGCATCTGGCTGTGGACTGAAAGGTCCTGGGTTCAATTCCGGTCGAGAGCATGTACCTTGGTTGCAGGCTCAATCCCCAGTAGGGGGCATGCAGGAGGCAGCTGATTGATGTTTCTCATCGATGTTTCTAACTATCCCTCTACCTTCTTCTCTGTAAAAAAAAATCAAGAAAAGATCTTTAAAAAAATAATAAAATAAATAAATAATGAAATACTGAAAATAGTTACAGGGGATTGGACCTGCAACTCAGGCTGTGAGTCCAAGTATGTAAGAGCGCTTATATCCTTACCTCTGTGTGGTGATCCTTCAACAACAAAAAATTACTATTATGGCATTCCTCCATTTTGAAACCTCCAATAGAAAGAAACCCTGCTATTTCCATTTGCTAGAATCCCAAGGCCTGCCTCTCCACACCCCTCGTAATCCGGGCCTACTGCACTACTCAACCTCATCTCATCCTATTCCCCCACATATGTCCCATAAATATTCCAGACCCAGAACCTTGGTGTCTTGGTCATGCTGTTTCCCTCCTTGCAGATGCCTTTCTTTTCCCTATCTATCCTCCCCAATCTTCCTGTCCCTTAAATGCGCATCACTATTTGTAGAAAAATGACTCCTAACGCAGTGACTGGTGACCAGACCCTGTATAATCATTTTCCCCCAAGCAGGACATCATGTCATGGCTACCAGGAGGCCATCATTCCAAATAACTCACAAAGCCGCTCATGCTCGTCCCTGTCACCGCTCTCTCAATGCTAAGCACTCCCTGAGAAGGCCTAGAGCATAAACTTGTCTTTCCCACGCTTCATGGCGCGCTGCGGGTGCCTCAGAAGCCCATAAATAAAAAATAGCCTTGGTATGAGCTACATCTCATCAGGACAATCAGCCGTGAAATATTTAAAGGCTCTCTTGGGTTATTAAAGCAAACCAATGTTGTGTATTAAAAATAGGAACGCCCGGCCCATGTGACTCCGTGGTTGAGTATCAACCTATGAACCAGGAGGTGAGGGTTCGATTCCCAGTCAGGGCACAGGCCAGGATTGCGGGCTCAATCTCTAGTGTGGGGTGTGCAGGAGCAGCTGACCAATGTCTCTCTCTCATCACTGATATTTCTTTCTCTCTCTCCCTCTCCCTTCTCTCTGAAGTAAAAAAATAAAATAAAATAAACACCATTAAAAAAAAAAAAGAAATAGAACCAAAAAACTGTATGAACCAATTGATCAAACTATATTTTAGGGGAAGCAAAGTCTCACCATAAGCTGGACTTCATAAAGCACATGTGTTCTTCCGTGCTTCATGTCCCTTTGTTTGTACAGCTTTCTTTAAACCACAAAGCTTTATAATAATTAGCACTCGTATCGGACTGCTTAAAATTCTCACTGTAGCCCTGGCCAGTGTGGTTTTGTGGTTAGGGCATAGGCCCTCGCACCAAAGGGTCACAGGTTCAATTCCAGTCAAGGGCATGTACCTGGATTGCAGGTTCAATCCCCAGCCCTGGACAGGGAGCAGGAGGGAGGCAACCAATCGATGTATCTCTCTGACATTGATGTTTTTCTCTATCTTTCTCTCTTCCCTCCCTCCTTCCCACACTCTCGTTAAAAAAAATCAATGGACTTTCAATAATAAAGATTTAAAAATAAATAATCAATGGGAAATATATCCTTGGGCGAGGATTTTTACAAAAATGATAGTGTAATGATAAAATCCAAGTTTGTCTACCATGAGGCTTTCCATACCTGTAACTTACTAGGAATTCTCTTTGGTTGGGAAAATGTGTTCCAGAACTTCAGATTCAGAAACCGAAAGAATTTCTATTTTTAATAAAAAATGGACCAGTGTCCTAGTTGCTAGATGAGATGCTGCCTGACTCACAAATCAATAAAGCCGGTTAGATCTCCATATAAACAAACAAATGGACAGATAGTCGGACGAGAGAACAAGTGAATGGATAAATAAACAAACAAACAAACAAATAAATATCCATTGTTATGCTTATATGCATGCATACATGTCCTTCTGTTGATCTCTTACAGCCCCCGCCCCCACTCTCCCCTGCCTTCCCACTGTAGTTTGACAGTATGTTCAATGCTTCTTTGCCTCTGTATATATTTCCCCCCCATTTCTTTTCTTTAAAAAATCTTGCATCTGCATACTAGAGATAAACCTATAAAAACAAAAAATGTTTAAGTCTCAGTTTCAATGTCCAACAATTCTGAGTCCCAGTTTCAATGTCAAATAGTTCCTTATGTGTCCATGTCAGCAATGGTATCTGTATGGTGGACATGTGATGGCAATGCAGGTTCCACCCTCTCTGGTTTGGTCCTGGGCCTCCTGCAGCGATGCACAGCTGCTGACTGCTGGCATGGCAAGGTGTTGTCAGCGTCTTCCATCTCTAGACTGTCTTCGTGGTTGCAACAGATCTGTCAGTTCCTCTCTGTTGCAGGAATCCATACACGAGGGGGGGGGGGGGGCAGGTGAGGACGTGTGCTGGGGGATAGGGGAGGCTGGGGGGAGGTCAATGGGGGGAAAAGGAAACATATGTACCACTATTTGTAATACTTTAAAGAATATATATATATATATATATATATATATATATTCTTTAAATATATAGAAGAAGAGCCCAAGTTCCAAAAAGGAATGCAGCCCAGCAGCATTTTCATATGTATATATATGAAAATAAATAAATAATTGTAGCATCAGTGTGGCACCAAGCACCAGACCCTGTTGACCTCTTATTCATTCACTTCCTCAGCCAACACTCACTGAGCCCCTGCTCTGTACTGGACAGGGTGGCTCTGCCCCACCCACAGCTAAAAGCTAGGAATCCAGCTTCTGGGGGCTGGGAAGGAAAAGGAAGGATGGAGGGATTGGGGGCAGAATACTAGATAACATATGTCCCCTACTCTGCCATGGCAGCTCGGTGTCTATGGTTAGGTTTCCAACTTGGTTTCCCAGGTTCTTAACTTCCTAATATTTTCTCCCTGAGAATATTTCTTCTGGAACTGAAATATTTCCCTGAATTCTAGCATGCTTAGATGAGTCTGATCATCAATGCCTTTCCCCTGAGCCCAAAGCTGCTGGCTAATGTCCAGTTGGGAATGGACTTGTCATGAAAAGTGCCTCATCATGAAGAGTCACCAAAGGTACCTGCCAAAATTCCAGATTCCTAGGCCCTGACCCCAGCCTGTTTGCGTGAGAAACTCTGGGGGAAGAGGAAACCGAGGCTCAGAAAGCCTCGTGTGTGTGTGGGCCAGGTGCAGAACCTAGATCTGTTCAATCTCACCTTGTTTTGTGTTATAATTAGACAAATGAGAGGGTATGGGGTCATATTTGCTTCCGCCCCATCCCCTATCTTCAATCACAGCCTCCTGTTTCATGTCTCAGTTTCTTCAAAAAAGCAATCCTAGGTCACAGACTCAACTACGTGACAGACAGAAGGGCACTGTAAGTGGCTGACTCATTGGGGTGGGGGGCGAGCATACACATTTCCACAGGAGGCAGGGCCTCTGGAAACCTGGAGTCTCTCCCTGTCCAAGCTGCTCAGCTGCTGCTGCTTCTCAGCTCCCACTAGCTCTTTCCCAGTGAGAAAGTGGGCCCAGATTCCTTGAAAGATCTAGATTTCCAGGTGAAATCTCAAAATGTCATTCCCATGATAACGCTATACCACACTGCATCTTAGAGATGCGAGAGAGAAAATCCGTGGCTGGCCTTGAAGAAGCACGTTGCTATGATGTGAACTGTCTACAGAGAGGGCTCTGTGGCAGGGACTGAATATGCCTCCAGGAGCCTTCAGTCCTGTATCCACAAGGAACCAAGTCCTGCCAACACCATGTGAGCTTGGAAGAAGAGTCCAAGTTCCAAAAAGGAATGCAGCCCAGCAGCATTTTTTTAAATCTTTATTGTTCAGACTATTATAGATGTCCCTCTTTTTTCCCCCCATAGCTCCCCTCCACCTGGTTCCCGCCCCACCCCAGGCCCTCGCCACCCCACTGTCCACGTCCATAGGTACTGGATACATGCATATAAGATCTTTGTCCAATCTCTTTCCGCATCCTCCCCACTCCCTCTTCCCGCCCCCTTCTGAGAATTGTCAGTCCATTCCATTTCCATGCCCCTGATTCTATTATATTAACCAGTTTATTTTGCTCATCAGATTTTTTATTCATTTGGCTTTTAGATTCACTTGTTGATATTTATTTGTTGTCACTTTGTTGTTCATAATTTTTATCTTTACCTTTTTCTTCTTCCTCCTCTTCTTAAAGAATACCCTTCAGCATACTATCTAATAAAAGAGTAATATGAAAATTGACTGTACCTTCGCCACACCCCATAATCCTTTTTTAAGTTGCTGCCCAACATTCAAAGAATTAGTTTGTAAGTTTATTTGGGATAATTGTATAATATGCTGTTGTCAAATATCAAATATTATAATGACATTGTAGAATAATATCATGTAAGGGTATTATGGTGTCATGGGAGGTTAAGCAGGGCCTAGCCTAAGGACTGGTCTCCATAGGATATGACAAGGTGCTGGACGTGGAGACCAAGGGGGCATAGACTACAAAGGAGACAGGACTGAACCTCACATCACACTGTTTGGCCCCAGAGGATGGCTGATTAGCCAGAGACGGGTAAGATTCCTCAGGGAAGGAACAACCTAAGACAGGCACAGTCGCAGAGGGGCCAACAGGAGAGAACTAAAAGATCAACAGAGGTGGGGCACAGACCCTCATCCACAAACCTTGCAGGGGTTTGATTTCTCACCCCTCCTGAGGAAGGTCTCCTACCCCCACGGCTGCTACACCTCCCACGCACAACTCACACCGGGACCCAGGTGGTAGACAGAGACTCGGCCAGCAATAGCTGCTCTATATCTAAATTTAATTTATTACAAGGAATTCTGAGGACCTACTCAAAAATGCAAATATTCCTTTCCACAAGTATTTATTGGGTAAACTAAGATTTCTGCTTGAGTATTAAAATTGACAGTAAAATAGTAATCAAGTTTTCAGATTAATTTAAATTGGCCAAGTGAAATAAGTGAATACTCAAGAAAATCTAACTGTACTGGACAAAAAGCTTTTCCTAAAACATTAACTAAATTATCTATTAGTAATTCATCTCACTGCAAAATTGCCTAACATCCAAAGAACCTAAAGTAGTAATATTTGTATGCAAAAATTAAAATTTAAAATTACCAAGACTGCAAGATAAAATTTCCAAAAGCCCCTATTAACCAAAAAAAGGGGGGTGGGGGACAATAAGGTAATATCATGTAAGGAAAAATATCCTATAAGTAAAATACACATAGAAAATTCTTACTCCAAAAAAGAAAATTCCATTTGTAAAACCAGCTGCAGGACACCCATAAAAAAAACACACCTGGTGTCAAAATAAGCCAAAGGAAAATCATTTAGGCAAAAATAAAAAGAATCCCAAGTCTGTTTTGCAGAGAGGATCCCTTTGTTAACCTTTGGTCGAGAATGTGTTTGTGTGTTTGCAGAGAACAACTCCAAGACCATGTGGGTTCCTGCGACAGTGAGGAACTGACGGGCCTGTTCCATCCACGAGGATAGTCCAGAGATGGCGGACGCTGACGACACCTTGCCATGCTAGCAGTCGGCAGCTGTGTGTGGCTGCAGGCAGCCCAGGACCATACCAGAGAGGATGGATCTTGCATTGCCACGATGTGTCCACCATCTGGATACCATTGCTGACATGTACACATGAAGAACTATTTGACATTGAAACTGGGACTCAGAACAGTTGGACATTGAAATTGACACTCAAACTTTTTTTCTCTTATACGTTTGTTTTCAGTATGCAGAGGCAAGATATTTTTGAAGAAAAGAAACAGGGGAGAGTGATTGATATAGAGGCAGGGTGGCCTCGAACAGGCTGTCAAGCTACAGGGGGAAGGCTGGAGTGGAGGGGAGGCAGATGCTGGGGGAGATCAACCGAAGGACTTGTATGCATACATATGAGCATAACCAATGAATGAAAGACTCTGGGGTGGGGAGGGAGGCAGGTGGAGACATGTGCTGGGGGGTAGGGGAGGCTGGGGGGAGGATATTGGGAGGGAGGAAAACATATGTACTACTATTAAATATAAGTTATATTGTAAATAAAATTAAAAATAAATAAATAAATTTTTTAAAAAAGGGAAAAAAAGAGTAATATGCAAAAAAAAAAAAAGAAAAGAAAATTGACTGTACCTTCGCCACACCCCATAAACCACGCCCACAAGTAGTGTCCACAAGCCAATCAGGAGCGATATGCAAATTAACACCCAACCAAGATGGCTGCTGCCCCTGACAGGGTGATCACTGGGTTCCCAAGGCCAGGGAAAAAGGCCTCTTCCATGAGGCTTTTTTCTCCAGCCGTGGGGCAGGCCTGGGCCGGGGGTGGGCGATCACTGGCTGGGGTCCCCTGCCCAAGGTCCCCTGCCCAAGGATGAAAGCCTTGGGCAGGCTGGGGGTGAGCCATTATTAGGACATCCCCTGAGGGCTCTCAGTATGTGAGAGAGGGCAGGTTGGGCTGAGGGACCTTCCACCCCCAGTGCACAAATTTCATGCACCAGGCCCCTAGTTTCATATAATCTTGGTTTGGTTATAATGAACTTCTTTAGCTTTTTCTTGTCTGTGAAGCTCTTTATCTGACCTTCAATTCTGAATGATAGCTTTTTCTGGGTAGAGTAATCTTGCTTGTAGGTTCTTATTATTCATCACTTTGAATATTTTTTGCCATTCTCATCTGGTCTGCGTAGTTTCTGTTGCAAAATCAGCTGACAATCATATGAGTGCTCCCTTGTAGGTAACTGTTTTTCTCTTGCTGCTTTTAATATTCTCTCTTTGTTTTTTGCTCTTAGCATTTTAATTATGATGTGTCTTGGTATGGCCTTCTTTGGATTCTTCTTGTTTGGAGTTCTGTGTGCTTCCTGGCCTTGTAAGTCTATTTCTTTCACCAAGTGGGAGAAGTTTTCTGTCATTATTTCTTCAAATAGGTTTTCAATATCTTGCTCTATCTCTTGTTCTGGCACCCCCATAATTCAGATGTTGGTGTGCTTGAAGTTGTCCCAGAGGCTCCTTACACTTCATATTTTTGGATTTTTTCTCTTTTGCTCTTCAGGTTGGGTATTTGTTGCTTCCTCATATTTCAAATCTTTGACTTGATTCTTGGGATTCTGTAGTCTACTGTTGAATCTCTGTATATTATTCTTTATTTCAGTCAGGGTATGCTTAATTTCTGACTGGTTCTTTTTCAATTTTTTGGCATTCTCACTAAGATCCTTGAAGGTCTCACTAAGTTCCTCAGCAGTTTCTAGAAGAAATGATCAACAAAACAACAAGAAAGCCTAGGGCATGGGAGAACATATTTGCCAGTTATCTCTGATAAGGGTTTAATCTCCAACATCCATAGGAAACTCATACAACTTAACAAAAGCAGATAAACAATCCAAACAAAAAGTGGGCAAAAGACCTAAATAGACACTTTTCAAAAGAAGATATACATACCAAAGGCCAACAGACATATGAAAATATGCTCAAAGTCACTAATCATCTGAGATGCAAATCAAAACAATAAGGTACTATCTCACACCTGTCACATCTCACAGGCTATCATCAACAAATCCACAAACGACAAGTGCTGGAGAGTATGTGGAGAAAAAGGAACCCTCTTGCTCTGCTGGTGGGAATGCAGCCTGGTGCAACCACTGTGAAAAACAGTATGGTGTTTCCTAAAAAAAATTAAAAAGCGAACTTCCATTCGACCCAGTGATCCCACTTCTAGGAATATATCCCAAGAAACTAGAAACACCAATCAGAAAGGATATATGCACCCCTACGTTCATAGCAGCACAATTCACCATAGCTAACATTTGGAAACAGCTGAAGTCCTCATCAGCAGATGAGTGGTTAGAAAACTGTGGTACATCTACACAATGGAATACTATGCTGCTATAAAAAAGAAGGAATTCTTACCATTTGCAACAGCTTGGATGGGACTGGAGATTTTATGCTAAGCAAAATAAGCCAGTCAGAGAGACATAGATATCACATGATCTCACTCATTGGTGAAATATAATGAACAACATAAACTGATGAACAAATCAGATCCAGAGACATAGAAGCATCAAACAGACTGTCCAACCTATGGGGGTGGAGGTGGGGGGGGGGGGCAGCCAGGGAGAAGTCAGTGGGGGGAAGAGGAGATTTATGTAACACTTTAAACAATAAAGAATTTAAATTTTAAAAAAAAAACTGTTCTGCCCTAACTGGTTTGGCTCAGTGGATAGAGCGTCAGCCCGGAGACTCAAGGGTCCCAAGTTTGATTCCGGTCAAGGGCATGTACCTTGGTTGCATGCACATTCACAGTAGGGGTTGTGCAGGAGGCAGCTGATCAATGTTTCTCTCTCATCGATGTTTCTAACTTTCTGTCCCTCTCCTTTCCTCTGTAAAAAATCAATAAAATATATTTTTAAAAAAACTGTTCTGAGGACCATGCCAATCGGTGTATATCCTATATAATAAAAGGCTAATATGCAAATTGACTGAATAGTGGAATGACTGGTCACTATGATGTCTACTGACCATCAAGGGGCAGACGCTCAATGTAGGAGCTGTCCCCCTGGTGGTCAGTGCACCAGAAGCCGGACTCACAGCTGGTGAGCACAGCAGCAGTGGCAGGAGCCTCTCCCATCTTTGTGGCAGCACTAAGGATCTCCCAAGGGCTCCTGGACTTCCAGAGGGTTCAGGCCAGGCTGAGGGACACACCCCTGGTGCACAAATTTTGTGCACTGGGTCTCTAGTGTTTAAGATAATAGAAAATAGGATATACTGGTCTCTGCCCGCCGCCGCCCCCCCCCCCATCCCCCACCCCCAGTTATTGGCACAGAGCTCCTGAAACCTGGTAATCTGCTAGGTGACAGTGTCTTTTGTTCTAATGAGGCAACACTGCATGGGCTCCTGGCTGGGGCTGGTCACGAAAGATCAAGCATGATTAGGAGCTTGGAGCTTTCTGCTGTTCCCTCATTCTCTTGAGAAGGGAGGAGGACCGGAAATGGAGTTGATAATTGATCACACCCGTGTGGTGAAGCCTCCCTCAAACCCCAATAGCATGGGTTGCATCACACTCACCTCAACACCTGCACTTGGGACCCTCCCCGACCTTGCCTGGCATGTCTCTCCCTCTGGCTTGTCATTTGTATCCTGTTTCATGTCCTTTAAGAAAATGGCAAACATGCTTCCTTGAGATCTGTGAGCAAATTAATAGAACCCAAGGAAGGGGTGGTGGGAACCTCTACTCTCTAGCCCAATTTGACAAACATGTGGGTAACCTGAGGATCCACTCCTTGTGAAGTGGGGGTAGTCTCATGGGGTTGAGCCCTTCACCTGTGGGATCTGACACTATCTTCAGGTAGAAAGTATCAGAACTGAGTTGCATTTTAAGACATTTTTCCCTTGGGGGGCGGGGGCGGATACCCTCACATCCGGTGACCAGAGTATCAGAGTGCTGTGCACATGATAGTCTTGTGAGAGTAAAAACATTGGGGGGGAAGACAGTTTTTCTACTCAAAGTGAAAGCACTCTGTAAGCAAAAAAATACATATTCACAAAAATAGATTGAAGTGATGCAGCAACCACAGAAAATGTGGGCCAGAGATCCTGCGCTCACATCCTGCCTTGATCTCTACAGCTTTGGCGCTGACCTTGCCCACGTCTGCTGACAGGCTCCCATTTCTTGACGCCTTTCAGTGTCCGCCGGAGGCTGGCACTCACCCTCCCAGCTTCCACGCAGCTGCCAAAAGCCAAGGGCTGAGATGGCGTCCCTCTCTCATCCCAGCACGTGGCTCACCGGGAAGAAGAGGCCTCCAGGAAGGTCACACAGAGGCAGGGGGAGTCCCCCAACATCAGACCAAAAACTGCTCCATCCAGCTTCTCCGGCTTTTCTCCTGTGAGACCGAAAGCCTGAGTCCTCCCAGCCTAGCAGGCAAGCCCCCGAGAGCTCTAGAACTTGCCAGCAGGGGCCCCGCCATGTCCAAATCCATTACTTCACATGGAGGAGTGAGCCATCTGTATGGTGTAGAGTGAAACTACATTAGGCAAGAAGTTTTTTTTTTTGGTTTTTTTTTCAATGTCAAATAGTTCTTTATGTGTACATGTCAGCAATGGTATCCAGATGGTGGACACATCATGGCAATGCATGTTCCATCCTCTCTGGTTTGGTCCTGGGCTGTCTGCAGCCACGCACAGCTGCCGACGGCTAGCATGGCAAGGTGTCGTCAGTGTTCCCCATCTCTGGACCGTCAGTTCCTCTGTCGCAGGAACCCACATAATCTTAGAGTTGTTCTCTGAAAACACGCAAACACATTCTCAACCAAAAGTTAACAAAGGGATCCTCTCTGCAAATTAGACTTGGGATTCTTTTTATTTTTGCCCAAATGATTTTCCTTTGGCTTATTTTGACATCATGTGTGTTTTTCATGGGTGTCCTGCTGTTGGCATTACTAATGGAAGTTACTTTTCTGGAGTAAGAATTTTCTAGAGGTATCTTACTTACAGGATATTTTTCCTTACATGATGTTACCCTACTACCCCCCCCCCCTTTTTTTGATTAATGGGGGCTTTTGGAAATTTTATATTGCAGTCTTGGTAATTTTAAATTTTAATTTTTGCACACAAATATGACTGCTTTAGGTTCTATGGATGTTAGGCAATTTTACAATGAGATGAACTACTAGTAGATATTTTAGTTAATGTTTTAGGAACAGCTTTTTGTCCAGTACACTTAAATTTTCTTGAGTATTCACTTATTTCACTTGGCCAATTTAAATTAATCTGAAAACTTGATTACTATTTTACTGTCAATTTTAATACTCAAGCAAAAATCTTAGTTTACCCTGTAAATATTAGTGGAAAGGATTATTTGCATTCTTGAGTAGGTCCTGAGCATTCCTGGTACTAGAATGAATTTAGATATAGGGCAGTTGTTGCTGGCCGAGTCTCTGTCTGTAACTTGGGTCCCAATCTGAGCTGTGCGTGGGAGGCGAAGCAGCCGTGGAGGCAGGAGACCTCCCTCAGAAGGGGTGAGAGTTCAGGCCCCTGCAAGGTTAGTGGGTGAGGGTCTGTGCCCCACCTCTGTTGACCTTTTAGTTCTCTCCTGTTGGCCCCTCTGCAACTGTGCCTGTCTTAGGTTCCTTCCCTGAGGAATCTTACCCATCTCTGGCTAACCAGCCATCCTCTGGGGCCAAACAGGGTGATGTGAGGTTCAGTTTGTCTCCTTTGTAGTCTATGCCTCCGTGGCCTCCACGTCCAGCACCTGCCTTGGGGTTCCCTCGCCTGCTGGCGGGATCCCGGTACTGATCACATATCTTGGGGGTCCCAGGTTTCTTCTCCAGAGAGGGCCCAGCTCACACCATTGGGTGAGAGACAGATCCATGGTGCCAGTGACCCAGAGGCTTCAACCACAGCTTGAACTGAAAGCTCAGGCAACAGCTGTGTGTATTTGGATTGTAAGAAGAGGGTCCTTCTTGGCAAAAAAGGCAAGAGGGGCCAATATAGAATGCTCAAGTTACATTAGTCAAGAAGTTTTACCAAATTTAAATGAACAAGAAAAGAGTAAGAAGGGAAAAAAGAAAGAGGATGACTTATCCTTCTTAGAGTCAAACAAACATAAACACAAGAAATAATGACTTTTTAAATCTTGTTTTTGTCTATAGCTTTACATAAGTCTCCTTTTTCCCCAATTAACACCACCCCCAAGTCATTCCCATCTCGGGCAAGCTCCCACTGCCTCAGTGTCTGTGTCCATGGGTCATGCTAATATGCATGCATACAAGCCCTTTGGTTGCTCTCTAATCCCCTCCTCACCTACCATTTGTCTCTAGACCAGTCTATTCATCAAATTATGTTGATCATTATATCCCACATCTGAGTGAGATCATGTGATATTTATCTTTCTTCAACTGGCTTATTTCGCTTAGAATAATGCTCTCCAGTTCCATCCATGTTGTTGCAAATGTTAAAAGTTCCTTCTTTTTTATAGCAGCATAGTATTCCACTGTGTACTTGTACCACAGTTTTTTAATCCACTCATCTGCTGATGGGCACTTAGGCTGTTTTCAAATCTTAGCTATTGTAAATTATGCTGCTATCATATATCCTTTCTGATTGGAAAAATAAATAAAAAGAATATTTTAGCCCTGAAAAAAAAAGAAATAATGGCTTTTTATTTTATTATATATATATATATATATATATATATATATATATATATATATAGTTTTATTTCAGAGAGGAAGGGAAAGGGAGAGAGATATAACATCAATGATGAGAGAGAATCATTGATGGATTGCCTCGTGTACGCCCCACACTGGGAATCGAGCCCGAAACCAGGCATGTGTCCTGATTAAGGAATCGAACCATGACCCCTGGTACATAGGTCGATGCTCAATCACTGAGCCATACCAGTTGGGCATGGCTTCTCATTCTAAAGCCAGGGGTTGAAATCAAGAATCGAATGATTGCAAGAGTGGAAACACCCTTACTCTTCAACTAAACTATTATAGAATTTAATAACAGTAAAACAGTCTAACAATACTAAATATTTACTGAGTGCATCATGTGCCTCACGATGAAATTTCCACACATTCTCTCACTCACTCCTCACAACCATAAGGAAAGGTACCATCATTGCCATCACTGTCCCGACTTAACAGGTGAAGAAACCAAGGCTTAGTCAAGGTAAGTAATTTGTACAAGGACATGCAACTAGCAAATGATGGAGCTGCTATGTCTGCCTCCAAAGCCTGTGATCCTAACCATTATGCCATCTTGCCCCCCAAAATGAGTATATACAATGGTGCCCCTACTCCCCAGAAGAGCCAAGGATGCTAACCACAAATCTATCCCTACCACAAGTGCGTGGCACTGCCTTCTTCCAAGAGCCTCACCAAGTATGCCGGGAAGGATCCTCTCTATAGCTCCCCAGCCCTCACAATAATAAGCCCCTCACAGTAGCTGTTAATATTAACGCTAGCATCATTATGGTTTCTCTTTTTCTGGATATTTTACAATTTTACCCTGACTCTCTTTACCCAGGAAATTAATTACTTAGGAATGTGTTTTGTTAATTTCCAAATGCATAGATTTTGCGTGGTTGGCTCTCTTGTTAATTTATAATGGCATTACATTGTAATCAACTAGTCGACTTATGAATGCAATTATAAGTTGATTACAACTAACATCATAATCAACCACCTATATGATATTTAAAGATGTGTAGCCTGGCCGGTGTGGCTCAGTGGTTGGACATTGACCTGTGAACCAGGAGGTCACTGTTTAATTTTCAGTCAGGGCACATGCCTGGGTTGCAGGCTCAATCCCCAGTGTGGGGCATGCAGAAGGCAGCCAACCGGTGATTCTCTCTCATCATTGATGTTTCTCTCTCTCTCTCTTCCTCTCTGGAATCAATAAAAAGTATATTTTTTTAAATGTTTAACTTGTTGAAATTTCTTTCACCTGTTTTTCCCCCTCTATATTTATCTTACTCTCTAAAGCAAGGTGTAGAGTAACCTAAGGAGCTTTTACCAGAAAAAACCTCAGCCAAATGCTTCTTCAGACAACTGAGTCAGAGTCCCCAGGGGCAGGTCCAGGCATTGCATTTTTACCTGCCCCTTCACACCCACAGCGAAGACTTTCACTGACGTCACTGGTTGAAAACCTCGGCTCCTCAACTATTTTGTGGACTTGAAGTCTGAGGAACTGGGAGGTTAGGGGAAAACTGCAGGAGCAGATGGGGCACAGGGGCGATGAAGAAGTCTGCTTGGTCATATTAAGAAAGAAAGTGCACTTTTTCATCTCTGTACCTCCCTTGTCTTTGTATGCACAATGCCTGGCAGTGAGAAGCCACTAATAAATGTGGATGAGTAGGTGAAATCAGCAGTTACCGATGCAACTCTGAGCATCACATGTTGCTGGCTAAAGGTCTGTGTAACAGAAATGAAACCCTAGTTTATTTTCTGAAATATCAACGGTTGTAAGTTGTGACATCATTTATACTACTTTTGTATTTTTACCCATGTACAATGTTGAGCATATAGTAAACACTTCATAAATGTCTTAAATGTATAATTTATGACCTTGTGTATTAAGTTTCCTACTGCAACTAGAGCAAATTATCACAAATTTAGTGACTTGAAACAATGCAAATGTATCATCTCAGAGTCCTGTAAGCTCGAAGTTCAAAGTGGGTCTCACTGGGCTAACTGAGGTGCTGGCAGGGCTGCACTCCGTTCTGGGGGTTTCGAGGGAGAACCCGTGGTCTTGTATTTTCCAGCTTCGAGAGGCTACCATGGCTCCTCTCCATCTTCAGAGCCATCAATGGCAGGTCTTTCTCACAAGGCCATTTCTCCATGTGTAGCTTGTCTGTCTCTGCCTTGCTCATTTATGGACCCTTGTGATTACATGTGACTAACTGAGTATTCCAAGATAATCTCCTTATTTTAAAGCTAGCTGATTAATGACTTTAATTCCCCTTGCCAGGTAACATAACATAGCCACAGGTTGGGGGTGGGGGGCTTATTCTGTCCAACACATCATGGAAAGCAAACAGAAAGGAAGAAAAATAGAGGAAGAAATGACAATGTATGGAAAAATGAGGTGGTAATATTACTAACAGTAATAAGATTAGAGAATATAAGAGTTAGCACATTAGACTATAACATTTTGGAACAAAGCAAAATAAAATTTCTCTATTCAAAGTGATCAGCTAAGTTCAAGTGCAGACACACACACACACACACACACACACACACACACACACACACACAGTAATATCCTGGTTAGCTGATGCCACAGCAGGGATAATACTATTTACTAATCAGACAAACTAAACAAGAAATGACTGCCATGTTAGTAGCAAATGTTCTCAAATTCCTTTCTTCCTGGAGAAGGATTATTTTCTTGCCCCTTCCAGTCTAGCGCACCTCTAATATTTCTGGAAAATGCCGAGGGTGGGTAAACGTCTCAGCATTTGTCTGCCCTGCTTAGCCTGTCCTTGTGAGAGGACAGCTAAGGACTGTCCAAGCGCCCTGCAGAGATGCAGCCTGGCTGGCTGAGAAGAGGGAAGGCTGGGCCACATCGCCCCCTGGTGCCGGGAAGCGGAGAAACCGTCCCCTGTGGCTCCCCAACCAGGAAGGAATTGCAGGACTTTGGAAAAGAGCTGTTTAGATAGTGAAGTTCCCCCCAGGCTTTTAGAAGCTACTTTTCTCCTTATTTTAAACCTACGTATTGGGAAATTCTCTAAAATATATTACACCAAAAGAATAACCATACTGAGTTAATACTGCATAAGAGGACATCATAACATGAAATAAATTATTCATTTCCTTGCCTTGTAAAGAGTACTCTAAAGGCAATGTTCACAATTCTTTCTGGCTGTGAGTCCCAGTTCTTTTCCTATTCCACAGAGTAGACAGAATACCAATATTCCTTTTTTAAAGGGGGAGGTAGGTTTTTTTGTTACTGCTGTTGTTTTGGTCTCTTGCCTCCTCTGTTCCTGTCAGTGGTCACGTCTTGATTTTGAGTTGGCCAGTGTGACTTCCTTTCAAAGCTTCCTTCCCTTTCTCATTTGCTGTGGAAACAGTAACTAGGATACCGAGCTAGCAAGTTTAAGTAACAATGAGGTTAAAATGGCCCCGATTAAGCTCTCTCTTACAAGTGTGTGAGATTTAAGACAAAACCGGAGTGACTTTGCACACAGGACCTCCGGTTCCATCTGGGATTGGTGACAGTTTGACATCTATTTGGCTACTTGGACGCTATTTTTACCTTGTTTCTATTTTTGCTCTGAATAGGTTAGTGTGAACTGGTTGTTTTGGCAAGATGGACTACTGCTGTATTTTTCCAATTTGCCGAAGATTTGAAAAGGGATAGGAGTTCCTCAGTCCTGGGATCAGGGAAAGAGGAAGAGGGTGACCTTCCAATGCTCAGGGCAGTTTGATATGAAACCAGGGCTGCGTGCGCATTAACAGACCGTACAAAGGATGGCTTGTCTGCTCATGGAAAACCATGCAGCTATGAGCTGTGTGTGCCACGCGTGCACTAACAGGAAAATACGTTCACTGTTGTGGGGGAAGTACACTTATGTATTTTAAATGCTGCTCTCCTTGCCCCTTTACATCACAAGATCCCTCAGGAGGTGCCAGCAGGATCTAGCATATCACCAGGGCATTGCCCCACTCCTGATGCCTTTATATGATCTCTCTCTTTCTCTTTCTCTCTCTCTCTCTCTCTCTCTCTCTCTCTCTCTCTCTCTCTCTCTCCCCTTCCTCCCCAGTCCTTTCTCCTGCTTCCTGTGATCACGTCCCCAAGTCGCTACACACAAGGCTGGGTCTCATGCTTTGCCTCTGACAGAAACCACCTAAAGACACTGTCGAGTGAGAAAATGGTGTTTAAAGCTGCTGTACCCGCCTTGCAATCATGGGGGGAAGACCAAGAGAATTGCAAACAATTTGCCCCCAAACCATGGCATCTTTGGGTTACAGAACCAGCTGCCTCTATACATCTTGTCCCATGAGAATAGCCCTCTGATAGGTCACCTGCATTTCGGTTTTGTGTTACTTGCAGCCCAAAGTACTTCAGGGGGACGCTGTAATTAGAGCTGAGGGCAGAGAGTTAAGTCCTGTGTGGGAAGGCCTGGGGGTGGCAGCCAGAGCTCCAGCATGGGGCCACTGCTGGCCTGAGAGAAGCAGAGACAGAACACATAGACATCCTGTGGTTTAAATTCTTCGGCCAGTGCATTCCTCTTTTTGCCTGAAACGGTTAAAGCAGAGTTTCTATTAGTTGCAAGCAAAAGTCCTAATTTAAGTGAGCTCATTCTTGCTTTAAAAAAACAAAAAGTTGGTGCGTGTGTGTATGCATGTTCATGTAAACATAGATAAAATATAACTAAATGGACTAAGTGGCTCTCAGTAGTTAGTTATTGCCTGAGAGTGCAGAGGGGAGTAAGAAGGGCATATGTATCGTTTTTACTTTATAAACTTCTTGTTCCATTTGGTTTTAACCAGCTTGTATCATTTGTAATTTTAAGGCTGATCTGCGGAAAGGCCTGACTGCTGTGGCCCAGGGGTTGAGCGTAAACCAGGTCACCGGTTCGATTCCCGGTCAGGGCACAGGCCCGGGGTTGTGGGCTCCATCCCCAGTGTGGGGCGTGCAGGGGGCAGTCGATCCACGATTTTCTCTCATCACTGAGATTTCTATCTCTCTTTCTCCCTTCCTCTCTGAAATCAATAAAAGTATATCTATTTTGTACAAACTGCAGAAACTCCGAGATGAAAGTGTTACTTTATGCATTTAAGTTTGACCTATAATGGCAATTACAAACTAATACACGAGTCATTACAAACCTGAGAACCACTGCTCACGAACACCCAGCAAAGCTCAACCACAAACGCAGCGTCCACATGAGCCCACTAACAATGTACCAGAGAGGGGACCGGTCCTTGGCAGTTGTATCCAATCTGCCTGGGACCAAAGCCTCCATATACATCATTCCCCTTTTTCCTCCCCAAACCCAACCCAAATAAGCCCACAGTCTGAGTTAAAAACAAACATAAAAGTGTGTGTGCCATGCACATGCAGCTTCAAAGAAAGCTCATCCACTCACCCCTCCCACCCCAAGCCATTTCCCGGCCGGAAAACCCTCAAGTCTGTGCAAACAGCCTGGAGAGTGAGAGGGGTGGGATGTACACCGGCCGGCTCAGCACACCGGCTGAGGGGTGCAGCCAGGACCAAAGATGGGTCACAGAAAAGGAGTACAGCTGGGCTGACCATGAACCACCTGGTGGGTGGAACAACGCACACAGCAGGCGGGACATGGCATTCTCAGGGTGGGACGGGGCCAGCACGTGGAGGCCCAGGCGGCTAAAACAGAAGCAGGGGACAGTTCTGCCTAACGGCAGCAGGACCCCAGTGGTGGCTGGAGGATGCCAAGAGAATACAGAGAGGGGAGCAGCCAACGAGGGGACCTCGGTTGAGACTGCATCTGACGATAGGTGAGAACTGTCTTCCAGGCAGGGATTCTGAGGCAGAAATTCAGGGGTACAGACTTACTTGCGCATGCTTATTCATGCCAAGTGCTTTAAACTCCCACTTCAAATAATTCTCTCAAAAACCTTGTGAGGAGCCGAGACCAGTTTGGCTCAGTGGATAGAGCATCAGACTGCGGACTGAAGGGTCCCGGGTTCGATTCCGGTCAGGGGCATGTACCTTGGCTGCGGGCACATCCCCAGTGGAGGGCGTGCAGGAGGCAGCTGATTGATGTTTCTCTCTCTCATCAATGTTTCTGACTTTCTATCCCTCTCCCTCCCGCTCTGTAAAAAAATCAATAAAAATAAAAAATAAAAAACCTTGTGAGAAGGCACCACTTCCCAGATGAGCAAACTAAGGTAGCAGATGATGGGTGATTTGCTCAGCCAACTCAAGCTGCCGTAACAGACTCCACAGGTGGTGCTTTAACCCAAGGAATGGTTTTATGTGTTGCCTCAGTGTTCCGGAGGCTGGAAGTCCAGGATTGGGGCGCTAGCAGGGTTGGTTTCTGGTGAGGCTTTCCTGGTGGGGAGCAGGCTGCCTTCTTGCTTTGTCCTGGAACAGGAGGAGAGAGATCTCCGGTTTCCCTTCTTCTTGTAAGAACACCTGTCGAGTAGGATTAGGGCACCACCCTTATTCACTTAACCGTTTACCTTCTTAGAGGCCTTATCTCCAAAAGCAGCACTTTGGGAGTCAGGGCTTAGACGTATGAATGGAGGGTGGGGGTAGGAACACGACTCAGTCCTTAAAAGCTAGTGGGTGGCAAACACAGACAGCATGACTCTAGAGCCTTTATTATTATTATTATTATTATTGTTAAACCTTGATTGTTGAAAGTATTTCATATGCCCCCCTTTTCCCTCCATTAACCCATATTAGCCCACCCCAGGCCTTTGCCACCCTATTATGTGTCCATGAGTTGGGCATATGTGCATACAAGTTCTTTGGTTGATCTCTTCCCACCCACCTCCCCCCCACCTTCCCTCTGAGATTCATCAGTCTGTTCTATGATTCTGTCTCTGGATCTATTTTGTTCATCAGTTTATTTTGTTCATTAGATTCCATGTATGAGTGAGATCATGTGATACTTGCCTTTCTCTGACTGGCTTATTTCATTTAGCATAATATTCTCCAGGTCCCTCCATGCTGCCTCAAAGGATAAGAGATCCTTCTTGTTATTGCAGAGCCCAACTCTTTTTGTGTATGTATTTTTATATTTCATTGAGGTAACATTTAAATTTCACAGTTCAATGAGGTTTGAATAAACGCATGTATCTATGTGACCCACATTCCTGGCAAGAACGACAGAGTACTCCTAACCACTGCTCTCTGCCAGGCCACGTGCCGGCAGGAGGTAAGGCCACTGCGTCACCCTGGCCCCGGAGATACAGCCTAGATTAGGAGCTATCTCCCCCACACCCCCACATGGGGCTCCCGCCTGCACCAGCCCTCCTCCACTTTGGTCAGAAAGCACTCCTCTCCGTTCCCCTCCAGTTTAGAAGCAGCATCGTCTTCCTGCTGCTGCTGTTCTTCATGTTATCTCGCCATCCACTGTTTGGCTTCTCAGCTCTTCCAGCTCCTGTATAAAGTTATTTGCAGTAAATTCCCCATTTCAAATATTCAGCCTGATGTCTCTCTTCCTGGTCACATAGTGCACTGATATCTGCCCCCTGGTCAGGACTGGGTCAGAAACTGGGGGGGGGGGGGGGGGGGGGATTGGAGAGGGCCCCTCACAGAGGCTGGGAGGTAGCAGACTCGGAGGCAGAGATTTCTCCAAGAAGATGCAAGAGCAGACAACAGTTGTTCTCCACACCTTGTTGACATCTCGGTGGCCCATCTTGCTAGCAAGCTAGCAACTCTCCTCCAGTTCACTCATTGACCGTGGCTCACCTGGTTTCCAGGGGGACCTCTGAAAGCTGTCAAGACTAGAGACGTTATGATCACAAGGTTCTTCAGCTAATGTCACGACACTAAGCTACTACTTGCACCTGTCAAGTTGCCACATATTTTCGAAAAACATGTCTGTCCAGCCCTGACCACTTTGGTTCAGTGGACAGAGCGTCGGCCTGCAGACTGAAGGGTGCCGGGTTCGATTCCAGTCAGGGGCATGTACCTTGGTTGTGGGCACATCCCCAGTAGGGGGTGTGCAGGAGGCAGCTGATCAACGTTTCTCTCTTTGATGTTTCTAACTCTCTCTCCCTCTCCCTTCCTCTGTAAAAAATCAATTAAAATATATATATTTTTAAATGTTTGTCCAAATGAGGTGGTTGGGGAGAAAACAGTGACCAAGGAGGGCAAGATGGGGCACTGTGACACTGAGGACACATCAACAGCCTGGGGGTATCCCCTGGGATGCTGCCAACCAGCTGGGGTTAAGAAGCAAGCTGCCGCTGAGGCTGAAAAGAGGCGAAATGCCTGCTCAGCTGTCAGTCCAGGTTGCGGCAGGCTCGGCGGCTGGGAAAGCCAGCTGCAGTAGGCCCGGGACTGCCGCAGGAGGACGCCCACCTCTCGTTGGGCCGCACAGCTGTATTGTCTTCCAAGAGCCTGAGGCTTTGGGAGGGAGGACCAGGAGGCAGACTGCACCCTGGCTCGCTGCCCCACGCCTGGGACTTCTCCAGGACTGCAGCGGGCGTCAGTCCAGCCTCCCTGCCTCAGCTCACACCTGAGCAGCCAGCTACGGGCGGGTCTTGCTTGCAGGCCTTAGAAACCCCTCCTCAGGGGGTGAAAGGGCACCAGATGGTCCCCACTTCTTCATTCTGTGAGTATAAATCAGTGTTCGGCAAACTGCGGCTCGAGAGCCACATGTGGCTCTTTGGCCCCTTGAGTGTGGCTCTTCCACAACATACCACGGCCTGGGCGAGTCCACTATGAAGAAGTGGCATTAGGAGAAGTTTAAGTGTAAAAAATGTGGCTCTCAAAAGAAATCTCAATCGTTGTATGTTGATACTTGGCTCTGTTGACTAATGACTTTGCCGACCACTGGTGTAGATCACTTCGGCCCGGTGTGTCATCAACGACCAGGCTGCTAATGGGAGAAGCGGAACACACACCCCTCCCCCCACCACAAAAGAAAAAAAAAAAAGGAAAAGAAAGGAAGAAGGAATCCTGTTAGTCACAGAGCTTTTCATCTGAACCACAGAACAGGCTCTCGCTCTCCGAGAAGAATAAAGCGAGTCTTGCACTCTACTGGCTCCTCAAACAAAAGCAGCTTCCCGGAATGTAACGCTTGGGAACGTGAGCTGGATGGTTTTCGCTGGGGAAAGGCGCACATTCAGAGGAGGGGCAGAGTGGCCGTAAGCCAGTCAAAGCAGTAAGGAGCTTCTGTTCAGGGAGGGAAACCCAGGCTGTGGGCAGGGCCCCTCGTGATTCACACCTGCTGAGCAACAGCACCTCCCCCAAGCGGAGCTTCCCCACCGTGGACCTTGGAAAAGGGGGTGCCAAGAGATACTTACTGCACAGGAAAAAAATCACAGAAGTTAAAAATTATTATCAGAGAGGGACCTCAGATAAAACAAAACAAAACAAAACAAAAGACCGCCCGGCCGGCGTGACTCGTTGGTTGAGGGTCAACCAGGAGGCCGTGGCCAAGGCACACGCCCAGGTTGTGGGCTCGATCCCCAGTGGAGGGAGGGGGGTAGGGGGTACCGGAGGCAGCCAACCAATGATTCTCTCTCATCACTGATGCTTCTATCTCCCTCTACCCTCCTCTCCGAAAGCAATAAAAATATATTTAATAATTTTTTTTAAAAGGAGAGAGAAGGACCTCAAAGCAGGTGGTTGAAGCTATTTTAAAGGTAAAGAAATACTCTTTGTGAAGAAATCTTTAAGGAAAAAAAAACACAAGGAGTGCCTGAGTATCATAGGATAGGAACAGAATGTTCTCTTCAAAACAAAAAGCCGTTATGAAACTTATTGTTTCAACATCACGTAAGCCTAATGCATGCCACCTAAGCAGCAGTCCGTGTGATGTCAAAAATGTGGGCTCAGGCCCAGCTGGCGTGACTCAGTGGTCCAGCGCCAACGTATGAACCAGGGGGTCAGGGTTCGATTCCCCACAGGGCACCGTCCAGGCTTTGGCTCAGTCCCCAGTGTGGGGTGTGCAGGCGGCAGCCAATCGATGATTCTCATCATCATCAGTGTTTCTAACTCTCTCTCTCTCTCCCTTCCTCTCCGACATCAATAATAAAATAAAATAAAATGTGGGCTCAGTACCTGACTCTGTCCACTCTGCATCCACCCCATCCCATCTCACCCAGCTCCTGCCTTCAGCACCCCCTTCCTCCATAGTCACCCAGGACTCTTAGGCATCTCTGAGAGAAGAGTGTTCCTCTAAATTATTCATAGTACAGTGCAACTGACTTCCTACCCTCCCTTTCCCAGAAGTATCTGCTATGTAAGAATCCAGTGAAAATGAGCAAGGCTTGAAACGATGAATCACTCCTGGTAAAACTTCAGGCGCTTGTAAAGATGTCCTTGGGGGAAAGGGGTGAGTCTCTTACCCACGCCCTAAATGATACCACTTATAAAAATATTCTATAAACTTGACCACTTTTAGAGCATAAATTCACATTGTATTGGTGTGAGACCATTATTTTTTAAATGCTGACTTTCCAAAGTTGAGATCGCAACTTTCAATCAAAATAGCCACGGGTCTAAAGAAGGCCAGCAGAAAATTACGTATGAACTTATTTTTTGAATCTGTGCTCTCCTCCTCATGTTTGAGCTTTCATATCAGTAAAGGTATGAGAAAGCCTTTCTAACACCCTGTTCGATCTTGCCACGCGTCTTGCTGCTGTGTGGGAAATGTTTCACCCACATCACACTCTGGTCCTCATAGGGGTAAAATCCCCTGAAGGACAGGTCTTTTGTCCGCACTTACCGCGATAGGGACTGCTACTGTAATACTGGCATGCGCACTCCTGACTGTGGTACATCCTGCCAGAGACAGCACGATACGCTGTGTGCTGTTTCTTCCATGTGACTTCGCCACTCCTCCCATCCATAGATGGCGTCCACTTCCTCTCCCCTGGAATCTGAGCTGGCTTTGTGACTCACTCGGACCAAGAGAATCTGGAAGAAGAGACTGAGTGTGGCTTCTAGGCTTAGGCCTTAAGAAGCCTTTGAACTTTCCGTTAGCTCTTGAAGGTCCCCAAGACTTCACGTAAGGAAGTCCAGATGGCGGACCACAGAGGTGCCCCAGCTGACAGCTCCAGACAGGTGAGACCATCCTGCACCCTCCGGCCCTAGTCATGACCAGGCAGCACAGGTAGAGCACAGGCAAGCCTTCTCCACCGAGTCCTGCCCAAACTGCAGATCTATAGAATCATGAGCCAATGACTGCTTTAAGCTACTTTGTTTGGGGGTTATTTGCTACCCAGCAGCAGATAACTAAAACACTGACCTCCTGCAAAAATTACTAAATTGTGTACAGTATCCAGATTTCACACGTAAAAGGTGAGATACTTGACCCCAGAAAGCATAATGTGTCTAAATACAAAAATGTAAATGATTAAAATCTAAATCATGCTCTGAATCAGACTGCTCCCCCAATATCCATGCTCCTGTCTTCTATGATGTGGTCCTAGACCAACATTGTCACCAAAACATGGGGATTTGTTTCAGTGCAAATTCTTGGCCTACTACTGAATGAGAAACTCTGGGGGTGGAGCCCAGCAACCTGTATTTCAACTAGTCTTGCAGATGATTCTGGTGCATGCTGAAGTTTGAGAACCACTGTTCTGTAGCAATCCACGTTCTGATGTTTAACTGGTACCTGGCCACCTGGATAAAGACTGGTTAAGGTGGCTAGTAAAGGCCATGACTAAGTCCTAGTCACACAGAAGCAAAAACGGGAAAATAGTTGCTCCTTTCCCTGTCCCTTTTACTAAAATTCAGGTGTGATGGCTGGAACTCCAGATCATGAGATGATCCTGCGAAATAAATGTTTGCATAGCTGAGCAACAAGACGGAAGGAGCCTGGGACCCTGACACTATGGACATGCTACATTAGCTCTACTCTGACTCCCTAACTTTCTGAACGTGGGAGAGACACTTTATTTGTTTAAAACCCTGGTTTTTAAAGTTCTGCCCCTCACTGTTAAATATAATCCTGACTTCTGCACCATCCTAATAAAGTAGTCCCCCTTCCCCTCACCTGAAATATTTTAAAAATTAAGAATTTCTTTTCTTTGCTTGTCACAAGATATCTTTTAGATTTCCTAGTTACTTCTTTTAACTGTCTCCCTATTTGACTGGAAGCTCCATGTGGTTGGTTTTGCTTTATCATTCAATCCCCAGCATCCAACATACTTGTGCCCTCACAGTACAGACTTGGTGAATATTTACTGAATCTAATGGACAGACGGGAAGAGAAATGTAAGCAAACAAAACTCTGTCCAGTCTTTCAGCACTGATAACTCAACCAAGCCTCAAAATAAATCTTTCTTTTAAATATTGAACATGCAGCAAAACTATCCCTCCCTTTTTTCAATCTGAATATGAAGCAATAATAATAATAACCAATTGTTTTATATGCCTTAACATTAGTCAAGTACAAATCTAAATTGAGGGATACCTTAAAATATACCTGACCAGTAAGTACTCCTCAAAACTGTCAAGGTCATCAAAACAGGGGAGTCTTGGAAACTATCACAGCCAAGGAAGCCTAAGAAGAGAAGATACTAAATATAACGTAGTATCCTGGATGGGATCCTAGAACAGAAAAGGACATAAGGTTGAAACTAAGGAAACCCAAATAAACTACAGACTTGAGTTAGCAGTAATAAGTCAGTATTGGTGCATTACTTGTAACGAATATATCATATTAATGTAAGATGTTAATAATAGGGAAATTGGGCATAGGATGGGGAGAAGATATAAGTATATGTTCTCTGTACCACATGCTCACTTTTCCTGTAAATCTAATACTGTTCTGAAAAATAAAGTCTATTAATAAAAGAAATATGCCAAAGACTTACATATATTAACTTCTATTACATATATTCTCATAAAGACTAAGATAGATACAGTTTCCTCAAGTCTTGAGGCTTAGAGTTTGTTTTATTCCTGGATCAAAATTCATTTGATTCAGTCATTTAAATAATGTGTATTGGTTACTGTGCTATCCAGAGGCTGAGCTTAGGGGATTCTATTAAGAGTCAAAACTGAGAAGGCAGATAGGGGTGTTCATCTGCCTATTGAAATTTAAAGGGCACAGGCAAACATTTTAGAGTATAAAACTCTAAAATGTGTTATATTTATATATTGACAGCATATACATTCCTCCAACAGCTATAAACAACTAAGTTTGACATCTAATTACCAAGAACAGTTATTTAAATATGAAGCCACCAGATGGCACATGTTGTTAAGAACACATAAATCATACATCGTAAGTGACATAGCTGATTCAAAAGTGGATTTGTGTCTGATCCCAGGTACCAAAATAGCTAAGGCTCTATCTCTGAGGGTAATCCCTGGTCCAAACCTAAAGAACACCTCGAAGGAGAGAGATCTCTATGTCACTGCATTCCTTTCTAAAGATAGATACTGTAAACGTCCTTACCCACTATTTTGGCTAGCAGGCCTGAACATTTTCCTTACTGACCACTATGTTGGCAAAGATGTGGCCCCTGGGCTGGTCAAGCTGACATTCCTGGCCCATGAAGTCTGATCACGGAATGTTATGAGCGCTCACTAATAATGTGGTACACCTGGACATAAATAAGCCATGAAATTTTTTTTGCAGAGCATATTATCTATAGGGTTTGACTTCCACACCCTGAAGAGCAATCAGGTTCAATTTAATAAGCTACCTGAGACAATACCCTATAGTTCCTTCAGCTGCCTCACTACCTATCATTAAAAGTTCAGCTGATCTTTTTTATAGGAAGACCAGAGTCCCGGAGCATGGACTTGTGCACCATGGGATCCTTTGGCCTGGCCTGTGGGGACTGGGCCGAAATCTGTTCTCCAACATCCCCTGAAGGGTGCCAGATTGTGAGAGGGCACAGGCCAGGCCTAGGGACTCCACCAGTGCATGAATACATGCGTATAAAATCTTTGGTTAATCTCTTCCTGTCGTTCCCCCTCCTCTCTTCCCTCTGAGATTCATCAGTCTGTTCCATGTTCCATGTTCCTGTGGCTTCCCCTCTTAGGTTGAGCATCTGCCCCCTGGTGAACAGTGGCATCATAGCTACCAGTTGGATAGTCAACTGGTCAGCTGGTGGCTTAGGCTTTTTTTACTAGAGGCCCTGTGCACAAAATTCATGCACAAGGGTGTGTGTCCCTCAACTCAGCCTGCACCCTCTCCAATCTGGGACCCCTCGAGGAATGTCCGACTGCCTATTTAGGCCCGATCCCAATTGGACATCCCTAAATGGCCTCCCCTGAAGGTCTGGCCCCCCTAAACTGCCCTTCCCTGCAGGCCCGGTTGCCCCCAACTTCCCTCCTCTGCCAGCCTGGTCACCCTTAACTGCCCTTCCCTGCAGGCCTGGTCCCCTCCAACTTCTCTCCCCTGTAGGCCTGGGTCCCCACCAGCTGCCCTTCCCTGCAGACCCAGTCATCCCCAACTTCCCTCCTCTGCTGGCCTGGACACACTTAACAGCCCTCCCTTACAGGCTCGATCACCCCAACTCCCCTCCCTTGCAGGCCTGTCCCTCCCAACTGCCTTCCTCTGCTGGTCTGATCACCCACAACTACCCTCCCTTGCAGGCCTGATCCATCCCAACTTCCCTTCCCTGCTGGCCATCTTGTGGTGGCCATCTTGTGTCCACATGGGGGCAGGATCTTTGACCACATGGGAGCAGCCATCTTGTGTGTTGTAGTGATGGTCAATCTGCATATTACTTATTAGATAGAATAGAGGCCTGGTGCATGAGTGGGGACCAGCTGGTTTGCCCTGAAGGGTGGGGGTTCCCTTGGGGCATGGGGCAGCATGGGCAATGGGCCTGTGGTGGTTTGCAGGCCAGCCACACCCCTGAGCAACCCAAGCTGAGGCCCTGGTATCTGGGATTTATTTATCTTCTACAACTGAAACTTTGTAGCCTGGAGTGGAGCCAAGCCTACTGCTCACTCTGTGGTGGTAGCCATTTTTGTTGGGATTTATTTATCTTCTATAATTGAAACTTTGTAGCTTTGAGTGGAGGCCAGGGTGTGTGGAAAGCTTGGCTTCCTCCATTGCCAGGGAAACCCAAGCCTCCCTCCTGCTCTCTCCATGGCTGCAGCCATCTTGGTTGGGGTTAATTTGCATACTCACTCCTGATTGGGTAATGGGCATGGCTGGTGGGTATAGCAGAGTGGTGGTTAATTTGCATATTACTCTTTTATTAGATAGGAGGATATATAGATGGTGCTGAAAGCAATGATGGGACCCCTTCTCTTCTCAAAACTGAAGCCAGAGCAAAGGCTTTGATGGCAAAGAAGGAAGTGCTGAAAGGTGCCCACAACTTTCAAGAAAAAAGAGTCACCTACCTTCTGATGAGCTCCCAAATTCCTCAGAACTATCCCACCGAGGTGGAGGCTGCCGCCAACCATCTAGCCAGCCTGCATCTGCGGGCCTCCCACACCCACCTCTGCCTGGGCTTCTCTTTCCACCGTGAACATGTGGCTCTCAGAGGCCTGGGCGCTTCTTCCAGGACTTGGCAGAGAGGAAGCTCAAGGGCTCTGAGCGTCTCTTCAAGATGCAAAACCAGGCTGAAACCGGTTTGGCTCAGTGGATAGAGCGTCGGCCTGCGGACTGAAAGGACCCAGGTTCGATTCCGGTCAAGGGCATGTACCTTGGCTGTGGGCACATTCCCGGTAGGGGGTGTGCAGGAGGCAGCTGATCAGTGTTTCTCTCTCATCGATGTTTCTGACTCTCTATCCCTCTTCTTTCCTTTCTGTAAAAAATCAATAAAATATATGTTTTTTAAAAGATGCAAAACCAGCTCTGTGGCCGCATTCTCTCCAGGACGTGCTGAAGCCTCCTCGAGGTGAGTGGGCAAAATGCAGGATGCCATGAAGACCGCCCAGGCCTTGGAGAGGAGCCTGACCCAGGCCCTTTGGGAGCTGCCTGCTCTGATCCTCAGCTCTGTGACTTCCCAAAGAACCACTTCCGGGGTGAGGAGGTGAAACTCATCAAGAAGATGGGCAACACCTGCCTCACTTCTGCAGGCGGCCGGCCCCCAGACTGGGCTGGGTGAGTATCTCTTCCAGAGGCTCACGATTAGGAGCCTGTGGAGCCCAGAGGCCTTTGAGGGACCCCTCTGCATCCCCTGGTGTCTGGCTTTGACCTGAGCCTCTTCCTGAAACTGCTAGCCATTCTTTTAACCACCCAGAAACCCTCTTCCTTGCATTGGACCAAATGAAATAATAAAGCTCTTAACAGAAGAAAAAAAAGTTCAATTGAACCATTAGCTCCTTCACAAAGTTTTACCCAACAGTCATAGGATTTGTCACAACTGAGTACAATTCAACAAGCACTGAGTGAACGCTAACGCAGCACTGCTCTAGGCACATGGGAATCATCAGTGAACAGATCCAAGGTTCCTGCCTGCCCTGGCCACGTGGCTCAGTTGGTTGGTGCGTTGTCCCATACACAAAAAGGTCATGGGTGTGATTCCCAGTCAGGATACATACCTTGGTTGTGGGTTTGACCCCTGGTTGGGGCGGATACAGGAGGCATCTGATTGATGTTTCTCTCTCCCGCCCCCTTCCTCTCTCTCTAAAAATTCAATATAAATATATCCTCGGGTGAGAATTAAAAAAAAAAAAATGCCTGCCCTTGTGAGAAAAAAAAACAGGTAATAAACTATAGTAAATAAGTACATTTTAGAGTAGTTATACTGATAAATGCTATGGAAAAAGAAAACGCGGAGTGGATTAGGGGGATTGAATGGACTGGGGTACAGAAGGAGGTTCAGGTGGCTGTATTAATTAGATGGCCAATGCAGGTTTCAGTGAGTACATGAGATTTGAGCAAAGACTTGGAAGAGGTAAGAGAGTTAACTCTATAAATCCCGAAGAAGGAGGCTTTCAGGCAGAGGGAAGACCAGGGACTCGGGCAGGAGCAGGCCCAGTGACAGAGAAACAGCCTGCAAGCCAGCGAGTGGGGAGCAGACTGCTCTGCTCCAGAGGGCAGAGGAGGGGCCAGTACAAAGACTCTGCCTTTTACTCCTGGGGAGCCATGCTGGGTTTTGAATAGAGGAGTCTTACTTTTGCAAGATTCACTGGGGCCACTGTGTTGAGAATAGGATTGTGGGGGGCCAAGACGGAAGCAGAAAAACCTGTCAGGAGGTAATTACAGGTGAGGTTTGAGGAGGCCTCCGGCTAGAGAAGCAGCAGTAGAGGAGGGCAGATGGAGCCAGACTCCAGAATCCAGTCTTACGGACAACAGCATGTGGGTGGAACAGACGGAGGGGAGCCTAGGCCTCCAGGAACGCTGCCCTGAGTAACGGCTGCCGTGTCATCACCTAACTTGGGGATGGCCAGGAAGGAGCAGGGTAGGGTGGGAGGAGCAGGAATTCAGAACAGAATATGGATGTGGCTGTTGTCTGAAAATATTCTGCCGGCACCTCCTGGGGAGAAGGGATGAGCATGAGGAGAGTGGGTGTCGGCCGTTTGAAAAAATCTGGGATTTAGCAGGAGACATTTTAACAGTGCTGCGTTTCTCATTTCTCGCAATTGATATCACAGGCAACATTATGAGAAAAACACAACACAGAAATCAAAAAGCGATTTTGAAGAACTAGACCTAGTGATTTTAAAAAGCCATCTAAGTAAGTCTAAACGTTTTTCAATGAATAAAAACAATTTTGGCCCTAGTCAGTCTGGCTCAGTGGATAGAGTGTGGGCCTGAGAACCAAAAGGCCCCGGGCTTGGGTTCGATTCCAGTCACGGGCACGCGTGTACCTCAGCTGCAGGCTCCTGGCTAGGGCTCATGCAGGAGACAACCAATCGATGTGTTTCTCCCACATGAATATTTCCCTCTCTCTTCTGCTCTAAAGAAAAGGAAAAATATCCTTGGGTGAGGATTAAAAATAAAATTTTAAAAATATGATTTTGATGATAAGGATCATTGTGCAATAGTTTACTAGACCATTTTTTCTTAGTGACACAAAATTGTCACTAATTGGATGTAATGAAATACAATAAAAATATCAAATACTTACTAATCACTTAACCATCAGCTAGGGACAGTACTAAGTCAGCTATATGAAACTTTCCATTTCAGTTCCCATGCCGCTCCCCCACTTCCCCACCACCCCTTTTCTAGGAAAGCTCAAAACAGCAAAGAAAACGCATGTGTCTTCTGCATGTCCCCAAGATTGTTGCACTTTGCTAATCTCCCCCCCCCCCCCCCCCCCCCGGAAAGAAATGATCAGCCTCTTGTTGAGTAATTCCTCGCCTGTGAGAATTTGAAGAAGGAATTCCTGAGCATGGTCTTCCATGCCTGCTACAAGCCAGGCTGCTCTCTCTCATTCCAGTCTTTTCTATCCCATGTTTCTTATTTTGTTTGGTTCCCTCTGTTCAGGTCCATAAACAGGCATAGAAGGAGGTGCTGAGCTGAGGGGATGAGTAAAACTTTATCCCTGGCCTTGAGGCATTGGAAATCTAATGGGCTGGACAAATACATGAACGGGCGATATAGTTCATAACACGCTCTGCCTGTGGGTACAGCAAGCGCCGACAGGGAAGCGACAGTATAGGGCAAGCCCTAATGGACAGAAAGAGAGGATGTTTTTTTAAAAACCCTTTGGCTTCGGGGCAACTCTAGTAAACATTCTTGAGCTGCAGCAAGCCACTTCGGCGGCGTTTTGATTACAGCCTTTTCATACATACCTTGCGGGACACAGGCCACGAGGGCATATGCTCCTGGACTAAAGATGACATAGACTGTAAGCCCTCAAAGTGATTCCGTTCTGGCTTCCTGGAAAAAGCACAAGGAAGTCTGACACACGATTACAAAAGCATGCTCTAGTTCCACTCAAAACCACAATTACAAAAACTGTTTAGCCCTGCGCCGCAGACCAGACCGCAGACAGTGACATTCACAGAGCATTACACGGGCACGGGTTGGACAATAACATCGACAGATTCACTGCAGCAATCTCTATAGGGTAATTGTACTGGGGAGTAGGGGACATGGGGAAGAAAAGGGTGTACTCGGGCCTGGAAAAAGGCAAGTCTAGAGAGACTGCGAACCGGGAGTAAAAGGCTACCCTGTGAGCAAACCCAGTCCCAGCAAACTCGCTTGCATTTCACTGCTGTCTATCACTCTCACTCACAGTGGGAGAATATGTGGACGAAGGGACCTCTTATTCTATAAGGATCTCAGAAGCAGTTTTATTTACAGACGCAAGACCCCAATGCTATAAAAGGTGCTGGGGCAGGGGTGGCGTGGACATGTGTGTGCCCTCTGAGTTCGGCTGGCAAGGAAATGTTTCCTGGAAGAAGCAACACTGGAGCTAATGCAGCCACACAGAAACTTACACCAAATCACTGTCATTTTTGACAGGTCCCTTTTTTAAAAAGCATGTCCAATACTAGGCTGCAAGAATTGAGCTGACAGGGCTAGATCTCTCGCTGGAAAAGTCTATACAGAAAAGGGCCACTGGCAATTATGACATTGGCTTCTTCTCATGTGCTGACTAGGGATGGGTACAGATGAGAAGATTTCTTCTCTCCTTCCCCATCACCCAAACAAGTTACCTCTTTCTCAATTCCTTGTAGGAGGAGGACAAGGAGGGGATAAAAGTCTGGGTGGAAGGAGCTTTTGAAAACAGACAGGGTCCTTACCCCCATGCCGTCTTTGGACATCAGTGATGTAAATGTGTTAGCTGTAGGAGCTACAGTGACTCCGACCTCAGACGCCACTCATGTGTGGAGAGAGAGCCTTTCATGATGCAGAAACGGGGGGTGCTTCCTGGACATGGCTGGAACCGCTGTATCCTGTAGTATCAAGAAGGGCATGAGTCAGCTGTCTTGTTTCCAGGATCTCCAAGACAACACACTTGACTGAACAACAAAACAGAGACCAGAAAAGTTTAATCAAGATGCATGTGAGTCCTGGCTGGTGTGGCTCAATTGGTTTTCGGCCATGCACCAGAAAGTCATTGGTTTGGTTCCCGGTTAGGGCACATGCCCGGTTGCAGATTCAATCCCCAATAAGGGTTGTACAGAAGGCAGTCAATCTAATCTCTCTCTCTCTCTCTCTCTCTCCCCTCACTCCTCCCCCGACCCAACCCCAACCTCCATGCTCTCTAAAAGATTAACAAAAACTTTTTTTAAAAAAAAAAGATGCACGTGAACCTCAGCCTTAGAATTGACAGTTAATGACGACTTCATCCTGTTTACTCATACATTGAAAGAAACATCACTCTTCTGGAGAAGAACTGTGCTCGGGTACTTCTGAAATACCTCCCCTGACAAACTGTATTTATTCTACTTTATCACGGGAAAGCATCAGTTTTTAAGCCCCAAGACATTCATTATAGATGTTTTGTTTCCTTTGAATAAGTACAGGGTAGCATGGGTATAAAGCCTGAAGGGAAAGGAGTAAGAAACTAATAAGACAGTTTAAAAGGCAAGGGAATTCCTATCTTTTTTTATTATTGTTACTATTTGACTAGCAACACTCACCTAAGAGTAATGCATTAAAAAAATAAAGAAAGAAAGAAAGAAGAAAGAAAGAAAGAAAGAAAGAAAGAAAGAAAGAAAGGAAGAAAGAAAGGAAGAAAAAATTTGGACAGGACTGCAAGAATGAAAGCTTGTTAACTTTACAAAGTCAAATGTCTCCACCTTCCCAGGGTTAGTAATGCTGTTTTCCCATGGCTTCTTGGAAAATGCCAATATTTCCTTTGGATTCTTTCCAGATATTTTATTGAGAGGACAAGCAAAATGGAGGATGAGGAGAATGTTATGAACATGGGGAATGCTGGCCTCAAGATGCCTCTGTTCATTCTATATAAAATTCTCAAAATATAATAGTGGAGGAAAATGTAGCATTGGTCATTTGCTGACTGTTCTAGCACAATTATATAATAATCTAGCCACTCAGCGTATATTCAACCCAAAGCCTTACCTCTATATCCCAAATCAGTGCTTCTAAAATCAGTGCTTCTAAAATTATCTAAAAAGGTTCATTTTTAAAATCCTCAACAGAGGATATTCACTGATTTTTAGAGAGAGGGAGAGGCATGGCTTCTAATTCCCGAACTGGTCTGGGTTTCTAAAGGGCAAATTAACTTCCTTCTTAGTGATATCCCTCCTGCAGACACTTAGGTATCCGCTTCCTCCTCCTGCCAAGTCAGTTTCCTTTCCTCCATCCATCCTATCTTCTAAACATGCATTGAATTCTCTCAACTATTTTATCTCCTTTCCTATTTTGCTCCCTGAGGGCTATGCTAGAATCTTATTGCCACTATAACAAATTACCACAGACTTCATAGCTTAAGACAACACCAATTTATATTATCTTGTTATTAGTCCTAATTTATATTAGTTCTGGGGGTCTGAAGTTCAATATCAGTCCAGGGGGCTAAAATCAAGCTCTTGGTGGAAATGCAATATTTGAGGCTATCCCAGGGAAGAAACTTTCTTTTCCTGTTTGAGCTCCTAGAGGCTGTCTGTACCCCTTGGCTCATGACCTCATGTTCTGTCTTCAAAGCCAACACTGAAGCATCTTCCAATTTCCCTCTTTCCTGCCTCCCTCCTTCCCCTATAAGAATCTTTGTGATGACATTAAACCCACCCAAATAACCCAGGATAATCTACTATCTCAAAATCTTTATCTTAATTATATCTGCAAAGTCCCTTTTACCAAGTAAAATAATATATTTGCAGGAATTAGGACAGGAGTATCTATGGGGGAACCACACTCTATCTACCAAAAGGGTTTATACTTGTCTTACTCCTTTACTGTGAGGTATCAGGAATGAGCAAAGCAAAAGCATGTGTTCAATCACCTTGCTTAACCAGAAGCCCAAATAGTATGTGTCCTGGTTCCAATCCCTGGGGCTTTTTTCTTGTTGTTGTTAATCCTCACCCAGGGATATTTTTTCCCATTGATTTTTAGAGAGTAGAGGGAGAAAGAAAGACAGAGAGAAGGGGATACACCTATTGGATACCTCCTGCACACACTACAACCAGGAACTGGGGCCTGGGATGAGCCTGCAACCCAGGTATGTGCCCTTGACCAGAACTGAACTCGAGACCCTTCAGTCTGCAGGCCAACACTCTAACCATTGAAGAAAACCAGGTAGGGCTCCCTGGGACTTATATATCTATTTCTGAAATAAATATAATGATAGTGTAGGAATGATAGAAATAAACAAATATTACAAAAGCCTTCAATCCGAGGCAGAGAATTAGGGTAGGCCCCAAAAATGTTTTCAAAAGCCCTGAGTGCCACTGTTTGGAATAAAAAAAATGGCAAAGTGGAAATGGAAAGAAAATGAGTAAAAGTGAAGAACAGAACAAAGGAACAAGAGAAAAAGTTTTTGAAGGAGGTACATATAATGCATCTGTGAAATATGGTTATTACTCAGTAATATGTGTGATAACCGTGAAGTAGTAGCCAAGATCGGAGATGGGAACAGAAAGGGATAGAGGCCTGTTGCAGGAAGATTCCTGCAAGACAGAGCTTCCTGCGGCCTGAGCAAAGTTCCCTGCCTTCTCCACTGCCTCACTCCCTTCTCTGCTGCCTGGCTCCCTTCTGTCTCCTCTTCCTCACTCCCTCCCTTCTCTGCCACCCCACTTGCTTGCTTCTCCACAGCTTTGCTCCCTTCTGCACCACTTGGCATCCTTCTATGCTATTCTCAGTCTTCGCTGTGGGCTTGGATATGCAAATTAACTGCCATCTAGGTTGGTTTAATTTGCATACATGCTCCTGATTGGCTGGTAGGTGTGGCTGGTGGGTGCAGGGGATGTGCAGTCAATTTGCATATTACTCTTTTTTTAGATAGGATATGGCTAAATTTAGACTCAGAATTTCTAAATTCAAACCCCAATTCTCAGACTTACAGCTTGATCTTCCACAATCAATCCAGTGTCTTGATTGTATGGCCGAGGAAACGAAAACCCTAAGACGTTATCTCACTTTAAAGAAGCAGGTATAGATAAAAGACCCTAGGGAAACATATCACACAGCAGCTGAATGTTAGCTGAATCTGAAGGCAAGAGAGGCACTAATTGAAAACCAGCATTAGGGCATAAGCAGTGATAACATAAAAACCCAACAACTGGAAGGCAGATTAAAGTCAAATTAACCTTTCAATTTCTAAAAAGATGGACTACCCTGAACATAAGAAAAATCACCTTATTGTATGGTTATAATTGAAGATATTCTATAGGAATACAATGTTTATTCATTCGAAACACCTGTACCCTCACAAATATTACAATCTAGTGGAGAACCAGACATTAAAACAAATAGCAGTAAGTTGTGATAGGCACTTTGATGGAACAAAAACATGAGTTCAAGCACCTAAACTAGGGTGTTGTTAGGGACCTGGGGAGGGGAAACGGGGGAAAGGGACTTAAGGGAAGGTGCTCAGAAGCAATGCCATACCATTCAGAGCTCAGCTAAAGAGTAGGAGCCAGGGAGGCAAAGATGAAGGGGAGTGGTTTGGCAGTGTTTCAAGGAGCCTACTCCTTTGCCTGGGGAGAGTGAAAAGGTATCTTGGAAGCGACTCAACCTGATTCCTGTGTCATGCATGACAATGGTAGTAAGGGTGATGCAGAAAACAGTACTTGGGTTACTATGGTGCTTTCAGCATGCCAGGGTTACATGAATGGAATTATAATTATTTTGCTTTCTTTTCGGTGCAAAGCCCTCCCCTCTCCCTCACCTTTATATTCCACAAGCAGGCAGTGGAGCACCGTGCTAAGAATGTAGACTCTGGGGCCAGACTGCCTGCCGCATTTCCTCACCCGCTGTGCTTCAGCCTACTCACCTATAAAACGCTTCTAAAAGTACCATTTTCCTCATTGACTTATTATGAGGATTAAGTTAGTTAACACACAGAAATGTTTAGAACAGTACCAGGCATAAAGCAAGCACTCAGGAAATCTTCACTGGTTCCTGCTACTGGATTTACTGCCAACCACTGGCCTTTTTGAAATTTCTAGACGGAGAACAGGCAAGCTACGTTTACACGGCATTACTTTCAGCCACAAGAAAGATGAGACTGCAGCTTACTATTTGGTCATCAAAATAGAAATTAAAAGCAACCAGAATCTTGCTGATGGGTTCTTCAATTCTCACTCAGAGACGTGAAAGCTTCAAAGAAATCCCCATCTCTTTCAGATTACAGTAGCCCCCCTTCTCCACAGGAGATGTATGCCAGCACCCCTAATGGAAGCCTCAAACCACAGAGAGTACCAAACCCCAGTGCACTGCTTTTTTTCCTATATACAAGTACTCATGGTAAAGTTTAGTTTACAAAAATAGGCAGAAAAAGAGATTAACAACAACAAATAGTAATAAAATGAAACAATTATAACAATACACTGTAAGGTAAGTTATGTGAATGTGGCAGTAAAATAATGATTACTTGAACACTTGCAAGACCTGTTTGTTTAAGCTAACCAAACGCCAGGAGATCAGAGAGGAGATGGGGTCTTGTAGGCCTAACGTAAGAATTGTGGCTTTTTCTAAATGAGATAAGGAGTTTCTAGAGGTTTTGAACAGAATCATGGGGTGGTTGGCTTTATGTTAACTGCTGGACTGAGAACAGAATGAAGGTTAAGGGTGGCTGATATAAAAGCCTAGTCAAAGGTGACAGAGGCTGGATCCAAGGTGGTGTCAGTGGAGAAGGGAAGAAAGTATTTGACGACAGATTGGGTGTGGGGAGTAAAAGAGTTGCTGAGTTGGCCTCTACAGTGGGAATGATGAAGTTGCCATGAACTGAGATAGACAAGGTTGTAGATAGAGAAGGTTTTTGAGGGGAGGGAAATCAGTTTAGTTTTGGACATAACAAAATGAGGGTCTATCCAACATCCAAGTAGAGATACTGAGGAACTTGGATATATATAAGTGTGGATCTGAGACTAGGGACTTGTGAGCATATTTATCACATCTAATGCCCTGGACTGAATGCCACTGACTGAGTGAGATCACTAAGGGAGAGAGTACAGAACAGGTCCAGGAATACGGGGACACGCAGTATTAAGAGGTCAGTGAGCAAAGGAGATTGAGAACAGTGGCAGGAGCGTAGGACAAAGACCAGGAGAGTGAAGTGTCCTGGAACACAGAAGAAACAAATGTAACAAGTGAAGGAAGCCTTCCAGGGAGAAGGGAGTGATCAACTGTGCCAAATGTTGCTCACAGGTCAGGAGAGATGAAGACTGAGATCAGGCCATTGGATTAAGTAACATGGAGAGTTTTGGTGGAATGCTGGGGCAAGAGCTAGTTAGAACATGAAAGAAAAGGAATTGGGGAAGAAATAGAGTATTCTTTCAAAGATATTTATTGTAAAGAGAGCAAAAATTAATGGGACAGCAGCTAGAAGAGGAAGTGGAAGTAAAGATGGGTTTTGTTGTGATTCTTACTATTTAAGATTAACTTTAAGAAGCAAATACACTGAATGGCCAGATTATTATGATCTCTGAACACATAATAATCTGGCCACTCAGTGTGTGTGTGTGTGTATGCATTAGAGGCCCAGTGCATGAATGAATTAATTCATTGGTGGGGTCTGGCCAGCCTGGCCAGAGGGAGGGAACATGGGCGGTTGGCTGGCCTGTCTGCTGGTCGAACTCCTGGTTGAGGGGACAATTTGCATATTTATTCTATATGATATACGCTGAGGGGCCAAATTATTATGTGTTCAGAGATCATAATAATCTGGCCACTCAGTGTATATTAACCTACGTGGGAACTGTAACTGGTAAACAGATCAGGAATCGTTGTAACAGATCGGTACTCCCCTCTTCTCCTTTGGAAAACTATTCGGAAAGTACAATTCAAATCACAAGATTATCATGAGCATTGATAACACTGATAGCACTGATGCCCAGTTTCTGGGAATACATGGCACAAAGCGGGTGCTCAGCAGTTATTTTTGGAATTAAAGAGAAAGGTCACCATGGCCTTGGGGGTTAAACAGGAAAGCAAACTGAGTCATGAGAAGTGATGCACCAGAGTAGGCAGGGTTTGTGGAACTTAAGATTGTAGTGAGAGTGAAAACTGGGTTCAGCAGTGGAAGCTAGAGAGAAAAATAACAGGAAAAGGAAGCCATGGTTAGAGGAAAGTTCTAAAATGTCACTTTCTCCTCGAAGCCATGACAACAAATACACATCTATCAACAAATGAACATAAAAATCAAGTGAATTGATAGGCTGATGAACAAGATAAACTGGTGACTATAACAGAAACATGGACATAGAGAGGAATGGACTGACAATTCTTGGGGAGAAAAGGGTTGTGGGAAGTACAGCAAGAGATTGGACAAAAATCTTGCAACAATGGGAGAGACATTGGGGGGGAGAGGTGAGGTGGAGGGTGGGGTAGGTACAGGGTGGAGGGGAGATATAGGGGGATAAAAAAGGGGAAACAATGTAATTAATAAACTGAACAATAAAGAAAAAATAAATAAATAAAATAAAATGAAATTTAGCTGTAAAAAAGAAAAAGAAAATTGAAGCCAGGAGAGAAAAGGAGAAAGTGATTTAATAACCGAGGCCCGCTGGTCTGACAGGTGGGGACAGGTGAATGTAGGAAGGGGGTCTGCAGTCAGAAAGCTCCCAGGAAGTTAGCAAAGTTACCAAGACATGAAGAGATGGGGCTTAAAGAAAGGTCAGTGTGAGTAGAAAGGAAGGATATGAGGAAATTTTAAACTGAAAAATTACCATATTTGATGGGTGATAAATATAGGCTATGAGTAAATAACTCCAAGGTTTTGGTATCATGTATAGGGCCAGCATAAGAACAGAGAAATGATAAACTCAATTTTGAAATATATTTGACACAAGGATGAGATATGCATGTAAAAGCTAGTAAGGGCAACATTTCAATTAACAGTATGTGCCAAACATTGTGTCAAGCATGCTTTCCATGAATGAATTTAATTATCACAATGATTATCACCTATGATGTAGGTGCCACTATCATCTTTATATTACAGATGGGAAAATCGAGGCATAAGAATGAACAATTTGCTCAAACTCACATAGCTAGTAAGTGGATGAGCCAGGATTTGATTCCAAAAATATTAAGGAACTTATCCTGGGACCACACACACATTCATTATTTATTCATGAAATATTGTGCTGGTGCTAGGGTAGGCAAAAGCTGGAGGTAAATATGACAGACATGGTCCCCACCTGCACAGACCTTCCCTGGGCATTAAACAATTGCAATATGATATATCAGAAAAGAAAATGTTGTTGCAATTAGGTAGGACCAGGGGAAGGGAATTGTGTGTGTCAATGGTGAGAGCCTACAGTAGGAAAAAAGAGAGAAAGAGCTCAGGGAAAAAAAAAACTAATATAAAAAAGATTAATATGACTGGAGTGCAGATAGGGAGGCTGGAGAGAATGACAGACCCAGATGGTGGGGGGCCTGGTCTCCACGATAAGGAGCTCACACTGTGTTCAGGAAGCGAAGGGAAACCACTGAAGGAATTCAAGCAGGGTAGTGACCTGATCGGATTTGTATTTTTAAAATTCCTGTGGCTGCAGTATGGCAACTGAATTGGAGCGAAGGAAGTTTTGTAGGACCTGGATGGTAGTTACGTGCAGCACTTCAAGCAGGCGATGGAGGTGGCTTGACTGGAGCGGGGTGTGGGAAAGTGGCCGTTGGAATGGAGTGGCCACAATCCCATATTTTAAGGCACAGGGGTCTAGGTGGTTGTGATGTGTGTCAGAGGCATGCTAGGTTTCTGGCTTGAACTCAGTAGATGAACTGGATGCCCTTCACCGATCCCAGGGCTAAGGGAGGAAGGTTTTGGAGAGACCGTCATACAGGTTGAGTTTGACATGCCCCAGTCATCCAAATGAAACTGTAGCAATGGCAGTTAAAGTATGAACTTAGAGTTCAAGAGCAAGATCTAGATTGGCGTTACGGGATAGACAGTCTTTGGCAGAGTGCATGTGAAGCTACTGCAAGGGAATGAGACCGCCTAAGACAGCGTACAGGACGGCACTGGGGACGAGGACTCCGCTCAGCAGAATGCCGACATTTACGAGGTGGATGAAGGAGAAGCAGAGGGAACAGCATATTTGGTTGAAGGTGTGGTCAGTAATGCCAAATGCCAGAATCAAGTCTTGTAATGTGATGACTGAAGCCTGTCTGTGACACATTAGACCTGCTTCTGGTGAATGATTGGAATAGAAGCTAGACAGGAAAGGGTTAAGTAGTGGGACATGAGACAATGTCCACAGGGTAAGAGCCCATTGGAATTACCCATTGGAGAGGAATTTAAGAAGATAAATCTTATTTATTTCTAGAAATTTTTATTGTTTAAACTATTACATAGGTCCCCCCCCACCCCCCACCCCCATTAATCTCTTCCAGCCCCCTCCTGCCCCTGCCCGTCCCTCAAGGCCCTCACCACCCCATTGTCTGTGTACATGGTTAAGCATATATCTTTTTAAAGAAATGAGAGACTTAAACATGTTTATTGATTTATTTTTAAAACATATTTTTACTGATTTTAGAAAGGGAGACTCACACACACACAAACACCAATGATGAGAGAGAATCATCCATTGGCTGCCTCCTACATGTCCCAGGCTGGAGATGGAGCTTACAACCAGGGCACGTGCCCAAACCAGGAATCGAACCCGTGACCTTCTGGTTCATAGGTGGATGCTCAACCACTCAGCCAGGCCGGCCAGGCAGGCATGTTTCTATACCAGGCGGGGAAGCCGGGAGACCAGAAAAGGCTGAGTGACAGAAGGAAAGGGGGCTATTCTTTGGCCCAAAGTCCCTGAGAAAGCAGCCGGTGATCCATCAAGGGAACCCAGAAGGGCAACTGTTTCCACCAGGGAGCGGAGAAGGGGCGGGGCGAAGACTTGCACCCCGGGGGTCTGCTTCCTCCAGGCAGGTTTGCTGGTTAAAGGGCAGAACAGACACTTAGGAGAGAGGACTGCAGCGATCAGCACAAAGGAGAAGGAGAGATCAGCATCGCGGCCTCGGGTGACCTCTGAACGCGCCATTTCAGTAGCTGAGAGGCAACGGAAGTCGCCCTGGCGGGTTTAGAGTGGGAGTGGGTGGTGAAAGACGGGGTGCAGCTGGTGCAAACCGAGCTGCAGCAAACCGGCTTCGAAAAGAAAGCGACACAGGAAGGTGCCAGAAAAAAAAAAGGCGGGCAGGTGGCAGGTGGCGGGTGGAGGGAGAGAAGACATTTCGAAAAATGGTGGAAGAGCAACCTGGGTCAGAGCCGGTCATTCATTGCTCAGAGGCCCTGGGTGACCCTGGCTGCCCACGCGGCCGGGGTGAACACCACGAGGTGCCGCAGGCCCCACAGCCTCCCCCAAAATAGAACAGGGCGACGGGTGGCCGCCAGCTTTCTCAACCGATTCTCGGAGCCCGGGTGCCCGGCCCGCCCGGGGAGACGGAAAACCCTCCCTGCGGGGGCTCCCGGGCCGCGCCGGGGCTGCACAGCTGCACCGAGTCCCAGCCAGGCCCCGCCCCGGGCCTTGGGGGGGCGTCGGCACCTGCCTTCCTCCCTAGCTCGCCTGACCCTCGCCCTCGGACGCAGCCCAGACTCAGCGGTGCGTCTCCCGCGTCCCCGCAGCGTTTGAAAGTTCCCGGGCCGAGGCCGCCCGCAGCCGCCCTAGCGCCCGCCGCTTACCGCCGCCGCAGGGCCAGCCAGACCCGCGCGGGAGTTTCCATCCAAGTCGTCCACACCCGCCCCCCTGGATTTCCCCAGCCGGCCACACACAAGCCCCACTTCCTCCTTCACGTTTCCGCCGACCGGTTTTTATCCACCGAAACGCGGCGATGGAGCTTAGATCACTCCTCCCCGCCCCGCACGCGGGTCCCGGCCCACCTCCGCCGTCCCACTCCCGGGAGATCCCCGGCGCCTCGCCCGAAGGAAACCGAAGGACTTCGGCAAGTTCCGCCTGCGGCGCGGGGGAGGGGGCGGGGCCGCCCGAGCTCCTCCGAGCTGACTCGGCTGTTTCCGTGCGCGGCCGCTGCGCACTCGGCACTGGGCGGCGCTGGCTGGCTCCCTGGCTGCGGCTCCTCAGTCCGCGGCGGCTGCTGCTGCCTGTGGCCCGGGCGGCTGGGAGAAGCGGAGTGTTGGTGAGTGACGCGGCGGAGGTGTAGTTTGACGCGGTGTGTTACGTGGGGGAGAGAATAAAACTCCAGCGAGATCCGGGCCGCGAACGAAAGCAGTGACGGAGGAGCTTGTACCACCGGTAAGAGGAGCAGGAGGAGGAGGCAGGAGCCCGAGAGAGCCGGGGGGACCGAGGGGGGAACGGGGAGGCGCCGGACACCCGCGCTCCGGGCCTTCCCCCTCGCAGGAGGGGGCCGCGGTAAAGATGGAGCCTCCGCCCGAGCCCCACAACCTCGCCGCCGCTCCAGCGAACAAAGAATAATGGCGGCGGACTGGAGCCAGCGGCGGCCGGGCGGCAGCGACTCTGCCTGCAGCCAGCGGCGGCGCTCATGGCGGGGGGCGGCGGGCTGCGGCCGGGCGGCCGGCCGGCCGCAGCGAGCTGGCGCCCGCGTTCCCGCCGCCGCCGCCACCACCGGGCCGAGCCGGGCGCGGAGCCGGGAACCGGGAGCCGCCCCGGGGGAGGCCGCCCGCCCGGCCCGATCTGGGCTGGCGCTGCTGCCCCCGCGCCGCCCGCCCGCCCGCCTCGCCCTCGGCCCGGCCGTCCTCCGGGCTGCGCCGCCGGCTGCTCGCCCGCCCGCCCGCCCGCGGGGGGTGGCGGAGGAGGAAGGCGGCCGCGGAGGGCAGCGGAGGTGAAGGCGCCTGCCTTCCCGGGAGCCTCCGTGCCGGCCATGCCCGCCGCGCGCCCCGCAGCGCGGCACCGCCTGACCCGCTCTTCCCCGCTCTCTTTTGTGCAATAAAGTTCGGAACCCACGGTTTGTCCTCGTTCTGTGTTTTCTTCGTGCCCTTGCCCCCCGCGCCACGCCACCGGGGGGGGAGACTGTTCTTTTCTGCCCTGGAAGGCGATGAGCCGAAGGCTCGTGCATTTTTAGGTAGTTTTGACTTTTATTTCCCCCACCACTCACCTCTTTTTTTTTTTTTTATGCAGTAGTCATGGAAATGCATTCTTTTTGGGAGACAGGGGTTGCTAAGAAAAACATTTCCAATAAGTTTGAAGCCGTTGGGATCTTGCAAAAGGGAAGGTGGGCGTTTGAAAACAGTTTCGCTTTTAACCCTTTCCAATAAGGTGATCGCTGGCGATCCATCCTCGTGAAGCACGTCGTTTTTAGTCGATGTGCTTTTTTGCTTTACATCACTTTTTTGTGTTTTGTGTTGTGTGTTTTGTGTGTGTGTTTTTTTGTGTTTTTTTTTTTGCCAACCATGCCAACGGCGTTTGGGTCTGTGGATCTCCACCCCGCCTCCTGCTACCATGTTTCTTTCCCACATGTTTCTGTCTAAACTTAAACATATTGATTAAGACTAGGTCTAAAAATAGGTATTTGAAAATCTCCACCATTTGTCTCCCGTGCGGTGGGTAACCCCAATCGGACGCTTGACAGTTTTAGCCACAAGGCTTATTTTTTTTCTTTGTTAGGAGGAGGCATGGCAGAAAAAGTCAGTGACACACTAAAGATTAAGAGAGAAATGTTAGAGGACCTGCAGTATGACCCGTTTAGGTGTGTGGCACCCTCTGTGAGAAGTTAGAATTTCATCCTGGCCTTCGCTTCCATCAGTTCTGCCTCCTCAAGGTTTAGTATAAAAAGTACTTCGGGGTACTAGCTGTTGAAATCTTTTACACTCACTGCTTATTTCCAGATTTATAAGTATTTTTATAAAAAATGGTTGTTTTGGGGTGTTGCGAAAGATGAACGAGTTGTTTTAAAAACATTTGGTCTGCCACATTTCACTAGAACTGTAGTTACTATCCAAGGTTTCTTGTTGGGAATAAATACTGTTTGGGAATAGAAGCCTTCTTCTTTTTCTGCTGCCAACTCACTTTTTCAAAACCTACTTTGCTGTATGGCAAGTCTTTTAAAAAAAAAAAAACACATTAGCAATTTGTCATTGTTGAAAAAATTAAGAAAATGCAATAAAGAGTTTTTCCATAAGGACTGAGAAGATGATTTTATTGACAAACGCTGAGGAAATTATAGTATTGAGGATGTTATAGGTTACTGTTTTTCCTTAAGAAAGATCGTCTGAAACCCAGCATCAATTGAGTAATGTTTTTCTCCTACAGAGAATATAGGATAACAACTCTTCCTCTGTGAAAACTTAAGCTTTATTTATAAACTCATAATCTGTTAATTCTTAGCAATTCCAGGTGGAACTTTTCACACTTTTATATTAATTAAACGTGAACATTTACATGGAGCATGATACTAAAAATTATACTTCTACCCCCTCTCACGGACCAGTAAAAAAAAAAATCTCAGTTAAATTTGATTAATTTTTTAATGGATATATGTATTCAGAAAATGAATAAATCTTTGACACAAATTGACTGAAAAATATTAAAAGGCGCTTATGGGATTTAAAGCTAGTACCCCTTTTGAATGATTTTTTTTTTTTCATGTAAGAGCCTAAGGAAACTTAGAAATCTGATCTATAAAATGGCAACTTCCTTTTTCTGCTTTCTAAAATTTATATTCTTGATTAGATCTGATAAATAGAAAATTTTCTTCAAGGACAAGTAGTAGCTTTATTTTGTCACATTCTAAGATTGTTTTTTGTTGTTTTGGAATATATTATGGTTATATTGAAACCAAGTACAGGGTGGGGCAAAAATAGGTTTACAGTTGTGAGTACAAGAGTTTATTCTTGTATTACAATTCATTAATTATTGTATTATGTCACTTTCCATATGAATAACAAACCTGCTTTTGTCCCACTTATACGTATGCACCACTTCATGTCCATTTAAAAATATTTTTCCTCTTCTACAGAAGAAAAAATGTTCTTGTAACTTAATGCTTACAATGTGTCACTGAAATTTATAATTTCATTCTATAAATACCTTACTAGATTCAGTTATATGCACTTGTTTATATCAGCCTGTAACACAGTCTTATAAGCATATCTTTCTTGATGTATAGTGTCCCTTGCAGTATGGCTTTTTAATCGAATAGTTAAGTGCTCAAATCTGAATGTAAGGATACAGCAGGGAATAGAAAACAGGCAAGGATTTTCATTTTCTTGTATGTGAACTCATTTCTCCTGCAGCATCCTGTGAGGCGACAGTCTGGTAATTGAGGGATGTAGTTAGTGGAAAGAGCATTAGGTGTTAGAATCCCTGCTGACACTATTGTCATGTGCCTGCCCTCAAGGGAATTTGTGACTTGCCCGGAAGGAAATTTCTTGATCTTCCTCAGCCTCAGTTTGCTTATTTGTTAAATTAGAATAATACCACCTTTTTAATATACTAATTTTTAAGCTTTATTTAACTTCCTAGCTATGGGACATTAAGCAAGTTTCTTCTCCATACCTCAGTTTGCTTGGTCATAAAGGTACAATATCCATCTTATAGAAATGTGGGAATTAAATAAATTAATACATGTAAATTAAATAAGTTAATACATATTAAATGCCAGGCATTTCACAAGTGCCCAACAAATGTTTTCAATTTTTAAGTGATTCATTATTAATATTACTATGTTTAATACGCTGGAGTGGAAGCTGCAGCAAATCCAGAGATGAATTACACTGTCTTGTCGCTACCCTAAAGGAACTTTGAGGATGCAATGACTAAGGCGGAATATCAAAAGAAGGAGGGATCATACTTGGTGAAATAATGGAAAAGAGGAATATTACAGTTTTGTATTTTCAGTTTTATTTTTAATGTCTATCAGATAATTCATAATTCAAAACAAAAGTTATAGAAAAAGTCTCTGTGTGTGTGTGTGTGTGTGTCATCTCCAACCAAGTCATCTGAGTATTGCTAATTATTCTCTCAAAGATATATATTCATAAACAAGCAAATAAGTACATACTCTCCCCTCCTTTTATACAAATGATAATCTACTGTATACACTATCATATATCTTTTTACCACTTAATACTGTTTAGCAAAAAGAGCTTCATTTTTGTTTTTTAACAATGAGGCATTTCATCATATGAATGTACCTATATTTATTAACCATTTAGTGAGCTGATTTTATTTTTAGGTCTTACCTGTCCCTTTAAACTAAAGGAATCTATCATTATGCATTTATTTCTTTAAATGAAAGAGAATTCATTTGACTGCTAAACAACAGTTTCTGACAGGAAATTGTCGTTTGAACTTCCTCATTGCCTTGTTAGCTGTTAGTACATGAAAAGGCAAGTAAGCTGTGTAAGAGTTAATTATGAAAGCGAATTTAGTCTGAATTTAACTCTTGTTAAGGCTCTTTATACTACCTCCTGTTGCTATTTCAGCCAAAATATTCTCAATAGCTTTCTCTCTAAATAAGAAAATCTCATGTAGTTCAGTCCTTTAAAAAAAACATAAGTTTTTAGTGATTTTTTTTTTTTTTTTGAGACAGATGGATAGAAAGAAACATCAATGAGAAAGAAACATTGATTGGCTGCCTCTTGCACACCCCCTACTGGGAATGGAGCCTCAGTCCAGGCATGTGCTCTGGGGGGCGTGGAGCCTGTGACCTCTTGGTTCCTGGGTTGGTGCTCAGTTGCTGAGCCACACCAGCCAGCTCAGCTGGGCAGTCTTTTTTTTTTTTTTTTTTTTTTTTTTTTTTTTTTAAGCAGACTGTTTTCATGGGAAGTTATGACCCAGTAATGCTGATTAGGATACTAGCTTTCTTCCTGTATTTATTTTTTATATACTCATTAACTTATTCTTTTGATGGTTTTTAAAATTTTTTTAGTGTAATTGTCAGTTTTATATTTGACTGGAAGCCCGATGCACAAAATGTGTGCAAGAGTAGACCTTTCCCCTGGCTGCTGGCACCGGCTTCCCTCTGGCACCCGGGACCCAGGCTTCCCTCACAGTCCACACGCAGAAGGTCCTCTGGAAGGACGTCCGGTCTAATTAGCATATTACCCTTTTATTACATAGAATGTAGATGCCTAAATAAATAGTTTCACCTGTATGATTCTGTGCTGAGATTTTTGCTGCTTAGATGGTCCCACCTCACCCCCAGAAGTCTTTGGCCAACCAGTAGACAAAGTCATACTTCAGGTAGAGCACAAACTTAAGTTTCAGCATCTCTATCCTTTTTGGGGGCTCTTCTAAGCAACATTTAACCATAGTACATTTTAAATAAACATGCTGTTTATCTTTAAAACACATATGCTATACATTTTTTTAGTTGATTAAAGTTAGAAAATGATAACTAATAATCTATCTAGCAGGAGGGACATAGATAAGCTCCCTGTCTTCCAAAAAACAAAATCATTAAGTGATGCTGTCTTGGTGCATCTCATTCTTCGTGTACTCAAGTTGTCAGTTACACATGCTGAAATTTTTGATGTGAAAATACTGCCTTACTATTATTTTGAGGATTTATTGGTGCTTTATGTAAAATACTAATATGTGCTTTTTTTAAGTTTATTTTTTTATTGATTTCAGAGAGGAAGGGGGAGAGAGAGAGAAACATCATTGATGAGTGAGAATCATTGATTGGCTGCCTCCTGCATGCTCCCTACTGGGGATCGAGCCTGCAACCTGGGCATGTGCTCTTGGCTGGAATTGAACCTGGGGACCTTCAGTGTGCAGGCCGATGCTCTAGCCACTGAGCCAAGCTGCCTACGGCTAATATGTGCTGTTTGTATCTGAAACATTTACAAAGCACTTTTAAAGATTTGGGAGCTAATTAAAGTTTGTAAAGGCAAAAACATTTTTCTTTTGGAACATATATCTGTGTTGTCAGGGAATTAAATAATTTCTCAGAATATGAAATCGTTGAATTGCCTTTTGGAGAGGAGGTAAAGGTAATGAATTAAAGTAACAAACTGATGAGGAGAAAGTGGCTGTTTTCCTCTGCCATTTGATGTATATGCTAAATCAGTCATTCTTTAGAGGATGCCCTGGTCAACTTTCTGAAGTCTTAAGAAGAAAGTATGGTTTTAAACTTATTCTACACAGTCATATCTATAAATGTAGGTTTCTGAGACATTTGAAACTTAGATAAGAAGAGCCATTTATTTTTCTTATGTAGAATGCTTTTCTCCTCTTAATATACAATAACACTGAGTGGCCAGATTATTATGACCTCTGAAGGCATAGTAATCTGGCCACTCGTGCGCACGCGTACACATACACACATATATTAGAGTCCCCGTGCATGAATTTGTGCATAGGTGGGGTCTGGCCAGCCTGGCCAGGGGGAGAGGACATGGGCTATTGGCTGGCCTGCCTGCTGGTCAAACTCCTGGTTAAGGGGACAATTTGCATATTAGCCTTTTATTATATAGGGTATATACTGAGTGGCCAGATTATTAGGCGTTCAGAGGTCATAATAAACTGGCCACTCAGTGTATATGTGCCCTGGAGAAATAACTCATGTCTTGTGTCCTGTTTGCTTTGTTTTGTATTCTTTGAGATCTGCCGGACATGGCCCTGTAAAGACGTGTTGTTACAATTTACCCAGAGTTTTGTTCACTTGTCTGCTAGGTTACCAGCAGGAAGAGGGAACAAGATGAATCATTCATATTCTAGTGTTTCTCCAAACAGAAGGAGAAGACAGTTGTCCAGTGATTTAAGAAAAATTTACCTTTATATATTTAGTCTATTCTTGAAGCTAGTTAGAATATCAACTTTAAAAAAAAAAAAAAAAAACACCACAGTAGTACTCCTTGAAAACTTTTAAATGCCTGAGTTGTTTTTTCTCAGCGTTGAGGTAAGGTAATAAAGGAGTTCACCATAAATGAGATGAGCTGCCTGAACCAAGATGAAAAGCACATTAAGAGTTTTCTTCCTGCTGCTGAATTTATCTAGGATCTCTGAAGAATCTAACAAGGGTCAAAGGTTTGGAGTATTGGAGATGGATGTTGAGGGGTGGGGGGTGTATGTGTGGGGGTGTGTGTGTGTTTTCCCAAAAGGAAAGAAGTAAAGGCTGACATCTGTTTGGAGAAGAGAGAATTTAGCAGAAGTTAAAATAGCTAAATGACCAGGATAGGAGTGGGGGTGATCCTGAAAGTTGACTTCTGCTAGTAGTAATAGAAAATGTTTTTTGCAAATATTAATCTTCTCTAAAACTAAGATTTAATTATTTAATTTTAAGTGTATTCCTAATGAACTAGTTATCTGTATGTGAGTTTCTAGTTATAACTATATGACAATATAAGATAGAGCTAAAAAAATGTTTGTAGTTTAGCCAAAGCTGAATAAACGTTATTTTCTAGGGTTGTTACCTCTTTTTGTATAAGTGATTGGCAGTAGGAGAAGTATCTTGTGTTTTTTTTTAATCACTGAAGCAAAAATTATTGCTTGTTCTCATTTTGTATTCTTAAACGGGTATTTTTTTATATATAATATCAGCAGCTTTATTGTTTGCTCTGATCAGTAATAATAATACTTTAGTATTACTTACTGACTTTTATCAACCTAGTCCTTTCTTTATTCAATGAACATTGTTTTGTTTTATTGATTTTTTTTACAGAGAGGAAGGGAGAGGGATACAGAGTTAGAAACTTAAATAAGAGAGAAACATCAATCAGCTGCCTCCTGCACACTGCCTACTGGTATGTGCCCGCAACCAAGGTACATGCCCTAGATTAGAATTGAACCTGGGACCCTTCAGTCTACAGGCCAATGCTCTATCCACTGAGCCAAACCGTTTAGGGCTCAATGAACATTTATTAAAAAACTTTTTGTAGCTGGTGAAATAATCACAAGAAAATATACTCAGTTAAGTATTTTTATAGATATTAAATGAAGGATTGCTCTAGTTGCTATTAAATACTAAAGCCTGATTATGTGCCTCCCACCCTCAAGGAACTTATGATGTAGTGGAAATGATGAAAATAGTGTAAGGGGATGATTTATACAGGGCAGAATATCAGTTTTCACTATTGTATTGAATGACTATAGGACCTTAAAAGAGAAACAAGTTTAGTGAGAAAGAATTTAAACAATACTGAAGAACTTAGAGATAAAATGGTATGTATTCTAGGCTGTGGCATGGACATGGAAGTAGAATAAATCAAATCTCACAAGTTGGTGAAGAAAGTATTACATTAACTATAAATCTCTCATTATGAGGAATCTTGGGTGTGAGGCAGGAAGCTTTAAATTTCATATAAGAGGAGAAACAATATAAACAGGAATGATATGATAAATTGGGCTACAGCATAGATTTCCTGACTTATAATTCACTCTCCTTCATGGTAGGTTATATTGCGGTGTAAACATTGCACATCATAGTTTTTAGTAGTTTTATTTAAATATTTACATACCATACAGTTGACCTATTTCAAATGTACAATGTATTGGTTTTTAGCATGTTCAAAAAGTAGTGCATCTACCACCACTGTCAGTTTTAGGTTATTTTCATTATTTCCAAAAGCATCTCATAGTCATCACCCCTTAATCTCATCATACCCCCAGCACCAGGCAATCACTAAATCTATTATCCGTCTCTGTAGATTTACTTATTCTGGACATTGCATATAAATGGATTTATACAGTAAGTTTTTCATTGTGATAACCGTTTTCACTTAGTATAATGCTTTCAAAGTTTATCCAGGTTGTAGTATGTATTAGTACTTCATTTCCTTATATTGCTAAAGATTCCATTTTATGGATACACATTTTATCAATAAATTCATGACAGTTGGATTTTGGGGCTATTTATGAATAAAACTGCCATGAATGTTCATTTATTACATATTAGAGTCCTGGTGCATGAAAATTCATGCCCTGGAGGGGGCAGTTCCTCGGCCTGGCGTGCCCCCTCTCACAGTCCAAGAGCCCTCAGGAGCGGGAGGCGACGCTCCCATCACACTTCTGCCGCTGCCAGCAGCGCAAGCCTCGCTGGCCCTGGTTACCTGCGCCTCGGGCCTTGGCTGGGCAGCCACCATCCGCAGCTTGCCTGCACCTCAGGCCGGCCCTGGGCAGCTGGGAGGCTAAGGGCACCTGCCTACCCCCTGCTCCCCAACATTCCGGTGGGGCTGAAGGACTGGGCACTGTTATCTTTGTGATGGTGTAATGGTCAGTTTGCATATTCCCTCTTTATTAGGATGTTTTTATTTCTCCTGGATACTAGTATATACTTAGGAGTTATTGTTGAATTATATGGTGACTGTTTAACCATTTGAGGAACTGTCACACTTTGCTAAAGCTACTGTACCTTTTTACATTCCTCTCAGCTATGAGGGTCTAAGTTCTTCACATCACACCAACACTTGTTATTCTTTTTCATTATAGCCATCTTGGTGGGTGAGAAGTGGTATCTCTGTAGTCTGGATTTCTCTAATGACTAACGATGTGTAGAATCTTTTCATGTACTTATTGGCCATTTGTATATATTTGAAGAAATGTCTTCAGATCTTTTGCCCATTTTTAAATTGGGTTAGTTGTCTTTTTATTGAATTGTAGTTCTCACTATTCTAGAAACAAGATATATAATTTACAAAATATTCTTTCATTAGGCGGATTGTCTTTTTTTTTCCCAGCTGAGGAAGTGAAGGGTTATCAATTAAGGAAATGGTGCCACACCCAGAGTCACAGGTGAGCTCATGCTCAAACACCTGGCTTCCTTGTGGCTTCCATGTGATGGGTGACATAGGGGACTTAAGGAGTTAGGGTCCTGATTGGGATCACACACTATTGATTGGTCAGTCTTTTCACTTTCTTTCTTTCTTTGTTTGTTTGTTAATCCTCAATGGATGTGTGTTCTGTTGATTTTTAGAGTGTGGAGGAGAGGGGAGAATGTAACATTGATGTGAGAGAGAGAGAAATCTATTGATTGCTTCTTGCATGTGCCCCAACCAGGCCGGGCATCAAACCTGCAACCCAGGTGCATGCCCTTGACCAGGAATTGAAACCAGGACCCTTCAGTGCACAGGCCAAGGCTCTGACCAGGTCTTCCCTTTCTCGATGATGCCCTTTGAGGCACAAAAGTTTATAATGTTGATGATTTCCAGTTTATATATTTTTCCTTGTATTGTTTGTGCTTATGGTGACCCTATCTTGGGACATCATAAATTCTTATTTAATTATTGCAACATTTTCTAAATAGCCCTGAAAACAGGACACCATTATTTGATGAAAAATAACTAAAGCCACTAATGCATATTTGCCCCAACAGTCCCTTGGAGCATAGCTGTCCCTCAACTCACAAATAAACACTCCCTCTGCGACCACCTACTCTCCTTTCTCCTTCCGCTCTCACTGCTGCAGCCTGCCTTCCCGTCGCGGCCAGCTTCCACTCTGTCGCTAGTGCATAGTCAGGCTTACAGCATGTCTCCTCTTTACTGCCGTTCATTTGTGTCCATATCCCTTAGCTGGGGTAACTGGTGCTGTTTCTTTTCATCAGAAACAAAAATCAAGAAATGTGACAACTTTAAGTGAAACATTTTAAATACAACATTTGAGAATTATTTGTTATGAGAGAATTTATTATGACACTTGTGTGGGTGTAGTGTATGACTCATAAATTCTACTGCATTTGGGGAATTCATTCTTTACAAACTTTTACCATGAGGAGGGTAGTAACTCCTTTGTTTTTCACATATAGCTAAATTGAGCCCTGGGGAATTTTAATAATTTATAGCTGCCCTAGCTTGTTTGCACAATGGTTAGAGCATTGGTCCCCAGACTGAGGAGTTGTGGGTTCGATTCTTTTAAGGCCATATACCTCGGTTGCAGGCTTGATGGAAAAATATCTTTGGGTAAGGGTTAACAAAAAAATTAAAATTAAATAATACCAGAATAAACTTTTTCCATGTTCAAAACTGTAAACCTACTTTTGTTCCACCCTATATTTTATCCATTGTTAGCTTGTAAGCTCAATGAGAGAAAGGTTCTTGTCTGCTTCTTTTTAGTTCCCGTAGTTAGCAGAACACTTATATATGTAATAGGCACAGAACATGTATTTGTTTAATGAACGATTCCTTCTTGCGGTCACAGATTTAAAAGGATTAAAAACAGTGCCCCTTTAGAGTTGCACAGATTAAAGGAAGTAGAAATATAAATTTTATATAAGTAAAATGTATTGAAATTATAGATTGATTTTTTTTTTTAAGCCAAGGAAGTTGGGTTCACTTTCCATTGCTTAAAAAGTTTTCATACTTTGAATTTTTATTAATTCTGATGCTTTATTAACTCATCCTGTCCCATCTTTGAGACATGAGAAATAACAAGAGATTGTATTAATCAAAATGACCTTACCAGAAATCACTACCAGGCTGGTAAAAAAAATGATACACCTACCTGAAAGTTTAGACTTGATGCTGATTCTTTTAGCATTAAAAATAAAGTACCTAAATTTGAAGTGAGCCTTTTATCAAAACTGTTCATAAACTCTTTGCTATTGTCTGCATGCCATTTATCATCCTAATATATAAAAACCCTGGGTCCATTACATCCACAACAACCAGGAGGCTCTGACCAACCAGAAGTCAGTCCTGCAGTCAGTGCTGAGTTGCTGTGGCAACCCAGCACAGACTGCTATGGGGGCAGGCATGGGACCCAGCACTGACTGCTGAGGGGGCTGCAAATTAGGCCCAGAGAGAGGCCTAAGAGAGAAGTAGGGTCTGATCCATAGCCTCTGTGGCAGCTGTTGTTTAGCACTTGCCTCTCTCTTTTCTCTCCAGGCCTCTACCAGGGCTGCTGATCAGCCCTGCCTTTCTGACCAAGTCCCATTGATAGGCCCAGAGATGCTGACTGGCATAGAAACCAACCAATCAGAACCAAATCTGAGTCAACTGAGGAGCCAATGGCTGCCTAGAAGGCAGAGCTTTTGATACTGACTGACATAGAAACTGACCAATCAGAACCAAATTGGCTGGCAGAGGAAGGCAGTTGGGGGGCAATCATGTCAACAGGGAAGAGCAGTTGGGGGTGAGATCAGGCTGGCAGGGGAGTAGTTAGGGTGTGATCAGGCTGGCAGACAGAAGTGGTTAGGAGCCAGTGGTCCCAGATTGTGAGAGGGATGTCTGACTGCTGGTTCAGACCCATTGGGCCTAAATCAGCAGTCAGACATCACCGAGAGGTCCCAGATTGAAGAGGGTGCAGGCTGGGCTGAGGGACACCCTCCCCCAGTGCATGAATTTCATGCACCAGGTCTCTAGTCTTTATATATTAAACAATGCTATTTTTAAATATAGCTGTAGTATATCTTTGGTTCCATTAATGCTTGGGCTTTTTCTAGTAAGAAAGACATAGTTAAACTGATTAGCATGTTGCTTAATAGTTCATTTAGTTCCATTGCCAAATTCAAAAAACTCTTAACTTTTTTTAATATTGGAGGCTATGTGGTATAGCCCTGAACAGTATTGTAAATTCCTTACAAATCTCTTAACATCTCTAGTTCTTTGTCTAAAGTCAGAGCTAAAACCAAAATTCCTGTCTACGACTCCTAATATAATGTGCTAACTCACTTCAGGAGAACTGAATTTTCAATCTTCCATTTCTAATTTGTAAATAATTAGTCAAGAATGTAGCATTTTAAATTAGTTTAAATCAGAACTATTAAAATAATAAGTTGTTGATTTTATAAATTTATTTTTCAAAAGCACTTGGACATTGATTCCCATTTGAATCATGATTTTCACAAAGTCCCTCTGGTTTTGTTGAGTAAGTGGAATAGGTCACAACTTCTGTGGGTCTTTACAGTTTCAGCATTGAGGTAATTTATGAAGCAGAATTTAAAATTTGAAGACAGTTTCACTCTTTAGTCAACACAAAAATTGCTTTTCTAAAAGTAACTGTATGTAGGAGATGTATCTTTCCTTGGAAAACAGTTTAGCTCCAAAAATCCACTTATAGAATTTCATATGTAGAAGTTTATATAGGATCACTTCTTTGAAAGGCTTATGATATAAAAATCTGGAAACATGGTTTCAGGTAGGTGTTTTGGAAAGAAAGGAGAATGGGAAGAAAGGGATAAAAGGTTATCTGAAATAATGAATAGTCATAGTTGCAGTAGTCTTACCTAAGCATATATACATTTTGCCAATACTTAAAAAAATAACAACTTTAAGAAAGTACTAAAGTTTTCTTATTGAAAGGTACTATAGGTGAATCAATTAGCCACACATTCTAGGATAACTGTCATAAATCATGCAGTACATTTCTATAAATCAAATACCATTTTTCTAATTCACTTAGAAAACACTTTCTTTGAGCAGACAGTATCTTTTCTATTATATTTTTAAATAACTTGGTTTATTAAAAATAGCGTTCAAATAATTTGGTATTCATAAAATTGCAATATGTTAGATAATATAAACATTGAATTTAAAGCAGTTTCTCTGAGTTTAATTCAGTAAATGTACATAGGTAATTAATATTATTAAATAACATTGAAAAGATTCCCCTTTGCTGTATGCTGCCTTCTTTTTTGGTAGCATTGGTACAGGCATTTTCTTTTTCTTTTTAAAAAAATATATTTTATTGATTTTTCACAGAGAGGAAGGGAGAGGGAGAGAGAGCCAGAAACATCTATCAGCTGCCTCCCGCACATCCCCTGCTGGGAATGTGCCCGCAACCAAAGTCCATGCCCTTGACTGGAATTGAACCTGGGACTCTGGAGTCCGCGGGCTGACGCTCTGTCCGCCGAGCCAAACCGGTCAGGGTGGCATTTTCTGTTAGTACAAAGAATTTATAAAAATACATAAACAAATTATAAATGGTTAAATCTTATCAATTAAAGTAATAGAGAATTAACTTCATAGATAGCTTTTCTTGCCTTCCATTAATATAAGCATGTCAAACTCGCAGCCAACAACGAATATTTTTGCTGCCCGGCCAATATATTGTTATGTAAGAAATGTTTTAATAAAAATTTGGTAACCTAATTTTTACAGTATCCTGTTACACATAATTATTAATAACAAACTACAGTCTTCGTTAACGACTGATTGCTATAATCGTGTTGCAATTCATTTCCCTTACTCGCCTTATGTGCAGGCGTGCCATTTCTCTCCACCAATACTAGCAGTGGATATTATAACAGCCAATTGTCACATCGTTAGTCTTGTGCTGACTTTTTTGGTGTGTGCCACAGGAAATATTTCGCTTCCAGAGATCAAGAAAAATAAGTTTATTTGCGTTACTCTGATTAATTTGTGCAGTTATTCAGTGTCTGGTTAGTTAATGTTGAAGAAAAATATTTTTATTAAAATGTTAACGATTACTCATTCAGCCCTTTGTATTCAACATGTCTCTATGGAAATAAACCTACATTAATACAAACATTAAACTTTTTTGTGTGTGGCCTATATAAACTTAAACCTTGTTTATTTGGCCTATGTTAGCATTTGAGTTTGACATGCTTGCTCTAATATCTAGACTCGAGCCTGAGGTATGGGCTTGTTCTTCAATTAAAGGAGAAAGACCTTGGGAAGAGCACAGAGAAAATAATGTCAGAATACTTAGCTTGATAAAGACACCAAGTTTATTTCATTTATTACATTGCCTGTTTTTTACTGTTTTCCTGAAAATGTATATAACCTCGTTTGTTATAGTATGATCAGTATAATCTAATAAAGTTTTTATAGTTGAAGTTGAATGTGTATTGAGTGTGTATACATTACATACATACTGATATGTATGTATACACATAATTTGAATATGTGGTATAACTACCTGATTTCAGTGGAGATATGTTGTATTTAATACCAGAAGACTATTATTAGCATCAAACATGGAGCATTATTAAAGTTCCAATATTGGTTTTATAAATCTCATTGGACATCCTATATAATAAAGAGCTAATATGCAAATAGTCATTGCACCATAATGGCTCAGACACTCAACACTGGAGAGAGATGAATGGGGATCAGCCAGGCTGCAGCCCAAGAGAGGAATAAGCCATCCACCCCACAGTCCCAGGTGCCAGCAGCTGCACCTGCAGCCCAGGAGAGGGACAAGCTGCCCACCCTGTGGTCCCAGGCGCCTGTGTCCTGGGTGAAGCCGCCTGCCCAAGGTCCCCTGCAGCTGTGGCCGGCCCAGGCAAAGCCAACCTGGGTCCCAGATGTGAGGCGAGGCAGAGGCAGTTAGGGCCGAGCAGACTAGCAGGGAAGCAGTTAGGAGTGATCAGGCCAGTAGGGGAGCAGTTAGAGGCCATCAGGCAGACAGGCAGGTGAGTGGTTGGGAGGCATTGGTCTTGGATTGCAAGAGGCAATCCGACATCCCCCAAGGAGTTCAACATTAGAGGGTGCGTGCTGGGCTGAGGGACTCCTCCCTCACCCCCTGTGCACAAATTTTGTGCACCGGGCCTCTAGTGTCCTATATAATAAAACCCTAATATGCAGATCACCAGAACGGAGCAATGACTGGTCACTATGATGTGCACTGACAACCAGGGGGCAGATGCTCAATGCAGGGGCTGCCCCCTGGTGGTCAGTGCGCTCCCACAGGGCCAGTGCTGCTCAGACAGAAGCCGGGTTCACAGCTGGCGAGCACAGTGGCAGTGGCAGGAGCCTCTGCTGCCTCCATTGCAGGCAAGTGGACATCCCCTGAGGGATCCTGGACTGTGAGAGGGTGCGGGCTAGGCTGAGGGAAACCCCTCTCCCCCGAGTACATGAATCCATGTACCGGGCCTCTAGTGATAAAGGTGAATGAAAAGTATTTCAGGTTAACAACCAAAAGAAAAATTGTACAAGGAAAAAGGTAAAGGCAAAAGCAATGCAACATAGTTATTGATTAGTGGAAAGTTGAAGTCTGTTGTTTAGCACCTCAATGTTTTATCACTTTCTTTAGTAAATTAATCTTAACACTTTAGAAAATTAATAAAGACATCTTAAAGGTGTTAAGAATGTGTTAGCAAGGCTTTCAAACAGTTATGATATCCAAAAAACTAAATAAGTACCAAATAACTGCAGAGAGTATTATGTGTGTGTGCTCATATATATTTCTAGGTATACTTCTGCAAAATATTTTTGGTACTACATTTGAGTATGACAGAATAGTTGTTTAAGTTTTAAAGTCATGTGCCCAAATGTGCCTTTTGCTATGGCTATCCTGGGGATTCTAAACTAATGCTTATCTGATTTCCTTAAGTCCTTGGACTTTTGAATTGGTAAAGTTCAGGGGGAATGTACTAGTACACTATAAAAAGGGATCTCACCCACCCTTTGGGACTGCACGAATGGACCGGGAAAGTATTGTGCTGAGAAAAATAAGCCAATCAGAGAAAGACAAATATCACATGACCTCACTTATTTGTGGAATGTAATGAACAAAATGAATTGACCAACAAAATGAGACCCAAAGCATGGAGGCGTGGAACAGACTGACACACCTTCATGTGGTGGTGGGGGATGGGAAGAGATAACCAAAAAACATACTCTTACATGCATAGCCCATGGACACGGGCAATAGGGTAAGCGAAGACTGGGGGAGGAGTGGTGAGAAGCTGGGAGGAGGAGGGTGAAAGGAAGGAAATGGGAGATACCTGTAATACTGTCAGTAATAAAAAGTATTTTAAAAATAAAACTTTGCTCCTACCATTTTTCTTATTAGAAAAGTTATCCCTCCCACAGTTATCAGTACTGTATTGCAGAGCACATTCTCTTATTTAAATGTCATGGGAGTACTCGTTTGACATTTATTGGGATGTTTAAAATACATTTTAAACTTTTAGATATCTATCTTTACTGTGTAAAGTGATACAGCCTTATTCATAAATTTCTTGAAGGCTTCTAAGACGGAAAGGAAAAACTGCTTTATCTTCTCTGAAAATTAAGAGAAGGGACTATTAAACTGTTTAATAACTATAACAGCAGTTAAGACGAGAGCTATGTAATGAGTAAAAGACACTCCAGGTATTCTGGTATTGTATCATTTTTTTATTGATTTCTGAAAAAGAAAGGGAGAGCAAAAGAGGAATAGAAACATCAGTGGTAAGAATCATTGATCTGCCTCCTGTACGCCCCCTAGTGATCAAACCCGGCTGCCAACCAGGCCCTTCCTTCACTCCTGCACTGCCCCCTAGTGGTAAGCGCATGTCATAGCAAGCGGTTGAACTTCCGGTCAATCGAACTCTGCAAGGGGCAATTTGCATATTAGCCTCTTATTATATAGGATTGCTTTTGATCAAATGGTTGAGTGAAAACTTTATTTTGTTGTAGGCAAAAAATAAGAAAGGAGAAGGGCTTGAAATAAAGTCTTTTAAAAATGGTTGCTGCCAGGCTGGCATTGCTCAGTGCTGGAGCAAGGGCCTATGAGCCAGGAGGTCACGGTTTGATTCCCAGGCAGGGCACATGCTTAGATTGTGGGCTGTATCCCCAGTGTGGGGCATGCAGGCGGCAGTTGATCAGTAATTCTCATCATTGATGTTTCTATCTCCCTCTTTCTTCTCTCTGAAATCAATAAAAATGTATAAAAGTAAATAAAAATGGTTACTTACACTCTGTCTACAAAGGAAGTGTTTTGATGATAAATTTTATTTTCATTAAAATGATGGGAGAAGATGGAAAAAAGTTTGGGGATTTCTGCTTTTATTTGGCTTGAATTAGTATTAATCTCAAATGAACTCATTTATCCATTATTATTAAACTAGAGGCCCGGTGCATGAAATTTGTACACAGGGGGCAGGGGTGGGGTGTCCCTCAGCCCAGCCTACACCCTCTCCAATCTGGGACCCCTCGAGGGATGTCTGACTGCCCATTTAGGCCCGATTCCCGTAGGATTGGGCCTAACAGGCAGTCGGACATACCTTCTCACAATCTAGGACTGCTGGCTCCAAACTGCTCGCCTGCCTGCCTCCCTGATTGCCCCTAACCGCTTCTGCCTGCCAGCCTGATCACCCCCTAACCACTACCCTGTCAGCCTAATTGATGTCTAACTGCTCCAGCCTGTTTGCCCCCAACTTCCCTCCTCTGCCAGTCTGGTCAACCCTAATTGCTCTCCCCTGCAGGCTTGATCGCCCCCAACTGCCCTCCCTTGCAGGCCTGGAACCTCTCAACCGCCCTCCCATGCTGACTATCGGTGGTGGCCATCTTGTGTCCACATGGGGGCAGCCCTCTTGTGTTTTGGAGTGATGGTCAATCTGCATATTACTGTTTTATTAGATAGGATATATGCCTGGTGCATGGGTGGGGGCCAGCTGATTTGCCCTGAAGGGTGTCTCGGATCAGGGTGGGGGTTCCCTTGGGGCCTGGGGCGGCCTGGGCGAGGGGCCTATGGTGGTTTGCAGGCTGGCCACGCCCCCCAGCAACTCAAGTGGAGGCCCTGGGATCTGGGATTAATTTATGTTTTACAGTTGAAACTCTGTAGCCTGGAGTGGAGCCAGCCTTCTGCTAGCTCCTTGGCAGCAGCCATTTCTGTTTGGGTTTATTTAAATTCTATAATTGAAACTTTGTAGCCTAGAGTAGAGGCCTAGGTGCTAGGGCTTCAGAAGCTTGGCTTCCTCCATTGCCCAGGCAACACTAGCCTCTGCTCTCTCCAGCTCTGTGGCTGCCACCATTTCTGTTGGGTTTATGTATCTTCTATAATTGAAACTTTGTGGCATTGAGTGGAGGCCTCGGCTGGCAAGGGCAAGCAGAAAGCTTGGCTTCCTTCATTGATGGGGAAACCCAAGCCTTCCTCCTGCTTTCATTGGCCGCAGCTATCTTGATTGGGGTTTATTTGCTCCTGATTGGCTTGTGGACGTGGCTTGTAGATATTTTGGAGGTGTGGTCAATTTGCATATTACTCTTTTATTAGATAGGATAGTTACTTTCACTTCCTTTTTCTCCCAGACCAAAAGTATGTACAACATTTAAAGCATATAAATTGTTTTGTTGTTACTGTTGCTTTTGATTACTTTTGATGTCTTTTTGTTTTTAATATGTTTTATTGATTTTTACAGAGAGGGAGAGGATTAGAGTTAGAAATATTGATGAGAGAGAAACATTGATCAGCTGCATACCCCCTACTGGGGATGTGCCCGCAACCAAGGTACATGCCCTCGACCAGAATCGAACCTGGGACCCTTCAGTCCACAGGCCGACACTCTATCCACTGAGCCAAACCGGTCAGGGCTTGATGTCTTTCTTAAATTCTTTAGTTTAAAAGAGCACAGATCATTAAGTATACAACTCAAGGACTCTCACAAATGATAAAATTATTTAGTAACTTTCAAAACGAATTATTTTTACTCAGGAAATAGGATAAACAGGCAAAATTTAAACAAAAATAGTAATTTCATGTAAAAAAGTATCTGGGATTTAAAATTTGTCAACAGGTATCGCAAAATTGTTGAAATACAGTTTTGGGTTCATAGTTTCAAAATATTATACATGATTTCTGCTTTTTTTTTTTTTTTTTTTTTTTTCACATTGTACAAGTATTCCTGAGTCTTTGATCATGGGAAGAGAAAATAATATAAAAAGAGGTAAAAGTTAGCATCCTGTAGATGTTTACCAAATCTTCTGTTTAGAGCTACCACTTATAACTTACAGTATCCTAGAGACCCGATGCACGAAATTCGAAGCCCTGCCTGCCTCGGCCAGCCAGCCTTCACAGGCCCGGCTTCGTCATCCGGACGTCGTTCTGCTCTTTGATCTAATTAGCATATTAACTCTTATTATATAGGATAATTTCCCATATCTTTTTCCCTGCATATACCTTTACAACAATATTTTTCCTTGTTTTAAACATAAATCAGGGGTTTATTTTATAGTATGTTCTATTGCTGTTTTGGAAAGTTTTATGTCAATACATTATAGATTTTATTTGTCTTTACTGCTATAATTTTTTAAAGGTCCTCCTAATGATAAATAATAACTTGTTTCCAGTTCTTTGTTATTATAAAAAATGTCTGCAATAAATATCCTTGAACATACATTTTTGTGAACTAGTCAGTACAGTAAGATTTTTATTGATTAGTACTTTCTCTGTATTCTCGATGTGACTGTGTTAATTATATGTGGCAGATATTTTTTTCCTGTGCACTTGTCTTGATGGCTTTTGCCATGTAAATATTTTAAGTAATTATATAGTTAAGTCAGTTGACCTTTTTCTTTTTTTAATCTGTTGTGTAGATTCTGAATTTCTAAATTACTTTTATTCCTTTCCAAAGATATTTTCACTTTAATTTTTAACTGTCACTTGTAAAACATTTTTTATAGAACCTTATAAATGATGGCAAAATGTATTAGTATGTGATACATTCTGATGGCATGTAATAAACACATAAGGAACAGTGATAATTTTGACATCAATTTCAGAGTTACAAAATAAATGTAATGAAGTCTGGAAAAGCATTTTGGGTTTTATGTTATTTATACAATCATTGTAGATAATTTTTACTATTAAATTCATTTTGATAAGTAACATGCTAGGCACTGAATGGTAACAGTAGTCCAGAGGAAAGAAGTAATTTCTTTCATTGTGAATCCTTTACACGTGATGGCTTCCCCAGTTATCAGAAATTTCTCTCATCTCTAGGGATCTGCTGCTGCCATCCAGTTCTGGTAACCCAACAAATATACTAAGCCCTTAGCAAAGCAGGGCTCAAAAGTAAAAAAAAAAAAGAAAAAAAAAACACACACACACACACACATTAGCCTAGTTAAGTTATCCACAATTTTGCAATTTAAAATTTCAAAAATTTTTTATTTTGTGTGTGTGAGTGTGTGTGTATGCATGGTGTTGCATACTATACATAGGGAGAAGAATCAGAACCCGAACATTTCCACAAGTTTGGAACCTCCAATTTGGCTTTGTGGCTAATTATTCCACCTTTCTATCTTGATACTCCACAACTTGGGCTCTTTAAACTTGGGTTGATTTTGCCCTGCATTTAGTAATTTCACATGGAAGTAGCTTATAATTTTTCTGTGTTTTTTTCTCCTTATAGTAAGAGGGAATACTCTTATAGGAGGTACCATAAGCCAGTAATCTCATAGACCCTATCATCAGCTCACTTCTCTCTGCTCTCTCTTCATACCTAATGGGTACAGTTTGAAAAATTACAACTTTGCTCTCTCCCTCCCCTTGTCAGTAGGGAAGATACATGGAAGAGAGGAGTAATCTCATTAGGAAGAAATGGCAAGGAAAAAGTGTTTTTCTTTTTTGGAGGGACTGAAACATTTATAGCTCAGCAAATTTGGACAAGTTTTATAGTAATTAAGCTGCATTATATTTTAACTAGGTTTTTTAGTGTATTTGCTAACCTAACCACCACATAATAGCTATTAACTGGAAATTTGCCTTTAAAGTCAGAAAAGCAGAAAGCACTGTAGAGCTTGTAACACTCTTCCATGTGATTGCAGGTGGCTAAATGACCATGGAATCTGGAGCAGAGAACCAGCAGAGTGGAGATGCAGCTGTAACGGAAGCTGAAAACCAGCAAATGACGGTTCAAGCCCAGCCACAGATTGCCACATTAGCCCAGGTACTAAACACATGGAGCGATTCCAAGTTGCTTCTCGTCTGAGAGGAATATGTTTCAGACAAGAGAATTTCGTTTTTATTACAGGGCTGTGCATAGAATGAACACAGACATTCTTAGAATATCACAATTCCTACTGTAGTATTGGACTAATTTTAGAAATGATAGTATTAATTCACTTGCATATCTGAGAAAAAGTGATTAAACACTGATACCCTATTGATAACAACATGATTAAGAAAATTACATTTTAACTAGTGGGCAGATTAATTGTCTCTCCTAAACAAGGGAAGAAAACCTTATAACTGCTTTTTTTCATATCACGCAAATTTATTTTGGGACATAGGAACACAGATAATCTGAAAGGCTAAGTTTATATGTGCTTAAACTAAAAATATAGGATACGTAAATAAATTGACACACAAGTGAATTTCAAGGATGATAGTCTTTGTTTCCTGTATATTTTAAATATAATTCATGATTCTTTTTAAAAATATATATATTTTATTGCGTTTTTACAGAGAGGAAGGGAGAGAGTTAGAGAGTTAGAACCATTGATGAGAGAGAAATATTGATCAGCTGCCTCCTGCACACTCCTCACTGGGGATGTGCCCACAATCAAGATACATACCCTTGACCAGAATCAAACCTAGGGCCTTTGAGTCTGCAGGCCGACGCTCTGTCCACTGAGCCAAACCAGTCAGGGCCATGATTCTTTCATTTTGTCTGTGTCTGAAAGTTTGTTTCTAAGGTTGTATTCTCTCATCCTTATTTTTTGTTCTTAGATATTTTTCTTTAAATAATTTATTTCATTAACAACTGTTTGTACATAAATGAGAAAGATTGCTAATATGAACACCAAATAGCAAAAATAAATATTCTGAGTAAGAGTTTGATATTGCCTGTTTCATGTGAAGTCTCCCGGAAGAAAATAATCCTGGCAGAGGCTCTGGGATGTCGTACCTCAGCTTCCCAAAAAATTTTAAAGCTTTTCCAGAGGAGTCACTGAGCAAGAATAGTGTCTTGGGAAATAGAGGGCTAACTATAGATGGTTACCACACTGAGTTAAAGTGTGGGCCAAAAACTGGACCTCCAGCAGGAATATAATTGGGTTGATCTGTTTTCTCCTGAGAGCACCCAGGCCCACTTCCAGCCTTTAGGAATAGAAGACACTTGAGGATGAAGTAAATGTACTCAGATGAGGCAAGTGCAGGAACAAACCAGAACCAGGGCTTTATCAGTACATGGTTGAAAAGATGCACAGATAAGAATCTAGGCTCATCCAAGCATTTATGCCTCTAGTAAGATACAATGCCATAGGGGATCTTGACGGTTACAGCGCTCAACATGTCTCTCAGCTCACACTATTCCTTCTGGCCTGGTGTCCTCTAATTCTGCTATAGTATATCATTCTGGAAATTCCTTTCTCCTGACTTTCTTGAGAAGTTCATGTTCTTACCAATAAGGTGGTAAAGCATGATTTCCAATGGTTTCTTGAGCAAGTTTGGGTAAAGAAATCTTGGTAAAGAAATCATTTTTCTTTCAAATTTTGAAGACAACTTCTAGAGTTGCTGTTTGAAAGACTAAATAAATGCATTTCTTATTTTGTAACTCTGGTATCTTAAAAAATCTCATTTCTGTTCCTAGTGCTTCATTGTTGTTGGGTTATTAGGACCTTGATTAGATAATTTTTCATCTATTGTCTTATGTATTCAGTGGGCCCTTTTGTAGTGGGAACTCATGCTTTCAATTATGCATACTTTTTAAAATTATTTGGTTGATGGCTTTTTTGCTTTTTTTTCTCTAGGATCCTTGTGATACAGATACCTATAGAACTATTTCTCTAATTTTCTCTTCTTTCCTGTTTTATATCTTTGTTCTGTTTTCTGAGAGATTGCCTCAAACTCACATTCTAACCCATCTGTTAATTTTTTTATTTCTTCTGTCATGTTTCTAAGAGTTCCATTTGTTCTCTGAATAGTCCCTTTGTGTTTCATAGCATCCTGTTTATGTTTCACGAAGGCAATATTTTTTCTTACATCAAAATACTAATTAGGTTTTATTTTAAGTTTTCATCTCTGCACATAGATTTTCCTTTATAGCTTTTTCCCCCTTCCATTTGTTCTGCTCTTCATCTTTCATATTAGAATGTGATTTGTGGTTATCTGTCCAAATCACCAAAAAGCTGCATTGGAAGCTCAGGATATGTTTGGGGCTTATCATAATGAGTTCTGCGCTTCACTTAGAGTGACTGGCAGTATAGTTTAGGTCTTTTTTCTGCCCCTTGGCATTGATCAGGTTCCCCAGAGAAAGCTTCACTAATACTCTGTATTCTAAAGGCCTATGAGCCAACTGAGAGAAGACTGAGGTTTAGTACTCCACCTTCAGCAATGCCTGGTGTTAGGCAGTCAGATCTAGAGATACTCTCTATCCAGGAAATCTCCACTTCTCTGGAAGTGTGGGATACCTTAGTTGTTCTCTCCGCAGGGGGTGAGGAGGGGATTCAATTGCTTCTGAAACAGCCTTCCTTATCCTCGGCCTCTCCTTTCACTCCATTCTCCAGGATGTCTTAGATCCCGAGCCCTTAAGGATTTTATGGTGCAAACCATGCTTTCCCTGCCTCCATCCTATGAGTTGGCTTTCTGAGGTCTTCAAAGTGTAATACCATTCATCCATCTGCTTTCCAGCTTCCAAATTTCTTCTTCTTTTTTTTAAAATCCTCACTTGAGGATATTTTTTTCCGTTGATTTTCAGAGAGAGTGGAAGAGAAGGGAGAGACAGAGAGAGAAACATTGATGTGAGAGAGACACATTGATGGGTTGCCCATCCCCACCCCACCTGATTGGGCTGGGGACCAGCCTGCAAATGAGGTATGTACCTGCAACCCTTCAATCCACAGGCCGATGCTCCAACCCTTGAGCAACACCAGCTGGGGCCAGCCTCCAAATTTCTTATTCTTTTCCATTCTCATGCTTGCATGATTGTGCCTGTAAAAACAAAACCAGTTTCATGAAATTCAATTGGATGTTCAGGAAGGAGCAAAATTATTGCACACATGTTCAATATGTCATTCTTACCAAGCAGTCCTCTAGCACTTAAGACTTTTGAAAACAGAATGGCATGATATTTGAGTTTTAGGAAAGCTAATTCCCTTTTTTTTTTTTTTGTTCTTTTTATCCCTAATTACAGTTTTTTTCACTTGCTTATCCAGTCTGTAAAACATACATCATACATTATCAATATAATTTCCTCTCGTCATTCTGATATCTGCTTCTGTTTCCATTGTTAGTTGTCTTTTTTAAGATTTTTTAAAATTGATTTTGAGAGAGAGTAGAAGGGAGAGGGAGAAAGAGAAACATTGATGTGAGAACAAAACATTGGTCGGCTGCCTCCTGCACATCCTCTTCTGATTGAGCCACAACTTAGGTGTGTGTCCTGACCAAGAATCGAACCAGCAACCTTTCTGTGGACGGGACAACTCCAAACCAACTGAGCCGCGCCAGCACTTACTGTCGGTCTTTAATACTAGAAAATATAATAAAATGGTCAAATCTAAGTTAGTCAGTGAACAGGAAAAACATTTCAGCCTATCTAATGAAGGAAGAAGATCTAAAACAATAATGAGATGTCTTATTTTACTTTTGGAATTTGCAGAAATTTTTTTTAAGTGAAAAAGAATATATTGTTGGTTTTGATTATGAGAAGGTAAATTTTTGTGAACTTAACTAGAGTTGGATAAAAGGGTAATTGTTTTAGCTTCTTGAAATAGGAAAATTTGAAAACCTAAATATGGCCCTAGGTGGTTTGGTTCATTGGATAGAGGTCAGTCTGTGGACTGAAGGGTCCTGGTTTTGATTCCGGTCAAGGGCACATACCTGGAGTTGTGGGCTTGATCTCCAGTAGGGGACGTGCAGGAGGCAGCCAATCAGTGATTTTCTCTGAGAATTAATGTTTCTATCTTTCTTTCCCTCTCCCTTCCTCTCTGAAATCAATAATATATATGTGTGTGTGTCTATATATATGTATATATAGACACACACACATACATATAATACATTTATAAAACCTAAATATGCGATAATAAGGAATTTATTGAATAAATTATATACTTTATTATGCAGCCATTAAAACAAAGGAGACTGTTAATAAAATGGAAAAATATAGTGGATTCATATGATAAAATAGATTTCATGATAATGTATTATAAAAATTTAGTGTATATGTACCTTTAAAATCACCTACATCTACAGCAAAATTATAAAAAGTGATTAGCTTTGAGTGGTAGAATATAAGTGTCTTATATTTTATTTTTGTGTATCTGTATTTTATAAATTTATAATGAGAGAAGCCATTATGTAGAATGGTCAAGGTAGAAAAGGAATTATTCACTGAGTTATTTAGCATGTTATATTTGCCCTAGAGCAGTGGTCGGCAAACTCGTTAGTCAGCAGAGCAAAATGTCAACAGTACAATGATTGAAATTTCTTTTGAGAGCCACATTTTTTTTCTTCAAAATAGACTTCGCTCAGACCATGGTATTTTGTGGAAGAGCCAAACTCAAGGGGCCAAAGAGCCGCATGTGGCTCGTGAGCCACAGTTTGCCAACTACTGCCCTAGAGAATAGTCAGAAGAGAACATAATTCAAATATTAGAAGAGCTTTTATATGGAATTAAGTTATTCTGAATAACTTAAGATTATGGTTCAGTATAGGGAAACGTGTCTTCGGGTCCTTGAGTGTTATAAACACATCCCTATGTGATTAGTGGAGGGGTAGTCCATGGACCACATTTTGAGAACCAGATAAAACTGAACAAGAGAGAAAAATGACTAATTACCAAGGACTTCTCTAACTGTCCAAAGATGGAAGGCTTATGGTTTTAACGTCTACCTTCAATAGAGATCTTCTGCACAGGCTTCACAGTCAAATATCAGATCAGTTCTTCCATCTTCCTCCACCACCCCAACCACCCTTACTTCTTGTGTTCTCTGGTTCAGTTAATAGCAGAGTCTACATTTCTTACCCAAACATGAAATATATGGATCATCTTTGATTCCTCTCACCTCCTTCAACCAATCATTCATAAAGCCCTTACTGGTCTGCCTCCTGAATTTCTATTAAATTGCTTCTCTCATTCCCATCCCTACCACATCCAGTATCTTCTTTCTGCCTTCATCATCTCACTTTACTATTTAGGCTTTCTCAATTGGTCTAGCCTCCACTTTTTTCTTCCTGCGACATATTTTTCACACCGCACAAAAGAGACCTATCTAAAATTTAGCAAATCTCACCATAATTAATGTTCAGGAGCTCAAAATCCTTCAATTGCCTTTTCCAATGCCCTAGGATAAAGTGCAAGTTCTTTAATATGACATGTGTGAGTTTTCATGCGTAGCGTACTCAGCTCCTGCCCACCTCTGTTGTTTCATCTCCTCACTTCTGCATTTTAGAGTAAAAACACGTCTCCAGTAATGGTGGCTGCTTGTCATTCTTCTCTGCCGTGTACAGATCGTGCCGTTTCTCTGCTTTTGCCAGCGCTAGCCTCTCCGCCTGGAAATTCTATGCATATAGCAATATGCCTAACTTGTTTTCTTTGTTTCAAATTTATATTCTTTCCTGGAAGCTCCTCTCTCAGGTGGGATGGGATAGCTCTCAATGTGTTGATTTTTATCTTTGCTAACCTCATTATTTCACTGAATTATATTTATCTGTATCCTTTCCCCATTTCTTCATACACATATCCCAATCTATATCTTTCTCGTTTTTATAGTTTTAGTTCTAACGTTGTTCTTGGCATGTATATCCCCAGTAACTGTTTACCAAATGAGCAAATAAAATTCCTACCCCCAAATTTGTGCTAGCATAGGAATAGTTAAGTACCATCTGATAGAGCCCTTTGTACCTACACATTGACGAATTAATAGTGCCTTCTTTTGTGCCTCGGGGGGGAAATGGTTTCTCTTATATTTTCTAAACTCTGTTCCTTTATTCTTACAAGAGGAAAATAAATCCTTAAAATATCAACTATTGCCCTAACTGGTTTGGCTCAGTGGATAGAGCATCAGCCTGTGGACTGAAGGGTCCCAGGTTCAATTCTGGTCAAGGGCATGTATCTTGGTTGCGGGTACATGTTGATCAATGTTTCTCTCCCATCGATGTTTCTAACTCTCTATCCCTCTCCCTTCATCTCTGTAAAAAATCAATAAGATATATTTTTTAAAAATATATATCAACTATTACCAGTTTAGTGATTTATTTGGGGGGGGGGGTGGTATAAGTTTTTAGATTATTATGCCTATTAATACTTTCTCATTAATGAAAGGCATACTTATAATTAGTTTAAGGTAAAACTATGCTGTGTATTATAAAATGTGTATTTGTTATAGACTGGTAGCTAAGATTTACCCAAGCTTGAAAGCAATTATACTTGCGAACGTGATTTATTTCAGAAGACTTTTTTCTTTAAGTCTAGCATATTGCTTGACTTTTGGTAAATTACTTAATCTCTTTGAGCGCTTGATCTCTTTCTAAAATAGATATAATCCTGATTACCAGGCTTGATATTTTTGAAGAGTAAAATGAGAAATTGAGTATGAAAGCAGGTGGGAAAATGTAAAGCCCCATACAAATAAAATAGTATTTAGTTTTCAAAGGAAGTCTATTATATATTTTGATATTACATTAAAATAGTATTTTAGTTTTTGTCATTTGGGAGGAGTTGAAAAGTGGGGATGGGGGAGGTATTTGAAGTCTTTTTATTTTTTAAGAATATTAAATTTAATCATTAGTTTCTTTGACGCCAATAAATTTACCTAGCAAAAAAGTCATCATTTTGCTGCTAAATTTTGCTTTCTATTGAACATGAGTACTCCCAAGAAGGTATCTGTGATGGTAATTTTTTTCCATGCTCAACACAATAGGTATCTATGCCAGCAGCTCATGCAACATCATCTGCTCCCACCGTAACATTAGTACAGCTGCCCAATGGGCAGACAGTTCAAGTCCATGGAGTTATTCAAGCGGCCCAGCCATCAGTTATTCAGTCTCCACAAGTCCAGACAGTTCAGGTATGTGTATAAAAAGTTCTGTGTCTATTTTTATAACTGTGGTTTGTAGTCATATCTCTCTTCTTTCATTAGTTATGAAAATAGGGGCATTGTGTAGTTCAGGATTTATTTTACTTTACAATAAAGGAATATGCTGCATCTGTATAGTCACCTTTATAGAAATGCACATACCCAAGAATAGACATAGAAGAAAAAGACTTTCTTAAGCTGTAGAAGAAAGAGAATTGATGGGGGGAAATCTTTAATAAGTACGTGGGATAAAATGAAAATGTTTGGGAGAGACTGTAAAGCTCATGTACCTCAATTAAGGAAAACTGAGAACTAAAATTAATATCTTTGTAACTATTTTCTAAACATGCAACTGAAAAAATAAACTCTTGCCAAAAATTAACTAATAACCTTACCTAAGATAGTATTTTAATTTAGAGATTACATAAAGCATTTGTAATACCAACTGTGTTTAGGGTTCTAAGTTATAGAATATAACTTTGAAATAATAATATTTCAGAAAGGGCACCTTAAGAGTCATGGATTATACTACACATTATCTCATTCTTTAGAGAGATTGTTCCTTTGAGTTGGATCCAGAGGAAATAGAGCCATGTAGACCTCTGAAGGTGACTACTCAATTATAGGGAAAACTTAGAGCAGTATACATCTTTGCAGTGAGCTTATTGAAGGAAAAAAAAAAAAAAAAAAACTTGAACATTCATTCAAGTAGGCCATAACCCCAGCCTCCCATTTCATATTTTTTGCTTCACAGTCTTCCTGTAAGGACTTAAAAAGACTTTTCTCCGGAACTCAGGTGAGTCCTAGGTCCTAGATTTGGAGAGAACTATTTTTAGAAAGGAAGGTGAGAAATTTTTCTTTATGTCTTTGTCCTTCTCTGTAAACATGGGATTCAGGTTTGAATAAAAATGTTAGAGGTTTTCTAAGTCTATCTAGGTCATACTTGTTACTTATCCACTTCTTAGTCTGTGGCTTAATTTCCCTATATGTCTTTTCTTCCTTCCTCTAAATTGTAGCCCAGCATTGCTTTCAAAGGAAGGAAGGTCATATTATCTCCTGAGGTAACCGATTTATAATTAGGGATAATTGCTAAAATATTGTTCCATGTGATAAACTAGGTATGCCTTTATTTATTTATTTAATAAATAATAAATATCCTCACCGAGGATATTTTCCATTGCTTTTCAGAGACCAGGTGTGCCTTTTACCAGGTGATCCCAGTTAAGCAAGTTTTAACTCCTTTCTGTTAGACTGCTTCCTATTCCCCATCTCCCTCCCCCTTCCCATTAAAAAATAAAAAAAAAAGATCAGACCAAACAATTGCCTGTTTTTCTCCGGGCATTTATTATATGGTGTAGCTTTGATTCCTCATCACCATCCTCATTGTCTTGTGGGTGCACTTTGGGTTTTCCTTGGGCATGGTAGCCAGACTGATGGGTGTTTGTAGAGGGGAGAAGGGCCTCCTTTGTCCTGGGAGCATTCTGTTAATATTATACTTCTGTGTATTGAGTTGCTATTAACCCCACCTCCCACTCAGCCACCCCCACTTCATTATGTCCTTGTGCTTTTGGCTTGCTTGAACACTTAATGGGGGGAAAAGGGTATTTTCCTGTGAAATCATTAAATTTTGGGAATTTCCATACTGAAAGATACCTGGAAGGGAATTTTTTACCAAGTAGGAGTCAGTATTGCCCATTTAAAAATGGAAGAATTTGATATTTCTGTGGAATCACAGTGGATGACTTTATAGTCTCTTATACTTTGCCTCCGTTTTTATTTCATTGTTACCTTACATTCTCCATTCTGTGCCATTACTAATTCCTTACTCATATCTTCTTGATAATAGTAGAAAGATTCCAAGGCTCACATTAATCTTTACTTTTTCTTTTTCACTTAATAGTAGGAGATCTTTCTATAAAGAACACCAAAAAATTACTAAAATTATACCCACAAAATTGTTAACATTACAGTTTTGGGTAATAATATGCGATATTTGTTTGTTCTTGTTTTTAATCTTTACTTTGTGACAACAATAATAATAATAGTTTAGACCTGGGGGTCATAGGCCATTAACTGTAGAAATGGGTTCATCTTTTCAAGAACACATTTTTTCCATTAAGGTGAGTTATGCCTATAATTGAAATTCTGAATTCTAGGAACAGGGACACAAATATAATATTTTTTTTAAAGGGCCTAAACCATGGAGAATCTATTACATTTTAATGGTCACTTCAGCTGCTTAACAGTAAATAGTATTAATAAGTAGAAAGTAGTTTACATAAAAAAAGTGATCTAACAGGAGAGAAATGGTTTCTCAAACTTCTAGATAGGAAAATAGTATTATTCTAGAACAACATTTCCAAAATATACAGGGCACATTTCTCAGGTGTGAGAATAACATATTAGGACTTCTGTTTATACTTTTTAATCTAAGAATATCAGAAACTAAGTTGTAATAACATTCCATTTATTACTTGACATTGGTATCCTAACTTTATCTTACGTATACCTATCTTATGTATATGTCAAATCTCATTAGTCAACAGAGCCAAATATCAACAGTACAATGATTGAAATTTCTTTTGAGAGCCAATTTTTTTAAATATATTTTATTGATTTATTACAGAGAGGAAGGGAGAGAAAGTCAGAAACATCGATGAGAGAGAAACATCGATCAGCTGCCTCTTGCACACTCCCTACTGGGGATGTGCCCACAGCCAAGGTACATGCCTTGACCGGAATCGAACCTGGGACCTTTCAGTCCGCAGGCTGATGCTCCATCCACTGAGCCAAACCGGTTTTGGCAGAGAGCCAAATTTTTTAAATTTAAACTTATTCTAATGCCACTTCTTCAAAATAGACTCACCCAGGCTGTGGTATTTTGTGGAAGAGCCACACTCAAGGGGCCAAAGAGCTGCATGTGGCTCGTGAGCTGCGGTTTACCGACCACTGCCTTAAATTATTACATTCATTCCTTCAACAAAATTTTATTGATCAGATGTTATGTGCCAGTCACTATCCTAGGTGCTTTGAAAGACAGCAGTGAACGAATAATACTTCCCTATTCTTATGAAGATCACATTTGAGTGAAGAGAAACAATGAAAAAATAAAATATGTCAGGTGAGGATACGTACTGGGAAAATGATTAAAGCAAGTGAAATGGTGGGGAATGATTTGGAGAGAAGGGTGTTCTGTTTTATGTTGGGTGGTCAGGGAACATAGTCAGCAGAAGGCAGTGAGGGAGGCTAGGGGGCTGTCAGGCAGAGTGTTTAAGAGCCTGCAGTCCCAGACTGTGAGAGGGATGTCCCAAGTTGGAGAGGGACACTTCTGTCCCCCATGCATGAATTTCATGCACCGGGCCTCTAGTTGACTTATAAGTGACAGAGGGTGAGGCTCAACAGAAGTGGTCTATCATTGGAATGAAGTAGTCTATGATACTTAAAATTGAGATGTAACTTTTCATGTGATTATTTTTAATAGCTTATTAAATATATTAAACTATAATTACTAATCCTATCTAATAAAAGGGAAATATGCAAATTGACTGTCACTCAAACACAAGATGGCTGCCACAAGATGGCCAGCAGAGGAGGGCAGTTGGGGGGAACCAGGCCTGCAGGGAAGGGCAGTTGGGAGGGACCAGGCCTGCAGGGGAGGTAAGTGGGGGGCAAACATGCCAGTAGGGAAGAGCAGTTAGAGATGACCAGGCCAGCAGGGGAGGGCAGTTAGGGGTGACTGGACTGGCAGGGAAGGGCAGTTGGAGGCAATCAGGCCAGCAGGGGAGGGCAGTTGGGGGTGAGCAGGCATGCAGGGGAGGGGTGAGCAGGCCAGCAGGGGGCCACTTAGGAGTAACCAGGCTGGCAGGGAAGAGAGGACAGTTGGGGGTGGCCAGGCCTGTAGGGGAGGGCAGTTGAGAGGGACCAGGCCTGCAGGGGAAGGAAGTTAGGGACAATCAGGAAGCAGGTAGGCAAGCGGTTGGGAGCCAGCAGTCCTGGATTGTGAAAGGGATGTCCCAAATTGGAGAGGGTGCAGGCTGGGCTGAGGGACACATACACCACCACCACCCTCCCCCGTGCACGAATTTTGTGCACCAGGCCTCTAGTTGTTATTTAGAAAAAGGCATTTTTTAAGTATTTTTATTGATTTTTAGAGAGAGAGGAAGGAGAGGGAGAGAAAAAAACATTGATGTGAGTGCAGAACATCAATCAGCTCCCTTCTGCATGTCCTCCCACCAGGGTTTGAGCCCAACACCAGGGCATATGTTCTGATGGGAAGTGAACCTTGAGGTTCATGGGACAATGCCCAGACACCTGAGCCACACCAGCCAGGGCACATAAAAAGGACTTTTTGGCATGACTTTTGTTCGCCTCAGAAATGTGGGTCCACTGGGTGTTTTGTTTTTGTTTGGTTGGTTTTTTATTTTGGGTAGATAATCCATAGGAATTGGCCTCGTAGTTCTAAGTAATTAAATATGGTAAATTAATTCATTTTGTCTGGATTTATAAAATCTTTTAGATCAGAGGAAGAGTTGTTTTTTTCCTCCTACTAAGAGCAATAGATCCACTGTATTTGAAAAAATTAAAGGCTACATACAAAAAGTAACATTAATTTATTTTATTTTGAAACTGTCACGTGGGTGGTTTACGTAACATGTTTTAAAGTTGTTTTCATGACGTTCAACCTGGGAGAATGTACCTAAGTCACTGTCTATCCTTAAAAAAAGGTTGTAAGGATGAGAGTCAAACAAGGCAGAAAGAATAATAGAGGACCTAAGATTCTGAGAAATATTAATGAAGATAAACACTTTTGATACAAAATACTGTCTTGTTACTCCTTGAAATTCTGACCTTCTGTTAAGGCCTTTCACAGCTCCTCATCTGCTCTGCCTCTGTGAGACAGCCTGCAGACTGCACTGAGCGGGCTAGGCCCAGCAGCTCCAGATTGGTGGGAAATTACTCTGTGTGCTCCTTTGGCAGCAACTATAGTATTATTACTCTCAGAGAATCAGTAAATTCAGCCTTGCCCATCTTTTTATCTGTCATTTCTGGATTCCTTAAATGTTCCTGTTATATTTTAGGTCTTAAGGACTATACTTAGATTTTAAAGTGCAGGCATATCACAAAGCCCTGTCAAAATGAGTGCCTGCACTCTTAACTCTTAGGCTCAGACCATGTACATCAAGCATGTCAAACTCACAGCCCACAACAAATATTTCTGCAGCCTAGCCAATATAATGGTATGTAGGAAACATTTTAATAAAAATTTTATAACTTCCCGAGACCAGTTTGGCTCAGTGGATAGAGTGTCAGACTGGGGACTGAAGGGTCCCGGGTTTGATTCCGGCAAGGGCATGTACCTTGGCTGCGGGCACATCCCCAGTAGGGGATGTGCAAGAGGCAGCTGATCGATGTCTCTCTCTCATTGATGTTTCTGACTTTCTATCCCTCTCCCTTCCGCTCTGTAAAAAAATCAATAAAATATATTTTAAAAAATTTTATAACTTAATTTTCACAACATTTTGTTATACATAATTATTAGTAATGAACTACAACATTCGATAATTACTGATTACTATAATCGAGTTGCATTCATTTCCCTTACACACTTTAATAGGTGCACTATTTCTCTCACTAATATTAGCAGTGAATATTTTAGCAGCTGCTTGCCACGTCATTAGCCTTGGACTGACTTGTTCGGAGTGCGCAACAGGAAATATTTTGCTTTTGGAGAATAAGAAAAATAGGTTTATTTGTGTTACACTTAATAATTTGTGCTGTTACTCAATGTCTGCTATTTTATATTAATGATAACTTATTTATTTCAGCCCTTAATATTCAGCATGTCTCTATTAAAATAAACCTTCATTTTTATGAAAATTGAAGCTTTTGTTTTTTTGCGACCCATATAAACTTAAACCTTGTTTATTTGGTCTGTGTTAGCCTTTGAGTTTGACATGCTTAATGTACATAGTACCTTTGGGATTTCTCTGGTTCTTCTGAATATGTTTTTTCTTATTGTTATTGCCATAAATTTTGACCAGGAGCTAACCCACGTAGGCCCTTCTGCCCTGTTTAAATCTAAATCTCATTCTGACAGCATCATGCACACCTAGTTCAGGAGAGAGTAGGAGGCTCCAGTTGGAGCAGGCTAGGAAAATTTGGCAGAATAATAAATCTGACAGAAAGCCTGCCTGGGCTAATGAACTTCTAGTCTGAGAGTGGTCTAAAAAGCCCTCTGGGTTGCTGCTTCTGAAAAAACTGGTTTGAGATTGGAACCAGTCGGATCTTGGTGCCCGTGAGGATGTCTAGGACAGGTGACAAGTACTGACAGTGACTCCACTACTTCCTAGCTTTGTGCTCGGGTGAGTTACTTAACTTCTTTGTGCCTTAGCTTTTCTGTCTATAAAATACATGCAATAATCATACTTACCCAGCACCCAATGTTACTGTTTTAGTGAGTATTAAATAATATATATGGATTTAGCAGAGCACTTGGCACATACTAAGAAATACTAGTTGCTACTTTAAGTCCCATGTAAAATCTTTATTCAACTTCATTACTTTTCAGTCCAGAAATGCACAGATCTTTAATTTGGAGTTTGCTTAACAAAAATTGTAAATTACCAATTTTGAACCATATTTATATGTAACAGAGCTTCTTCCTAATTTACTAGCTAGTTATCTGGAATGTGTACACTTGTAAATATATTTATATGTGTTTACACAGTAGTTAAAGGAAAGTATTTGTACAGTCAATATATAGACTTATATGACCAAATAGTTAGTCATTTTTACTTACCTCATGTCAGACACTTTATTTTACTTGGTAAACTCTTTCTAACAACTGTAAGAAAACAATTGACAGGTACTATTGATGCATGCAGGATTGATTACATGAAGTCATGTGGATATCATGGAAGTGTGATCTTGACAATTTTTTTAGGTCCTCCGATTTCTATAGAATAAGCAAGTGGGAAGGGAAAGTGATCCGTGTAGGTCTCTCATAAAAAGGGATTTTGTTAATCTGCTGAAGCATGTATAAGGCTTATGTATGTCCTTTTGTATTTGACTGTTTCTTAAAATTCATAAATATTTTATGGGAATGAAATTTGATTATCAAGATAAAGTTCTTTATTTTCAGATTTCAACTATTGCAGAAAGTGAAGATTCACAGGAGTCAGTGGATAGTGTAACTGATTCCCAAAAACGAAGAGAGATTCTTTCAAGGAGGCCTTCCTACAGGTATGGAATTTAATAGTCAGAAGAACTTAAAATCAGAGATGTCGGAAAAACAATTAGCTGCCCAGCTCAGGACCCGGTAGCTTTTCTTCATCTTGAGTAAAATAAGTTGGAAGCTTATCGTACAGAATAAGAGCACTTCTTACTCTGAACAGTCCTGGATAAACACTGATATCTTTTTTTCTGCTTCTGTTTTTGTAGATTATGCTGGCTACTGCTTTTCTGTTAAAAGTTGGAAATACACTTAATAAGGTTATAGTACTTTTTAGTTGCATATCACTTCTGACACTACTATTCACCTACTTAGCAACACATTTGCCAACCATTTTCTTGTGCGATGGTACTTGGCAGATAACTGTTAATAGTTGTTTCAGGCTGATGCTTTGCTGATATCCCCTAATTTTAGGGGCACCTTACTGTAGTTTTAATATTCGGTTAGAGAAGTTTCCTGGTCCATGCCTTGCCTCCAAGGTGGACCAAACCATTATTTTATATTTAGATACTGGCTTCATATTCGATATCTCCAGGAAGATTAATTCTGCGAATCTTCATAAGCTTACTTCAGAGTTTAGTAAAGTTCACCTCTAGCTGATTTGACTCTTCAGTGACTAGAGCATTAGCATTTATAGAATTTCCAGAGGGGAAATTTGAAGAAAGGAAATTATTTAAAGAGATAGTAATAGAATATTTTATACAATACTAGTAAAAGTAATTACATAGATAAATATAAAAGCCAGGCCCTAGCTGGTTTGGCTCAATGGATAGAGCGTCGGCCTGTGGACTGAAGGGTCCCAGGTTTGATTCCAGCCAAGGGCACATCCCTGAGTTGTGGGCTTGGTCCCCAGTAGGGGGACGTGCAGGAGGCAGCCAATCAGTGATTCTCCCTCATCATTGATGTTTCTATCTTCTTCTCCCTCTTCCTTCTCTAAAATCAATAAAATACATTTAAAAATATATATAAAAGCCAGGATTATTGTACTTTTGCTTTGTAATTTCCCTTTTTCCTATGTAATTTGAAAGAAATACATAAAACAATAATGATAAATATGTTAATGAGCATACTATGAAGATGTGACAAAATACAAAGGGGCAGAGTTTGGTTAAACTGTTAAAGCTAAGTGACTAATGCAGACTGATTTGTTGAAAATTTAAGATGTCAAAAATTACTTGGGTTAGGGTTTTTTCCTCTCTTCTGTCATTATGTTATTAAATGAAATATGGTAAAATTCATTTGTTTTTGTTTATATTCCAATTTTATAATTTCTCCCACCCTTGTTTATATTTTCTTTTGTTTTGAATATGTGAAACATTAGCATGATTCTGAAAGTTGGAATTATACCAAAAATATATACATATACTCAGAAGTGTCCCTGCTCACTCATTTCTTCTACACTTTTTTCCCCAACCATCTCCAGTAGATACTAATTTCATCAAACTGCTTCCTCCCCCCCTCCCTTCCCTACCCCGTCTTTCTTTTTTAAACAGACAAGGAGATGCATATATATTTTTTTATTTCACTTTCATATAGTAAAGGTACCATGTCTATCCATTATTGGGATGAACCACATGTATCTCCTTGTCTGTTTGACATATAGATCTCTGATCCTTTTTTAGTTTATTCTCTTTTTTAAAAATATATTTTTATTGATTTCACAGAGGAAGAGAGAAGGAATCATCAATCAGCTACCTCCTGCACGCCCCCCATTGGGAGGATGTGCCCACAATCCAGCCATGTGCCCCCAGACAGTATCGAATCCACAGATGGACACTCTATCCACTGAGACAAACCAGCTAGGGCTTTTAGTTTATAAAATGTTTATATTTTAAACTTTAGTCCTATGTACTAGCAGCAGCTTCACAGTTTTCTGATCTTTTCCTTTTATTTTACTTAGTTAAAACTAGTAATGTCACTTTTATTTTAAATAATTCTCTATTTTTCTAGGAAAATTTTGAATGACTTATCTTCTGATGCACCAGGAGTGCCAAGAATTGAAGAAGAGAAGTCTGAAGAGGAAACTTCAGCACCCGCCATCACCACTGTAACGGTGCCAACGCCGATTTACCAAACTAGCAGTGGACAGTATAGTGAGTAATAGATATTTCTGTTTTGGAAAGTGAGATAGATGAAAAACTAATGTCTGCATTCTCCTTTAAGGTATTCTAAAAATGCCAACTTTTTTCTCAGTCTCGCTGTCATTATTATATTTCCTTTACTGTTCAATATGCAAAGTTCTGTAATGGCAGTATTTTCTTTTCTTCAGGGTTTTAATTTGGATTGCTCAAGTGTGTAAGCCCTTTAGATGGCCCTGTGTTTTATGCCGATGCATGGAGACTCTTAGAAGTTTTTTGAACCACTACAGGTTTTTTAAATCTTTTAAAATATGTTTTTATTGATTTTAGAGGAAAACAATAAACAATATTTATTGATTTTAGAGAGGAAGGAAGAGGGAGAGATAGAAACATCGATGAGAGAGAATCACTGATCAGCTGCCTCCTGCATGCCCCCAACAGGGGATCGAGCCCGCGACCCGGGCTTGTGCCCTGAATGGAGTCCAGCCAAACTGTGGCCTCCTGGCCCATAGGAGGTTGGCGCTCGACCAGTCAGCCCCCGCGGTGGGGCCGTTACTCCTTTACTGTGAAAGGTAGTGCAGTGAATTACGAGAAGGAAAGCATAGAATTACTGAATTACATCCTTTTTGGCTTATAAAAAGCAAAGGTTTCTTTTACAAAATTCAGTTTTCATTTCTGTTATAATACTTATCTTTCACCTAAATCTCTTATAAAGTACTTTTGAGTTCTGCTTTTGTTTAATCAAAGCCATTTGTGTGAGTGATACTTTTTGTTCTTTTTGTCTCCCAGTGTGCCTCATAATTGATATATCTCCCTTTTGATTTGTTCATTAACTTCAGTATTACCCATTATGTTTTCTCCCATCCCTTCCTTAATTATAAATTAAATGTACACCTTGAAACTCCTTTCCTGCGTTAGTTTTCTAATGCCCTGGGGAAGCCTATGTCAGGAATATGTATAAAAGTTTGACTCCCAAGTTAATAGTTTTCCAGTTATAACTCAAACTTGGTTTGCATTTCAGCTGGATTAACAACAAATTTGCAAGTAGCAGACTTTTTAGCTCTCTCAAAGCTGAAACTTTTCATAGTAAGTAGAAGGAAGGCATTTTTTACTAAGTTTCTTGTCCACTCTGTAAATTTAGTAAGAGTTCAGTTATCTTTTTCCTCAAGTTCTTTGTTGGCAGAGATAAATAGGTACTATCTATATACATGCATATGTGTATTTTTAACCGTGTAACCAGACAATTTGTGTTATTCAGGATGTATATTCTAAGATAGATACATGACCTTTACTTTTCTCCTGCTTGAGCGCGCCTGGGGAGATAGCATGCTCCTCTTAGGGACAGTGATTTGCTTAGTGAAGCGAGTCTGACTTGAGCTGGGAAGCATGCTTTTTAGGAAAGAGGCATATCAGAATCTCAAATAGGAAAGCAAAGTTCAGAAAAGTTGATGTTTAATTGGGCAAGCTGCCCTCCTCCAGCAACTGAGGAGATTACTAGTTTTTAAAGGTTAATGCTTTGATATTTTAAAATCTTCATCATTATCTTTCTTATTCTGAATGTATGTATACACATGGCCTTGATGGAACTGATACAACGTTATGTCCTTGATTGTTGTTAAGAACCAATAGAATGCCTACTTACGTACACAACAACATTTATTTGTGTGTCTTAACTTAAAAAACAAACACTTGGTTGTGAAAATTCAAGTGCTATAGGTTCATAGTATTCATAAGAAGTAAAATTCTTTTTCATCCTTTCCCTGTAGTAAGAATTTGGTATATATTGTTTCATTCTTTTTCCTTCTATTTATACAGACACATGTTGTCGTGTATTTTTATAGACGTGAGAACTACATTATTTATATAGACATTATATACACAGTTATGTGTATTGTGTCTAATAGCTATATTGTGTTTTATTGTATAAATACATTTATTTAAGCAGTCTCCCATACACACATACTGGTGAACATAAAGAACATCTCTAGTGTTTCAAATAATGCTACATGAACATTCTTAGATATGTTGTAAGTAGCATCCAAAGAGTAGAATTGTTGAATCCTTCCCAGTGGCTGTACCAATTTTTGTTCTTTCCATAAATTGGTTATGGTTTTTATTAATACTGTTATTAATTTAATTCATACTTGGTTCACTGTCTCTGGTAATAAAGTCTTGAAAGATTCTATTTTTAGTTAGAAAACATGTTTCTATCATTTTGAACTTGAATTTTTTGTTTCACTGAACAAAACTATAACCCATATTGTTTTCCTCTTTATTTTGGTACTGAGAATCTTAGCTAAGTTTATGTTTAATTACATTCTTTCCATCTAGATTTTCTCTTAGGGTTATTATATATACCTAGAGACACATCATTCCCTTGACTTCTATCTTTTTCTTCTTATTTTAATGAATTTAGTTTTTTTAAAGCTATCTGAAATCCTTTTGGAATAATTAAGAAATAAGCCTATCTAATAAAAGAGTAATATGCAAATTGACCATAGCTTCACCACGCCCACCAGCCAATCAGGAGCTGGGGTGGGGCCAAGGCAGCCCAGGCCTGGGGGGCGTGGCCGAGGTGGCCAGGGACTTGAGGGGGGAGTTGAGGCAGCCAGCTCACGCTGGCCAGGGAGAAGGCCTGGGCGGGGGACAGCCATCGGCCCCATTGCAGGGCAATGGGTGGGTCTTGGGCAGATTGGGGGTGATTGGTCAGTAGGACATCCCCTGAGGGCTCCCAGTATGTATGAGGGGGCAGGTTGGGCTGAGGGATCACCAGTGCACCAATTTCGTGCACCGGGCCCCTAGTTATTCTATAATAAATATTGAGAAAAACCATGTTTGATAGAATCAGACTTCAGTTTTCAGAGTACTTTCATATAGATTATCTCATTTGCTTTTTACAACAATTTTACTTTAGTGGCTAGAACCAGATATTTTTATTTTTACAGAAGAGATAACAGATTCAAATAACAGTTTAGTGATGGAAGTTGGACTAGACCCCAGATCTCCTGATATCTAGTTTTCTACTTCTTTCTTCCACCTTGAGTTCATTGGTAGGTAGCCAAGAAAGCTGTATGTGTTAAATACAATAGAATTTGCTTATTAATAAACTCTATATGAAAAATTGTGGTTTGGTTCTCTTAACCTTCTGATTCTTTCAAGTTATCTTGCAATATTAATCTCAAAATAGTTCTTATATATCCCTTTTTTTTTTTTATCATTGTCAGAAATAAGTAAAGCTTATAGGATCAGCTAAAGTGAATGGGCTGTATTTACCAGTATCTTAATTTCCACAGGTATCATTTGTAAACCAGATGAAAGCCACTAACTATTATTTCTTGAACAATAGATAATCAATTTTTCATATTCAGATGACTTGGGATATTAGTTACTAGAACTAGCTAACAGTTAATCCCAAGTTAATTCCTTTCTAATACATGAAAAGTAACGTGCTTAAGTCAGACATGTTGACTTAGTTAAAAATCTGTTATGCAATTTTATATGTAATATTATAATTTTTAGTCTCTTTGAAAAACTTGAACTCAAACAAGGAGAGGATCCAGCTATCTCAATGCTGGCATCCAAAGGATTGCTTCTTCCAAATAAAATAATGATCTGTTTCTTTTCATTAACTTTATGCACTCTGCCATAAAGGTGAATTCATCTATAATAATAAAAGCATAATGTGCTAATTAGACCAGGCGAAGCCACTGCAACAGGGTGGGGGTCCCTTTCCCCTTGCACGAATTTTGTGCATCAGGCCTCTAGTTGTTTTAATAAAGTGAAATATTTAATAGCATGAGCCAAAGTTGATTACTTTGTAACAGATGAATGATGTGTGGTTAGTTAGTAAATAATAATAAAAAAAATCCTATATGAGAATGTTTGGATAAGTAACTTAGAAATAGTGGTCAAGTTTTTTTTCTCTAGGTGATGATCTTAAGCTCTGATTTTAAAATCCATGAGAGACTGATAATTAAGTTCCATGGGACGTTTCAGTTATTTCATTGAGTGGACTTCTGTTATGCATTGCTAGCAGGTTAAAGAAAAGAATGTACTACTGAGCTACTTTACTAATTATGCGTTAAGACAACCATTTACTAGGTGCCTATTACATGCCCATTATTGCACTAAGAATATGAAAGTAGAGAAGAAAAACTATATTTCCTATCCTCAAGAAATTTAGTGAGATAGCAAATACTAAACAGAATATTAGGTAGTTAGTGGCAGAATAAAGGAAGTATGGATCACAAAATGGCACCTCCTCTAAACCAAAAAACTTCAAAAGGAATTCTAATATTTTCTCATTTAACTACTTTTTAAAAATTAACAGACATTATTATAAATTATAATGTGGTATATAGAGTGCGTTTATATTATAGAAATTGATCGTGAGTTTCCTAAACAGAAAGGTACTTCAGAGTACCAAATCCTTGCCAGTGTTATTTGCTGTTATAATTTCTCCAAGTTTATATCTCACAAATTACTCTACTTTGAATTTAGTGTGTTGTAAAAGTCCTATATGGTATTAATTAAATTTGTAACAATAAAATTCATTGGATTTTAGTTGCCATTACCCAGGGAGGAGCAATACAACTGGCTAACAATGGTACCGATGGGGTACAGGGTCTGCAAACATTAACTATGACCAACGCAGCCGCCACTCAGCCGGGTACTACCATTCTGCAGTATGCACAGACCACTGATGGACAGCAGATCTTAGTCCCCAGCAACCAAGTTGTTGTTCAAGGTAAGTGAGTTCAGACTTCACAGGTATGGTACATTTTTTGAAAGGTTGAAATTTTATAAGCTCAGAAAAAGTAAGTATGATACTGTAAAACACTTGTCAAGATGTAAATTTTTCCTCATTATAAATAAATTTTCCACTAACTCTTCCATTATTCTAATTAGACCAAAATGTCATGGCATAAAAACAACTATTTTCAGTTTTAAAAATATAACTTCTATTTTTAACACCTAGAATTTGCGGACAGGAGAAACAGGGTAGGTTAAATGGAAAGACAATCAAATCAGGAGTCAGGAAAACTAGATCCTAGCTTAGATTCTGCATAGATTTGCTGTGTGACCTTAAATAAGACTCAGCTTCTCTGGGCTCATTTTTTTTCATGTGTCAAATGAGAGTTGTACTGATAAGAAACTGGAGATTCAAATTTCTGTTTCTCTGCTGTTTTATTCAAAAGAAATTTACATCCTCATTTTCTAAGATTATCATTTTTTATTTCTAATGAAAACATTGTATTCTGAAAAAGCTTATACCGGTATGTAACTCTGCTGGTCTATGTAGAAAAGTAGTAATTAAATCCTTGATGAATTATAGAAATAGCTTTTTTCTGTTTAATATTGTTGTTTTCTTCCAATTTGTTTCAGGAATCTTTATGGATAAGAGTTGATCATTTTTCTTTTTAACTATTTTAATATTTTAATTTATGGTTATACCAGATTGGAAATTTGCATGTTGAGGACATAAAAAATGTTTCTAAAAATGTTTTTATTAATAACTTGTTTTGCCTCTGTTAGGTAATGACAGTTGTGCCCCATCCCCTCATCATGGAAGATAATTTTTGAATAATTCTAAAACATTAACTAGAGAGAGTCATAATTTACTTAAAGGGCCCTAATGTATTTACAGAATATATTCTGTTACTAAAAAATAATATTTGAAGAAGATAATACTTTGCTTGTTAATGGGAGTAAAACACCTTTTCACTTTACATGCAGGTACTCAAAAATTGTAAAGCAGGATGTCAGTGAATTTGAATTCTGAACGTCAGTTTGAAGATGGTAACATGTTTAGTATATAAATCTTTTCCACTCAAACTACACATTTTAATTGATATTAACAAATATGGGTAATTTTATAAAGACTTTCAAATTCTCTCAGATAATGTTAGGTTCCTTATTTTTAGGAGAGCATATTACTAAGCTGTTTTTAGAAGCAGTTTGACCAGTAGTGATTGTATTTCTTTTCACAAGTAATCACTTAGTTAGAAGAATAACTAATACATTAAACAATGTTTACAGATGATATAATTGTCATCACTTAGTATATTTTTTCATACTTAGTTTTGTGTCAATTAGAAATTTATAATAGTTGACCATAATGCTTTATTTTTTTCTTCTATTTTGCTATTTGATGAAAAATCATGGTCGTTTTTATGTCGTGGCAAGAGTCTACTTGAAATTTTTTAATATGAATTTACCAATATCAAAGGAAGACATTGAGGACTATATCTAGGAAGATGAACCAAGCTGTGCCCTGCTTACCTTTTAGACTTAAGGTTGGTAAGCATGTTAACAACAGAATAGAACTGCATTCCAATGAAATATAAATTAAAAACCCAGCAGATGTAGGTTAAGACATCTTTCCCTCAAGGGTCTATACTAATAAATACATTAAGTTGGGAATTATTTCTCAGTAATTATTTCTCAGTAATGCTGACTCTCACCATTTTAGTCAGAATCATCTGTTCCTTCCCCCTCCCCCTCCTTGTAATCCAAAATGTATGTTTAGATTGATGATTGCATATCTAGTTTTACCAGGGCACAGTGCTTTAGTATCTTACACCACATTCACCGGCTTTCTTTCCAGCGGCCTCTGGAGATGTACAAACATACCAGATTCGCACAGCACCCACTAGCACCATCGCCCCTGGAGTTGTTATGGCATCCTCTCCAGCACTTCCTACACAGCCTGCTGAAGAAGCCGCCCGAAAGAGAGAGGTTCGTCTAATGAAGAACAGGTACATATGTTGTATTTACTGAGATTGTTGTAACTTGGCTCTGTCTTCACATTCTTCCAGATGTGTGTCCTTTACATCTGCTGACAATAGGATATTTGTGCTGAATTTTTTTCTGGTAGAATTGATGGATCTTGTTAAAACTTCTTTTTTTTCTCTCTCTTTTATTTATTTATTTATTTATTTAATTTATTTACAATATAGCTTATATTTAATAGTAGTACATATGTTTTCCTTCCCCCCTCCAATATCCTCCCCCCAGCCTCTCTTACCCCCCAGCACATGTCCCCACCTGCCCCCCTCCCCGCCCCAGTGTCTTTCATTCATTGGTTATGCTCATATGCATGCATACAAGTCCTTCGGTTGATCTCCCCCAGCATCCTGCCTCCCATCCACTCCAGCCTTCCCCCTGTAGCTTGACAGCCTGTTCGAGGCCACCCTGCCTCTATATCAATCACTTCCCCCTGTTTCTTTTCTTTAAAAATATCTTGCCTCTGCATACTAGAAACAAACATATAAGAGCAAAAAAAAAGTTTGAGTGTCAGTTTCAATGTCCAACTGTTCTGAGTCCCAGTTTCAATGTCAAATAGTTCTTCATGTGTACATGTCAGCAATGGTATCCAGATGGTGGACACATCGTGGCAATGCAAGATCCATCCTCTCTGGTATGGTCCTGGGCCGCCTGCAGCAACGCACAGCTGCCGACTGCTAGCATGGCAAGGTGTCGTCAGCGTCTGCCATCTCTGGACCGTCCTCGTGGATGGAACAGACCCGTCAGTTCCTCACTGTCGCAGGAACCCACATGGTCTTGGAGTTGTTCTCTGCAAACACACAAACACATTCTCGACCAAAAGTTAACAAAGGGGTCCTCTCTGCAAAATAGACTTGTGATTCTTTTTATTTTTGCCTAAATGATTTTCCTTTGGCTTATTTTGACACCATGTGTGTTGGTTTTTTTTCATGAGTGTCCAAAACTTCTTTATTTAATAAACTGCACTTATGAAATGGCTAACAGTATTATGGATTAATCTTTGATCATAAAGTAGTTTTCTTTCCTGCAATTTCCCCATGCAAGGTTTAGTGCACAATTTGCTATATATTCATTATGCTTTAACCAACTGGCTAGTTTATTTAAAAAATTGTTTGTTTTTGCCCCAGATGGTTGGGCTCAGTGGGTAGAGCATCAGCCTGGTGACTGAAGGGTCCCGGGTCCAATTCCATTCAAAGGCACATGCTTGCGTTATGGCTCGACCCCCAACAAGGAGTGTGCAGAAGGCAACTGGTCAATGATTCTCTCTCATCATAGATGTTTCTCTCTCTCCCTTTTTGTTCTTCTCTGAAATCAATAGAAACGTGTGTGTATATATATATTTCCCTTTTCCTTCTTCTCTGAAATCAATAGAAACGTGTGTGTATATATATATATTTCTCTCCCTTTTCCTTCTTCTCTGAAATCAATAGAAACGTGTGTGTATATATATATTTCTCTCCCTTTTCCTTCTTCTCTGAAATCAATAGAAACGTGTGTGTATATATATATATTTCTCTCCCTTTTCCTTCTTCTCTGAAATCAATAGAAACGTGTGTGTATATATATATATATTTCTCTCCCTTTTCCTTCTTCTCTGAAATCAGTAGAAACGTGTGTATATATATATATTCCTATTGATTTTAGAGAGGAAGGGAAAAAGAAGGAGAGATAGAAACATCCATGATGAAAGAGAATCATGGATCAGCTGCCCTTGCAAGTCCCCCACTGGGGATCGAGCCCACAACCCAGGCATGTGCCCTTGACCGGAATCGAACCTGGGAACTTTCAGTTTGCAGGCCCAACTCTCTCTTCACTGAGCCAAACTGGCTAGGGCTAGAAATATATTTATTTTTAATTTATTTCTTTTCATGAGCAGTATGTTTTAAGATCAATAGTTTCAGGTATGTTATTAAAATTAAATATTAAATTCTTTTGTAATATAGCAAATGTATTATGGCTAATCCATGGCTTAATGACTATTAGCTTTACTCAAAATAGTAATAGCTTAATAGTTAAATATTCTTTGAAAATAGATTGTCTAAGAATACCTTATAATTGACAAAATCTTAAGATAGAATTAGTCATCAACAATAAAAATGCAAAATATAAAGTAAATTCATAACTAAATGATCTTGTCATTAAAAACCAAATGTTTTTATTTGCTTATATTTATCTTAGGATTTTAATATTAATAAAATGAAAATGAGGTATATAAAGATATAAGAAGTTATAAATTGGTGAAACTATGACTCTGCTGTTCACCCCAAGAATCTTCAAACACTGAATAAATCGAAAGAAACAGATTGAACATCAAAGATCTAGATTTAAGTCCTGTATCTACCCTTTTTATTGTGATTTTGGAAGAACATATTAACCTTTTAAACCTCAGTTTTTTCTTATAAAATAGGAACCCACAGCCCACCCAGGGTTGCATATTCCAGAATCTAACATAAATGGAATCATACAGTATGTAGCCTTTTGGAGCTGGCTTTTTTCACTTAGCAAAATGCATTTAAGATTCATTAACTAGTGTCATATGAATCGATAATTGGTTTTATCTCTGATATTTCATTGTATATATGTACTCTGGTTTACCCTGAAGTTCATATTAGTTGTTCTAGCTTTGGAGTATTATGAATAAAGTTACTGTAAATACTTACATACAGGTTTTATATGAACTTTCAGTTCACTTGAGTACATATCTAGGAGAGGTCTGGCTGAGTGGAATAGGAGTATATATTTAACTTTATAAGAAAATAGCCAACCGTAACTGGTTTGGCTCAGTGGATAGAGTGTCGGCCTGCGGGCCAAAGGGTCCCAGGTTTGATTCCAGTCAAGGGCATGTACCTTGGTTGCGGGCACATCCCCAATAGGGAGTGTGCAGGAGGCAACTGATCGATGTTTCTCTCTCATCAAGGTTTCTGACTCTATCCCTCTCCCTTCTGCTCTGTAAAAAAAAAATCAATAAAATATATTTAAAAAGAAAATAGCCTGTTTTCCAGAATGGCTGTACCATTTTGCATTCCCACCAGCAATGTATGAGTTCCAATTTGTCTATATCAAATGTAAATTGTTTGACATTTAGGCCTATGGTCCCTTTTGAGTTAACTTTTGTATAAGGTGTGAGGTAATACCAAGTTTCATTTACTGTACATGGACACTCATTTATCCAGCACCATTTGTACAAAGACTGTCCTTTCTCGATTGCCGTTGCGCTTGAGCCGAAAATTAACTGACTGTGTTTGTGTGGGTCTATTTCTGGACTATCTAGCTTTTTTCATTGGTCTGTGTCTCCCCTTTCATCAATATCATGCTGTCTAGATTACTATTAGTAAGTTTTGATTTGTATAATGTGAGTCCTCCAACTTTGTTCTTTTATAGAATTGTTTTAGCCATTCTGGTTCCTTTGCGTTTTCATAAAAATTTTAAAATCAGTTTGTTGATGTCTATGAGAAAGTTTGCTGAGATTTTTATTAGGATTGTGTTGAGTTTATAGGTCAAATTGAGGGGCATCTTAACAGGACTGATGCTTTCATTCTATAAACACAATATGTACTCCATTTTCCAGCATACAGGACTTGGTTCCTTTCTGGAGACTCCAGGAGAGAGTGTCTCCTTCCCCCTCCATCTTCTAGAGGCTACCTAACATTCACTGGCTCCCCCTCCGTCTTCAAAGTCATCAGCGTAGCATCTTCTGTGGCTTCCTTTTATAGTCGAATCTTCTGTCTCTCTGCCACTTTTAGAGACCCTTCTGATTCCATTGGCCCCACTCAGATAATAATCCAGGATAATTTTCCTATTTTAAGATCAGCTGATTAACAACCTTAATTCTGTCTGCAATCATACTTCTCCTTTACCATGTAAGATAACATATTCACAAGCTAGTGACTTAATAGCTTGCTAAAAAATATTTATTACTTTTTTAATCTCTTAGATTTTTTTTAAAAATTTATTTTCAACCTTGGTAAGAAAACATGAAGTTTGCCATGTTAGCCTCTTTTTTTTTTTTTACGTATACAGGCTCAATAGTGTTAAGTATATTCACATTATTGTGCAAAGACTTCCAGAACTGTCTCATCTTGCAAAACTTATACTTCATAATAAACAATTTCCCTTATTTCCCCCTCCTTCTCTAGTCCTTGGCAGTTACCATTCTCCTTTCTGTTTTTATGAGTTTGACTACTTTAGATACTTCCTAGAAGTGCAGTCATAAAATATTTGTCTGTGACTGCTTATTTTACTTAGCATAATGTCCTCAGGATTCATCTATGTTGAAGTGTGTGATAGGATTGCCTTCATTTTTTAAGGCTGAATAATATTCCATTGTTTATATATACACCACATTTTTAAAATGTGTTCATCTGTGAATCAATATTTGGGTTGCTTTCCTTCTATCTCTTGGCTATGGTGAACAGTGCTGTTAGGAACATGGGTGTGCAAATGTCTCTTCAATATCCTTCTCTAAATTATTTTGGATATATTCCCCAAAGTGGGATTGCTGAGCCATATAATCCTCTCTTTAATTTTGGGGGGATTTGCCATAGTGTTTTCTATACTGGCTGCACTATCTTACCTTCTTACCAACACTGCACAAGTTTTCAAATTTCTTCACATCCCCATCAGCACTTGTTATTTGCTTTTATTTTTTGTTGTTGTTGTTTTATAGTAGTCCTAATGGCTGTGAGGGTATTCCTCAATATAGTTTTGATTTGCATTTCTCTAATGATTAGATTGATATTGAGCATTTATTTTATATGCTTGTTGGCCATTTGTATATCTTTGGATAAATGCTATTCAAATCCTTTGCCCATTTTTTTTTTTAATATATTTTATTGATTTTTCACAGAGAGGAAGGGAGAGGGATAGAAAGTCAGAAACATCGATGAGAGAGAAACATCGATCAGCTGCCTCTTGCACACCTCCTGCTGGGGATGTGCCCTCAGCCATGGTACATGCCCTTGACCAGAATCGAACCTGGGACCCTTTAGTCCGCAGGCTGACGCTCTATCCACTGAGCCAAACCGGTTTCGGCCCTTTGCCCATTTTTTAATCCAGTTATTTTGTTGTTGACTTGTAGGTGTCCTTTGTATATTCTGAATATTAACTCCATATGATTTGCAAATATTTCCCTATTTATAGGTAGCTCTTTTATTCTGTTCATTGTGTTCTTTGATGTGCAGAAGTTTTTTAAGTTTGATGTAGTCACATTTCCATATTTACTTTTACTCTGTTGCCTATGCTTTTGGTGACATAGCTAAGAAATCACTGCCTAACACAGTTTCTTAAAGCTTTTCCACTGTTTTCTTGTAGACCTTTTGTAGTTTTAGGTCTTGGCATTTAGTTCTTTAATCCATTTTTATTTAAATTTAGTATATGGTATAAGATAAGGGTCTAACTGTCTTCTTTTGTGTGTTTTCTCAATATCATTTGTTGAAGAGACTTGTGTTAGATTTTTTTAAATGCTTGGAATAATGCGTTTGTGAGATCTTTCTGTTCAAAGCAGGGATGGGGAATGTCCAGCCTGCGGGCCATATAAGGCTCATGAAAGCATTTGGTCTGGCCCTGCCAAGGCATTAAGGGTGAGTTAGTTAATTATTTGACCAAATAGAGCAGGCTAATTTTTAAGTGGATAATTTTTGGCCTGCAAATGATGTTATAAATATCTAAATGCCCTTGGCAGAAAAAGGTTCCCCACCCTTTATTTAAAGGATGATTTTTCACACTAAAATTTGCCTTAACACTTGTTAGTTACTGATATTGATAAAATTTCAAGTTTTATACGTATGATGCAGAACATTTTGATAAACATTTAGAAATAGTTTTTAAGTGATTATTCAACCCTTTTTGTTGTGGCGTTTTCACATTTGGGGTGTTTTGAATCAAACTTCTGTGGTATATTAAAATTAAATGTTTTATATAAGGCAATTTCCAATTCTATATTTCTTTCAAATGCTAAATTTATAATATATTAAAATGACATGAGCTAACTCTTTAAAAAAGAAATGTATTCCAACCCAAAATAAGTGATATAGAAATGTCACGTAATATTTCCTTTTTGTTGTTATAGGGAAGCAGCGCGAGAGTGTCGTAGAAAGAAGAAAGAATATGTGAAGTGTTTAGAAAACAGAGTGGCAGTGCTTGAAAACCAAAACAAGACACTGATTGAGGAGCTAAAAGCACTTAAGGACCTTTACTGCCACAAATCAGATTAATTTGGGATTTAAATCTCACCTGTTACATTGGACAAAGAACTGGCTTGGCCACAACCAGAAAGACAAAATAAACATTTTATTTTCTAAACATTTCTTTTTTTCTATGCGCAAAACTGCCTGAAAGCAACTACAGAATTTCATTCGTTTGTGCTTTTGCATTAAACTGTGAATGTCCTACACCTGCCCCCATTTCTCCCTTCAAGAAGTTTTCAGCATCAGGAATCATGAAGAAACTTTTGCAGTTCATCCCCCATCCTCCTCAAGAAGTAATAATTGATTGACTTTGTAAATTGATGGGGGAAATGAGGAAAAGAAAATTTTTTTAATGATTTCAAGGTTTGGGCTGAGCGCCTTGATTGCCTTAGGGACAGAATTACCCCAGCCTCTTGAGCTGAAGTAATATGTGGGCCACATGCATAAAGTAAGTAAGGTGCAATGAAGAAGTGATTGCCAAATTGATGTTTCTACATTTTCATTGTGAATTATGTAAAATCATTAAAAGAAATATCCTCTAAAGAATGGTGTTGAAGAAAGTAAGAATGAATTTGGGGTGCTTTCTATGTACAGTCTCTTCGATACTGACACCATCCTTGATTCTTAAAAACATTCTGTGTTAACTGCAGCTCTTTCAGAGCGCAGTTGTTGCTTCTTAATTTAGTTCTGTATGTGTTCAACATTTTTGAATACATTAAGAGAAGTAACCAACTAAATGAAAAGGCATGGTATTTTAATTTTAAATTAAATTGAGATAAATGTAAGTACAAATTTTTAGTTAGTTCAAAATTCTTAGTAAAAAGATGCTTTACTCACACCAGCCCTCTGAGTTATATAGCAAGGTTTTTAAATAAATGTTTTTGTCATCGCCTTCAAAAATATTTATATTGTCACTCATTTACTTAAAAACAATTTCTAATTAAACTGTTCCCATTTGCACTTACATTATATCACCAATAGGAAAGCCTTCAAAATGTTAAGTAAAGCAAAGTGTTATGTTTGTTTATAAAATGTGTAGGAAAATACTTATTTTAAATCTTTTCTGTATTAATATACTTGCAGAATATCTCTACTGAATTTTTTTAATAAAGCTGTAAGATTATAGCTCTGAAAAGTACACTATTAGATGTGACAGAAAAGTACACTATTAGATATGACAAGGAAAGTAATTTTCTTCAGATATGTTTGAATGACTGCTGTACTCTACAACATTTAGATTATCATTCTTGCAAAGTATTTGTTTTCTTCTAAAAAGGATAATTATGCTTTCAGTTTCCAGTATGCTATACTAGTATAGTCTTTGTCATTCTCTAAAGGAGATACCTTTTTTAACTCCTGACTAGAACAGTCTGTGCTTGTATGTACCATACATTGTTTCCAATACTACTTTTTGTTAATTATTCATTTTATCACTAAGCCTGATAAATCTAAAAATTATTTTTTAATAGAAAAATAAGACTAATAAAACTAAGGTGAATTTTAAAAATTGGAGACTGACATAATATTAGATATCATTTCTCATTTGAGAAGGTTACTTCTTTTAAAAGAAAGAAAATTAATATTTTATGGTTAGTTATGGGTTATTTTTTAAAGTTTACTTTGTTAATGTGTTAAAATATGCAGATGGGTGTTAATTATTGGGTCCATTTTTAAAAGTAAAATCTTTAATATTTGTAAAAGGTATATTTTTGTTTGTAACAAACCACTGTCTTTTTTTAAGGATGAACAGAGTTTATGAAGGAGCATCATTTTAAGAATTGAGTGATGTAGTATATTTGGACAATATACAAGATTCTCAAGAAGGCTTTCAAACAACTGTAAAGATTAATGTTTATCCTGCTGAGCTAATGGGGAATGTTATAGTATAAAAATTGCTTGTATACCAGTTTAGAGATGTCATTTTCCAAAACTGGTTTAACAGAAACCAAGCAAAATCACAAATTTGTTCACCAACTAGAATTTTTCAGTGAACATTTTGAATGTCATAAGCTTTATAAATAAAAATGGCCTAGTATTTAGAAGTTGTAAAGGAAAGTTACACATCTTTCAAAAGTTAGGCTTTCTATTTAATAAGAAATTTGGTGGTCCGCTTAGTCCCTGATGAATCAAGGCAGTCACTTCCATATTAGCTGGTTGGATCTGTAAGTTATAAAGACCGGGTCCTTTATACCTTGAGGATGATTGCACTGGTTACTTAAATGGTGAGATAACAAATGTATTCTGTTGCTAAATCTGTTTTAGATGCTTGGAGAGACTTGAAGATTTCAGTTTATAGAAATTAAGCATCTTTTGTGCAGACTTTTTTTAAAAAAAAACAACAAGAATTGGGGGAAAGGTTAGTTTTTATGCATGCAACTTTAAGAATTTTTATTAATAAAATGACATAATGAAAAAAATATTGTAGCCAAGAACATAAATGGCCATGTTACCAGTAATAATTGTTTTGTTTTGTTTTCTTCATATTGGCCAAAAGGGAATGGAAATGTTATCATAGGAATTTGTACATATGCTACTGATTTGCCTAGAAAATAGTTTGGTATCACTTTGCAAACATAGGGCCATGTGGCACTTTTATCTATAGGACAGATTAACTAATAAAAATGAAGTGGGAGGGGTTTATTTTTGATATTACTCATTAGTTTTCAAGCTTTGATAATGTTTAACTGAAAAGTGGTGTAGAAAGGGCTAGATCCAATGTGTTCACATTAAAAAATTGCTATCAGATGTAATTTTAAGTTCATTCTTTTTCAAACTCAAGTACCATATTGGCAACCATAATACTGTCATAGGTGCTCTGTTCTTTAGATACTCTTGTGGGGGGAATGGCTTTGTATGATATATGTGTACATATATATATACATACAGTATATAATCTGAAGCTCTGAGAGCTCTTAAGTCAGGAATGCCGAGTATTATAGTATATTGAGGTTAGATGAAATTTTACATTTTTTGCGTGTTCTATTGCATACCTTTTGGTAGTTTCTTGGACTGCATTACGCCAGCACTCATAATTGATTTTTGTCTTCTAATTTTCTTCCAAGTGTTGTTTTTTTATTATTATTATTGTTCGTTTTCTTTGGCTTGATACTTTTAAACATGTTACTAGTCACTTGAAAACTTCCTCCACCCCAGAGTATTTGGTTTTTTATGCTTTGTCCCTGGCAGCTATAACAGTGGTAAGAACATTTAAAGATAGCTTCTAGAAGGTACCACTCACATTTCAGAAATCATCCTGGGGGAGGAATTTTGGTCTTTTCATTCGAGCAGGGATTTTGTCAGAAAATGTGTTTTGATGGAAGGTCAGCAGCAGTGCTAGCATCTGAAAGCACAATGCCAGCCAGGCAGGCTGTCCAATCAGAAGCCATCTGGCTGAAGTTTATCTCTGTCTCTCAGGCCTAAACCCTAGTATCATTCTGACCATTGGGGTGACATGTAGGATCATACAAAGGCTTAGGAAGAAATAAGTTTAAACCAGGATGCTTTTACTTACTTGAAGTGACTTCAATCTAGATTTCTTCTTTTCGTTTTTAATATGTTTTAAATTCAGTGATCATATAGCATAAATTTGTCTCTTTATTTGGAAGATAAAAAAGGCTTCATTTTTCAGGATTAAATAAAGCTTATATCTTAACATTAAGATTTTTTTTTTCATTAAGATGTGTTTTAGAAACTGACTATATACATTTTTAGTTATTTTCAAGAGGCTTTATTTTATTGCCTTTGTAGCCCTGAAGACTGTTGGTGTATTGTCTCCCATTGACTTAATACAAAATGTTGTATATTTGTTTGGATTATATTGACATATTTTTTTTGTAAATGTTCGGTGTAACTTGCACTTTTAAAAATTACCCGGTTTGGGTATTATCAACTTGTGAAATTCCCTCATCAATTAATTGTCAGTCAACTAACTTTTTATGTCTTTCTCCTTTCTTCAGATAATGGGACTTTTTTAAAATGAAAACTTTTCTTTGACTAAAATATTTTAGCACCTACAGTCTAGCCTTATAGTTGTAAAAGAAAAATACCAGTAAATTAGATTAGTCTAGCCCCGTTAATTAGAATATGAGGCCCTTATTCTTTTTCATCTTGGATAAGGATAGAAAGAAAGCAACTCAAGTGAATAAATATTACCAATTTTAAATGAGTGTCTTATCCTCACCCCAACATTAATACTGTCTAGAGGATGCCAAGATATCCATGGGTTTGTCCAGAATGGTAAAGAATTTTCAAGGTAATTATTGTCATAGTGAAGGCCACAAGTAATCATTTGACTAAGTTTATTTCACTTAAAATTGGCCTGGTTAACGTCAAACAGATGCTGCCTAAATTTGATTTCAGATGAGGAGGGAGAAGGAAGTGTGCTTAGTAAGCCTTTAGATGAAGAGTGGTGGGATAAAATTTGCTCACTCCGTTGTACAAAGCACAACCAGAACTTGTGAGTGGCTTACTTGAAGTGACTTCATACATCATGAATACTTTTAATGTTGATGTGTTGGCTTTTTTAAGTTGACTGCACAGTCACTGTATGTACTGGGAACTGGTTTCCTTGACTTTGTAGAATCATTGGCTGAGAGAGGCACTAATCCCTGCGGGGTTGGACATACCCTGAAGCTGAGTCAGTATGGAAGAATTTCAAATAAATCAAACAGGGTGCTGCAGTTCCGTCTGGCTCAGGCTCACGGGAAGTCCTTACTGATTAGTGAATGTAGCTTAAGCCTTTGTGTGTGTCCTCAGGGGCAGACTTCAAGAGGGACCAGATAACGTTTGAATGGAGGGATTGATTATATTTCAGGTGTTTTAGCTTGAAATTTATTTTTTAAAAAAATAAAAATAGGGGGTAGGGGGGATAGAACAAAGCCTGTGAAGCAAAAATTGATATTATAAAACAGGCAGAGTTGTTTAGCACAGAGAAAATATTGACCTGTCTGCATTCTGGTACTGTGGGTGCAGGTCCTAGCTTGGTATAACGATACATTTTTAATTCTCACCAGCAAGAAAAAGGAAAAAGAACAGTCTTCAAGAAAATGTCTTTGAAAAGGGTCAAGCAGTAGGACATTCAAATGTTACCTACTTTATACAGGCATTATTTAATACTTGCCTACAGAAGTATGGCATTTCCAAGCTTCTATCTGAGAAGCATTTTGGAGATGTGAAAGGAAATCTGAGATAATTGAAAATATAAGGATGGGAGAAAAATCCCTGCAGATCCGATCTTACCCTAGTTGGCCAAGTGAAATGATCTAGCATTGTGTTTGGGAGGTTTTATTTTCTTATGTTTTTAAAATCGAATCGGTAAATGCTTTATAGACGTATTTTTATCCAGGCGCCACTCCAACTTGTGTGTGTAATAAAATTATTTATATAAAAAGTGGGAAATAATTTGTCAGCATTTTCTGTGAGTATAGATTAGGGGTGGCGAAGAAGAGTGCTAGTTGGCAGTTTCCGTGTAAAGTTGACCCTAGCTGATTTGTCCACGTTGGTTACCATCCCCACCCCAAAAAGGAAGTCTCCTAACCTGGATGTATCACTTGAAAATTTTTAGAAACAATAATCAGGGAAGTTTCTAGAGAGAAAGGTGTTTGCTTTTTTTGTTTGTTTTCCTTTGAGAACTGGGGTAACAAATAACTCCCCCAAAAATTATCAGCACAAAACAGGGTATTGATTTTCAACTCTGATGTTGCTATTGGAGTTGAATAACTAAAGAACTATAATGAGGAAAATACATTTCTAATACAATTTCCTACATTCTAGAAACATCCCTGTTTTAATTTTTTTACTTAAATCTTTTTTGTGCTTTATCTGTGTAAAGAAATAAAATGTACTGAATTATAAAGCATTTTATTAACACTATGTACATAGCTGCTTTGTGTTCAGAATGGTAGCATTGCTTTGTATATTAAAGTGATCCTTGTGAATTTGTGAAATATTGTCATAAAGTGCTTTTTCTTACTGTAATCTTTGTGGTAAAAACTGTCATCGCCCTTTTACACACATTTATGTGCCGTCACATAAAACATGCTTTTAAAAACGCGAAGTCTCTTTTTTGGGGATGGGGTCTCTATCTTGTCTTTTGCTAGTCGTGTTAAGCTGTATTTTCTTGGACTTATATTACTTTTGTTAAATGAGCAAAAGTTATGTTAGAATATATCACAAGCTTGTGTTGCAGAGCAACAGGCAACTAACTGAAGCAGCAAGAACACATCTTCAGTTAATGTCACTGTCTTCCTAACGGTTAGCACACGGTTTCTTTGTTCGGTCAGATTGAACAGTGCCTATTTGAAGATTCGGAGATGTTCTGCTATATTCAGACAACCAATGGAGACGTGACCAACTATCTCTGATGTCATAAAACGCATGTTTGCATTGGGAGAACAATAATTGCTAACTTCTCAGGTCCCCTTATAATTCTTAAGTTCTGTGATCATAAAAGGAGGGAGTGTGTTTAATCTGCTCCTTGCTTAGAGCATCTGAATAAGACTCATACTATTGACTCAGTTTCTGAAAACGGCAGTCGCATTCTAAGTACTAAATTGTCATGATATGTTTAAGAAGCTTGTTACGCTTGCCATTATATTAAAGGAATTGTCTGACTTGCTTTTTATTTTTCTTCTATGAAGAGTGGCCACCACGTAATTTATTACACCAACAGGCATTTTTGAGAGTGAAAGGGTGATGCTGATAGGGACAATGGACATGAATGAACTGAGCTACCTGGCCAGGGCATATAATGCTTTATGAAAATGTAAAACAACCTTGTCAGTGCTTTCTTGGTAGAACATCTAGGCATCTTGAAGCTCTCTACCCCAAATCATTTTACATATATCATTCAAACTGTGTGCGTGTGTGTATAGATATGTCTTATTTTGATTTCAGAAAGGGAGAAACATCAGTGATGAGAATCATTCATCATTGATAGCTGCCTCCTACATGCCCACGTTGAAGATCAAGCCCACAACACGGCATTTACCCTGACTAGGGTATGTGCTTCATAGGTGAAGGCTCAACCTGAGCCATGCTGGCCAGGCCAAAGTTGAGGGATTTTAAAGCAAAGGAGGTGAATTCCAATCATACAATGATTTCTAATAGCATGCCTGAATGTGATTGGCCCTTCATTAGTGTTGATACATCAGGGCTCTTATTTTATCTGTTTTAAAAGACCACATTCATGTATAATACTGGCATTTGATGGATTTGGTAAACAATGGGTATTTCTATGGGCATCTATCAGAACTGTTGAATTGATAAATCACAAAACACTCAGAACTTTTTTTTAATTGATATATTTACTAAAAATATAGATTAATGGTCCTGTGCTTAAATGTTGTAGATGTGTGCTGGCTTCCATAAAACAGAACTAATCATAAGGAGCTCTTTTAAAATACTCCTGACAGAAGTAAAAAGGTCACTAGGAAATGACTGACAAGACAGAACCACTGCAAACATAATTCCCTTATATAATTAGTAATTGCTAGAAAATGGAGTTTGACATTATCTGCAATTATATCAACATCCATGGAGGCTGAGCATCACAGGCATAAGAAACGTGTTTTCATGTTTCCCAAGCAGTTTTCTGTTTTAGCTATGAAGGCCAGTTACCACAACCAAACTTGTTCTTAACAAGTAGGAAGTTTATGTCCATTCAACCAGAGTCTCTCATCTTTCTGGGCCTGGTCATTTGCAGAGTAGAAACCGTAACCAGGTTCTTCACATCATGCAGTCACATGTAATGTCCCACCTTTGTATGCTGTCCAGTTTCTTTAAGTAAAAGCAGTGACTCGCAGCAGGGCCACGCAGACGAGGAAGCTCCGTATGGGAGATCACACCCTGGCGCATCCGTTCCATCTCCTCGGGGTCCGGCTTCAGCGCGAGGCCCTCGATACGGAACATCGCGGCTCCGCCCCACAGGCTTCCACCAGCCGCGCTGTGTGTCAATACTCAGAACTTTTAATTCACCTTTATTTTTAAATATGTTTTTATTAATTTCAGAGAGGAAGGGAGGGAGAGATAGAAACATCAAATATGAGAATCACTGATCGGATGCCTCCTGCATGCCCCCCACTTGGGTATCGAGCCCATAATCTGGGCATTTGCCCTGACCAGGAATCGAACCTGGGCCCCTTCAGTCCTGTAGGCCAAAGCTCTATCCTCTAAGCCAAACCGGCTAGGGCCATGGTTGGCAAACTGCGGCTCGCGAGCCACATGCGGCTCTTGGGCCCCTTGAGTGTGGTTCTTCCACAAAATACCATGGCCTGGGCAAGTCTATTTTGAAAAAGGTATTAGAAGAAGTTTAAAAAATTTGGCTTTCAAAAAAAAACTTCAATCGTTGCACTGTTGATATTTGGCTCTGTTGACTAATGAGTTCGCCAGCCACTGGGCTGGGGCTTTAATTCACCTTTACTACAGTAAATCCTCTAGTTACAGTACGCAGAAAACAATGTGCCAGGTATTTTCATATCCAAGGTACTCTTTCAAAGGTTAAAAGGAAGGAAGAGGTCTTATTTCTGATGTTTTACAAAGGAAATCTCCCTCTAATATCAAACACCATACTGAGATCACAATGTTTTTGTGGCCTACATTTAAGCTTTTACATCATTAAAAAAAAGGATGGGAAGATGTTGGTTCATTCATCAAGTCTATCAAAGATAATCATTTAACAATGTAGCAATCACTTAACCCGAAGATCAATATCGTCTAAATGGGATGTATCTTTTTCACTCAGCAAATTTACTATTAGACATTGGGGAGTACAACATAAACGAACACTCGTGGTCCTCAGGAAGCTTACAGAGTCCTGAGGAATCTAAACAAGCGATGACAAGTACATTACGGAAGGAACTTATCTTGGAGACTCGCCTCTCACGGAGGGGTGAGACTTAAAACTTTCTCACTGGCACCCTATGCACTCTGAGCAGGCAGGGAAAGCCGCAGGCAGAACTGCAGACACAGCTGAGGGGGGAAAGGTGGGGGAAGCTCCGGCTTTTGATTTGAAGACGGTAACTCAGTGACAGCACCTGGAGGTCCAAGATTTTACATGCTTTCAAAAGCAACTAAAACGTTATCTTTACTGATTCCTTTGTTCCTGTTCCTACGTCTGGAATTAATCCAAAACACACGGTATGAGGCTGTAGAAAACTTGCACCCCAATCTCAACCAACCAAAAGTATTGAAGACCAAAGCAGGCAGGCAAACGGTTTCAGCAGCATTAGCAGCTCAGGGAATGTATGGTAAACCTTGTTTCATATTCAGAAAATTAGGAAAATGAGCTGCACATGTATCAGAGTGTGTTTGAAGTGATCTGCGTGACTGAGGCTCCCACTGAAGCAAACCAAGCTCACTGCTTTGAGGATGCCATTACGCCAGCCCTTCGTGGTCGGAGTGAAAACCTCTTACCAGGAGGGAGCGCACGGGGTCCGGAAGCATGAACCAAAGCTCACACTTCCTCTCGCTGTTGACCGAGTTTCAGAGGGAGCGAAATAGTGGCCGTAAACTCACAGCAGCTTGTTCCTCGGGAATCTCTGGTTAGACTTTTCGTCCAGTGAGCCATGTCATTAAACATGGTTAGATTCCCCCAGCTAAGACCTTAACTGACACAGTTCATGACTACACTCCTATAAATCACGGCCAACTACAAACCCTCCCTCTGGGTTCTCTTCTGGGCTTTGTAAACATGTACATCTTTTTCAGGATCGTAGTGGACCTTACTCACGGTAAACTGCCTCCCCAGCATCGCTAGGAAGTTGCTGTCCCGTTCGTAGCGGATTCGGCAAGCTAAAAGAATCACCGAGTGGCTGCCACAGAGATGCGCCAACGTTTGAAGCAGGTCTGTGAATGTTTCTTCTAAGTATATGATATCCGCTCCAAGTATCAGGTCAAACTCTCCAGGCGAAAAGCTCCCCAAATTCTGTCCCCAAGTCAGCTCCTTAACCACGGCTTTGGGTTGGATATGCAGAGGTAAGTTGGCGTCAACATTGGATTTAAGAAATTCTAATGCTACAGCTCGATCCGTGATAGTCACCTGAGCACCTAGAACGTGGGACAGAGAGAAAGTAGTTCCACATCAGTACAACTAATAGGTCTCGGTCAAGTTACACAGCAGGGCGGTGTCTGTAGCTATTCCACCTGATGTGCAGATCATGCCCTTCAGGGTGGGTGCAGATCAGAACAATGACCAGTGGCTCCTGCAGAGCCTGCTGTAGAAGTGAAGTTGTAAAATGCAGGGTCCCAGGTGACAGCGAGCAGAGCTGGCCCTCCCTCCAGGGGCGCCCACCTGTACGTTTCATTCATTAGTCGCAACCTTGGAGTCAGTAGGCTTCTGGGTGAAACGGAATCCAACAGCGAAAAATCTGGGAGCAAATGATTATGAAGAAGGGCTACTTTCTGGAATTAAGGCTTTAAAAAGAATCGAGGAGGAGATTAACTGGCTACTAAGAAATCCTAGTCTACTTCTGATGTTGTTAGAAAGCAGCCACTGCATATGTATTTATGTTACGAGTGTGTGTGTGTGTGTGTGTGCGCATGCACACACACACGATTATTGAAAAATGGTAAACTTAGAAGTTACTAGATTGTGGTGTACTCTCTGGCTCTCAGAAGCATAACCCCCTGCCCCTTCTTCCTCTCCCTGCCTCCCCCCCCCCCCCCCGCCCGCCTCCCAGGCCTTTACTTTTGCCTTTCTCTTTCCTAAGATACAGGGCCCTTCTCCTGCCTCTGTGACTTGTTTCCTGAGCCCGTGCGGCCCAGCTGGCTCGCTTCTACTACCTCTAACTTTCTAAATAATCAATCATTCTCTTGCAATTTGAAGAGAAATTACAGGTTGCATTAGAGTGCTGTAGGTTAAAATGTGGGAGTGTGTCCTCTAAGTGGCAGATTTCCACACGCAGTGTGTAAAATTAGTGAGGCAATATTTTACTAATCTCTTTCGTGGGGGTTTTTACAGTGAACAAAAGACCCACCCATTTTTTGAACCAATATATGTGAGAGAGGCTGAACCCTTAAAATAAAGCACCAGGTAAATCCAGCCCTGAAACGACCCTGTTCATCTACAGAATAACAACATGGCATGTATAATCCGGTTTAATTTTGGCCCTATCAATGCTGGGGTTTGAAATTCTGTTTCATTCTTTCCTAAAGTTTCCACCTGCCCGCTTCTTCAGTTTGTTATCTTCGCCATAATCCCCCCGGATTCCGGAGCTGCTGTGGTAAGCACCATTTCAGAGGCAGCCATACCTGAGGTTTCTTATCTTGAGCTGCAACACTAGGTGAGGACGGTATGTAATTCGTTCCGACATTTGCAGTCCTGAGTGTGAGGCTGTGAGTGCTCCCGTTGTCAGACGTTACAAGCAGAGCCTACCGCTTTGTCTGTCCATTGCTAGGCAGCGTGCTGCTGGGAGCAGGAGCCCCTGACCCTTCGTCTCTCCTGACATCACAACCTGTCCCCGTTCCACTCAGAACCTTATCTCCGAGTTTCTTATGTACAATATATATGTGGATTGATTTCAAAGAGAAAGATACAGCGAGAGAGAGAGAGAGAGAAACATCAATGATGAGAGAATCATTGATCGGCTGCCTCCTGCACGCCCCCTACTGGGGACCGAGCCTGCAACCCAGGCATGTACCCTTGACCATAATCGAACCCACAACCCTTCAGTCTGCAGGCTGATGCTCTATCCATTGAGCCAAGTTGGCTAGGGCTATCTCTGGATTTCTAGACAGACAGACAGACAGACAGACAGATAGATAGATATAAACTTGATTTTTTACAGAGAGGAAGGGAGAGGGAGAGAGCGCTAGAAACATCGATGAGAGAGAAACATTGATCAGCTGCCTCCTGCACACCTCCTACTGGGGATGTGCCCGCAACCATGGTTCATGCCCTTGACCGGAATCAAACCTGGGACCTGTCAGCCCGCAGGCCGATGCTCTATCCACTGAGCCAAACCAGCTAGGGCTCTGGATTTCTTAACAGTCACAGAGCACTGTCCTCGCCCTATGGGGCGATCTAGTCATTTGCATATCATCTCGGTGTTCGTTTCAATAGTTCTTCGATGTAGGCCTCCTCTAATGCCTGTCCGGGGATTTCCGAGGCTGCTTCTGACCTGCTCGGCGTTCCAGGAGTCTCAATAAGGTCCTGATGACAGCTGGCCCTTCCCCTGGGACATCTGTCAACTCCACAAACATTCGAGTGGCCACCAGACAAAAAACCCCCATCCTCCCAGAGCCTGCACTCAAGTGAAGAAACAGACACTAACAGGCTTTAAGAAAAAGAATATCCATCCAGTATGTTAGAGAGATGCACCGAGGGAAAAAATAAATCAGGAAAGAGACAGTGAAATGTCAGGGGGGTGGAAGGGGACGGACGGACGGAGGTCTTGAGAAGGCGGAGGCAAGGCCTGAAGGATGGCATCGTGGAAGGCACGGGCACAGACACAGGGAAGGATGTTCCTGGCAGGCAACAGAGCAAGGGCAAGGGGGGGGGGGGAGGGCGGGGAGTGAGAGCGGCTGGAATGAGTGAATGAGGAACAAAGCAGGAGATGAGGTCACGAAAGTAACAGGAAGGGAGGCAGATCACGCAGGGCCTCATCGGTCCTGTTTGAAAAGGGTTCAGGCGAAAGAGATGAAGGGATTAAGCACAACTTGGTAGTTACGAAATAGTCCCAGGGATGTGAGAACAGCACAGGAAATAGTAACACCTGAGTATAGTACTGACTACAAGACAGTGAGAGGCTGGTGGCCGGCACCTGGTGAAACCACCCGACACCGGCAAGCCGCCTGCAGACACGGCCCGCCCCCCGTGAGCACTGCCCAGTGAGCACTCCCCGATTCGCTCGGGATGGTCTTTGAAGAGCCTTATTCGGGCGTTCCCGCCCCACAGGCGCAGATTCCTACACCAGAAACAAAACCACTCAGAGAGCCACACACTGAAGCATTCACTCCGTGCCCATCAGTGAGCTAACATCTCCACACACACCTCTCTGGTCATCAGTGTGCAATGAGTGCGTCTGTGTCCCTGTGCCACAGGGACATTGCAGTTTAGAAGGTAAGCAACTTGCCCGAGGTCACTCAGCTGGTGGAAGCTAAAAGATGTGTCAAAGCCAGGTACCTTCTAAACCTATGCGCTTCACCACACTGTGTCACTATACCAGCCGGTGAAGTTTGTGTTTCTTAGTTTTAATATTTTTTTTCTATTGATTTCAGAGACAAAGGGAGAGGGGGAGAGAAAGAAACATCAATAATGAATCACTGATTGGCTGCCTCCTGCAAGGCCCCTTACTGGGAGTCGAGCCCACAACCTGGGCATGTGCCCTTGACCGGAATAGAACCTGGGACCCTACAGTCCGCAGGCCAACACTCTATCCACTGAGCCAACCCAGCAAGGGACGACCAGCCAGTGGAGTTGTGCATGAAGCCCTTGTTCCCCGGAGGAAACAGAAGTGGCCTCAACTCCCCTCCCAGTCAACTCCTCTCTCACTGGTAGCAGAGTGTCCTGGAAAGAAGAAAGTTGGGCTACCGTGTCTGACAAGCCTCATTTGAGACTCGGGGGCCCACAGACGAGGACTCTGGAGAGTGGCTTCATCTCCGGGAACCCGTTTCATCGGAAAATAATGCCTCACACACACAGGACTGCGACAGGGCTAACGCCAGAAGAACAAGAGGCCGGGTAGCGGCCAGGGCTCGTCAGTGGCCAGCTGCCGTGTCTGCGGACAGCAGCCTGCATCAGTTTCCCTGTACTTGAGCCACCACCTGCCCATGCGCCCCGCTACATTTTGGAAGGAAAATTTGAACGGAGAAAGGAATACAGCGAAAAGAAGATAGGAGAAGGGCAGAAATCAGTGCGGTGTCGGCATCACCCTCACCTGTAGGCTCTCGGGCCAGGCCGTCCTGTTAGAACTGCATTCTCACAGGAGCCCCGAGTGACAATACTGAAGTGTGAATATTAAACGTGGAATCTCAGAAGCTGGTCTATCCCATCATTGCCTAATGCAAACTATATGAGCCAGATATTACAGAAATAATGAATAACGATGAATAGTGAACAAAGAAAAATCAAACACTAATGAGGCTTAAAATAAAACTCCAGGCCTAAATTAATGTCTGTATACCAAACAAGCAAACAAGATAATGACATAATAAACAATTTTTTAGTAGCAGGGCCAACTTTGCAATGGGGGAAAATGACTACCTACTCTGCCCACCTCCAAGGTTAAATCCAAGTGTATGGGAAAGCACCTAAACTGTGAAGAAGAAAAAAGCTATGTACCTGAATAATCACCTTCAGATCACACTATCAGCATCATGAGGGGCAAAGCAAGCTTCCTGAGAAGTGTAAATAACAGAGACCCGGAGGGCCAGCTGGCATGGCTCATGTCGACCTATGACCCAAGAGCTCACTGCTCCATTTCCGGTCAGGGCACATGCCTCAGTTGTGGGCTCGACCCCCAGTGTGAGGGGTGCAGGAGGCAGCTGATCAATCAATGATTCTCTCTCATCACTGGTATTTCTATCCCCCTCTCCCTTCCTCTCTGAGCAATAAAAACATATTTTAAGAAAGAGAGAGAGAGAGAAAGAAGAATTTAGCCTTGTTGGATTGGAGTTAAGAGCACCAGTGGGTAGCCCATAACTCCTACTAAAGAAATACAGGGGGCTGCCGAAACCAATTTGGCTCAGTGGATAGAGCGTCAGCCCGTGGACTGAAAAGTCTCAGGTTCGATTCCGGTCAAGGGCATGTACCTAGGCTGCAGGCACATCCCTGGTAGGGGGTGTGCAAGAGGCAGCTGATCCATGTTTCTCTCCTTGGTGTTTCTGACTTTCTACCCCTCTTCCTTCCTCTCTGTGAAAGATCAATAAAACATATTTTTTTTTAAAAGAAATACGGGGGCAGAAAAAGAATCCAGTTCGGGGAACACACGGTGGGTTTCACAGCAAGAAAGGAGCAGACGCACCTCTGGATGAGCTCCACTCACAAGGGCTGGAGCTCGCGCCACACTCACCCAGCAGGGCAGCCACGATGCCCACCAGCCCCGTTCCGGCACCCAGCTCCACGGCAGAGCGGCCCCGGAGCTCCACGGCTCCCATCTCCAGGTACGCGGAGAGGACGACGGCCTGCGTGCAAACACGGGGCGGTTAGGATGAAGCCAGCAAGTGCTGGAGTTTCAGGCAGGAGACATCCTCGCACCCCTCCCACTGCCAGGGTCAACTCCCAGGCCAGCGGCACACACGGGACGCAGGTGCTGCGGGAGGTGACCGCCTAGAGCAGTGGTCGGCAAACTCAATAGTCCACAGAGCCAAATATCGACAGAACAACGACTGAAATTTCTTTTGAGAGACAATTTTTTTATTTATTTATTTTTTGAGAGCCAATTTTTTTAAACTTAAACTTCTTCTAATGCCACTTCTTCAAAATAGTAGACTCGCCCAGACCGTGGTATTCTGTGGAAAAGCCACACTTAAGGGGCCAAAGAGCTGCATGTGGCTCGCGAGCCGCAGTTTGCCGACCACTGGCCTAGAGCAAGCCTGGCACAACGTCCGACAGAGCGGCTGCCCCAGGCCCTGATGGGAACAGCAGCGGTCCCCAGCTCCGCCCACACGACTCAGGGTCCTGCTGAAGCTGGGAAGATTCGTTTGTGTCCGCGCTTACACGGGAGGCTTCCCAGACTCTCTGGCGTGAACGGTCTGTGTGATTCTGCAGAAGGGACCGTCCAGTCTCTAAACCAAGCTCACGTCAGCAAGGCCACAGGCCTCCCGGAAGGAAGCGCGGGGCAGCCCCGAGGCTCCCCGAGCTGCGTGCCTCCCTCCGGTCATCTGGGCAGCAGCGCTCGCCATGCATCACTGGGCATCCAGGAGTGTTAGCCACGTTTTGGACACTTGGCGTGTGAGTTAGCAATTGCATACAGTTCTACAGGAGCACTGTACACTGGTAACATGGTTTTAAAACGGTTTGTGTTCACGGCCACTTACTGTCGGTCTAGCTGGCACCTGCTCTTCTCGGTGAGCGTGCAGGAGGCTCACCTGCTCCTCGCCACTGTCTATCTTTACTGCTTGGTCTAGGAATACTTCTCATGTGGTTACCTTGGGCTAGGTTCCTTGAAGTGTTAATTCGGTTAGGGTAGTGGTCGGCAAACTCATTAGTCAACAGAGCCAAATATCAACAGGACAACCATTGAAATTTCTTTGGAGAGCCACATTTTTTAAACTTAAACTTCTTCTAACGCCACTTCTTCAAAACAGACTCGCCCAGGCAGGGGTATTTTGTGGAAGAGCCACACTCAAGGGGCCAAAGAGCCGCATGTGGCTCGCGAGCCGCAGTTTGCCCACCACTGCGTTATTCTTTTATTCCTAAACGTGCCTCTAACTTCCTTAATACAATGCAAAATCTGTGAAATTGTACCTACACCACGCGGTTAGCCAGCATCAAATGAGCTGTCACCGAGTCCTGGGTGTGGGGCTAGATGCTGGGGCAAGTCGCTGTCACAAGCAGCTGACGACAGTGCTCTGAGGGGAAGAAGCATAATCTGGGGACCATTCCAACCACGCAGAACTTGGCCGGTTCGGCTTCACGGAGAGAGCATGGGCCTGTGGACTGAAGGGTCCCGGGCTGGATTCCAGCCAGGGGCACATGCCTGGATTGCGGGCTCGATCCCCAGCAGGGGATGTGCGGGAGGCAGCTGATCAGTGATTCTCATCATCGATGTTTCTATCTCTCTCTCCCTCTCCCTTCCTCTCTGAAATCAATTTTTTAAAAAATTTATTTAAAGAAAACATATGATCTTCACTTTGGGCTTTGTCATTTTACAATATCCTTTGTACAGTATTTTAACTTCCCTCAACTTTCCTTTACTCGCCCTTAAAATGCGATCTCTTTTGGGGAAGACGATCAGGAAAGTGATTCCAGTGGGTAGAGTGTTTTGGAGGGGATGGGTTGTGAAAATATTTAAAAACTGAGCATGGTAATAGTGCACCACTCTGAATTTACTTTAAAAAAACAGTTCATTGTACACGTTAGGTGACATGTACAGTATAAGAATTATATCTCAATAAAGCTGTTCTCTCATTTTTTTTAATAAAGATCAGTCTGATCATCAGTTGCAGGCGTTTTCGGGTTTGCTTACCGCGTCCCAGACCACGGCTGCGACCCCCAGTTGCCTCCAGTCCTGGCGGATCCGGATGGTGTGGTTTGCGAAGGAGAAGGTGGCCAGAGGCTTGTGGAATTTCTGCAGCCCCGTCCCCGCCGTCTCCTCGTAGGGCACCAGGGCCATTGCCCCTGTGCCAGCTCTGCTTCCTTGCACCTGCTGGGCAGAAGAACCCTGCGTGCTCCGGCCAGAGTGCCTTCTCTCTTGGGAGGCCCCAATGCTTTGTTTTAAGGTCGTCTTATGGACTCAAAGGAACACACGGGGACGTGGAAAGCTTTTGTCGGATTCCTTGTACACGGTTGTTCCGGTCTCATGGGAAGTGAGATATGGCTCTGGTTCACTCCAAAGAGTGTCTTTGGGCCAAAGCACCCAGGACGGCACAAACGCCTGCAGGATGCCCCCCACACTTCGCCGTCAGGACTCGGGGGCTGGCGGGTAAGCGAGGCGGCGGTGCCAGCACGGACCCGGGAGAAGGTAGCGCTTCCTGCCCTCCAGGCCCGAGGGGCTGCAGCCGCGCTGTTTGCTTCGGGTCTGGCCTCCTCCCCTCCGTGGTGGTGACAGCCACGGACCGGTCCCTGCACCGAGACTGAGACCGGCCGGACGGCCCTCCTTCCGGAGGACGGTGCACGCACTCCCACCTCCCGGGGGGCCTAGCAGTGAGACCGGGCGGCTTCCGAATCGATCCCGGGGAGAGCCCGGCCCAGGTCCTGCACAGACTCGGCCGTCCGCGGCTAGGAGGCCTCCCCGGGGCCCCCACACCTGCCCCGCACGCCCCTCTACAAACTTCCTCCCCGCGGGCCCGGAGCTCCCCGCATCGGGGTGGAGACGGGAAGCGGCCAAGGGTCCACAGGGCCCTTGGGGACCCCAGCCAAGCGGGACGCCCGCCCACCCCGGGGTGCCGGGAGCTGCCTGGAGAAGGGCCGAAGGCGAGCCAGGCCGCCCCGGAGCGGGGCCCGGACACTCCGGATCCACAGGCGCGGCCTGGGCGCCACTTACCTCCGAGCGGCTGCGGAGAGGCCGGGCGGGCGGGCCGGAGGGAGGGCGGGGACGCCGGGCAGAAGTGAGGGCGGGGCGGGGGCGGGGCGGAGGCCGGGAGGGAGGGAAGGCGGGGCCGGAGCCGGAGGGCGGGGACGCCGGGCAGAAGTGAGGGCGGGGCCGGGGCGGGGTCGGGGCGGGGCGGAAGCCGGGAGGGAGGGCGGGGACGCCGGGCAGACGTGCGGGCGGGGCCGGAGGGCGGGCGGGCTTCCGGATTCCCGGCCGCTGGGACAGGTGCCCCGCTGTTGCTGGGAGGCGCGAGGCGGCGCGCCCTGCACGAGCCGGGACGGGGGTCGTGGCCATCCCGGGGGCAAGGGTATTCCACTTCCAAGTCCGTCTCCGCCCCGAGGGCCGCGCTGGCGGAGAGCGAGGTGCACCCGGGCGGGGAGGCCCGGGCGGCCGGGGAGAGGGGAGCCACCAGCGCGGCCCTGGCTGCGCTCGCATGCTGGTTCCAGGGCCCTGTGCGCACCTTCTCCGGTGTGTGTGATGGTGACATGTCCGGTGGTGCAGGGGGCCGGTGTGTGTGATGCCGGCGTGCCCGGTGGTGCAGGGGGCCGGTGTGTGTGTGTTGGTGACAAGTCCGGTGGTGCAGGTGGCCGGTGTGTGTGATGCCGGCGTGCCCGGTGGTGCAGGTGGCCGGTGTGTGTGATGGTGACATGCCCGGTGGTGCAGGGGGCCGGTGTGTGTGATGCCGGCGTGCCCGGTGGTGCAGGGGTCCGGTGTGTGTGTGATGGTGACAAGTCCGGTGGTGCAGGTGGCCGGTGTGTGTGATGCCGGCGTGCCCGGTGGTGCAGGTGGCCGGTGTGTGTGATGGTGACATGTCCGGTGGGGCAGGTGGCCGGTGTGTGTGACGGTGACATGTCCGGTGGTGCAGGGGTCCGGTGTGTGTGATGGTGACAAGTCCGGTGGTGCAGGGGGCCGGTGTGTCTGATGCCGGCGTGCCCGGTGGTGCAGGTGGCCGGTGTGTCTGATGCCGGCGTGCCCGGTGGGGCAGGTGGCCGGTGTGTCTGATGCCGGCGTGCCCGGTGGGGCAGGTGGCCGGTGTGTGTGATGCCGGCGTGCCCGGTGGTGCAGGTGGCCGGTGTGTGTGATGCCGGCGTGCCCGGTGGGGCAGGTGGCCGGTGTGTGTGATGCCGGCGTGCCCGGTGGTGCAGGTGGCCGGTGTGTGTGATGCCGGCGTGCCCGGTGGTGCCGGTGGCCGGTGTGTCTGATGCCGGCGTGCCCGGTGGTGCAGGTGGCCGGTGTGTGTGATGCCGGCGTGCCCGGTGGTGCAGGTGGCCGGTGTGTCTGATGCCGGCGTGCCCGGTGGTGCAGGTGGCCGGTGTGTGTGATGCCGGCGTGCCCGGTGGTGCAGGGGGCCGGTGTGTCTGATGCCGGCGTGCCCGGTGGTGCAGGTGGCCGGTGTGTGTGATGCCGGCGTGCCCGGTGGTGCAGGGGGCCGGTGTGTCTGATGCCGGCGTGCCCGGTGGTGCAGGTGGCCGGTGTGTGTGATGCCGGCGTGCCCGGTGGTGCAGGTGGCCGGTGTGTCTGATGCCGGCGTGCCCGGTGGTGCAGGGGGCCGGTGTGTGTGATGGTGACATGCCCGGTGGGGCAGGTGGCCGGTGTGTGTGATGCCGGCGTGCCCGGTGGTGCAGGTGGCCGGTGTGTCTGATGCCGGCGTGCCCGGTGGTGCAGGTGGCCGGTGTGTGTGATGCCGGCGTGCCCGGTGGTGCAGGTGGCCGGTGTGTCTGATGCCGGCGTGTCCGGTGGTGCAGGGGGCCGGTGTGTCTGATGCCGGCGTGCCCGGTGGTGCAGGTGGCCGGTGTGTCTGATGCCGGCGTGCCCGGTGGTGCAGGTGGCCGGTGTGTGTGATGGTGACATGCCCGGTGGTGCAGGTGGCCGGTGTGTGTGATGCCGGCGTGCCCGGTGGTGCAGGTGGCCATTGGCAGGTGTGGGAGAAGCTTCTCTCCGAAGAGTCGTGGTCACCCACCGTGCACGCGGCACCAAGGGAGGTCAGAGCGCAGACACGTAGCCAATCCTGGGCGCCGGGCCTGGACGGCAGAACGGGGTGCCACGGGGACCCGCCCCGACCTTGCCATGGGACCCAGCTTGGTACTTTGAAGAGCTTTCCTGGAGATTCCGGTGCCGCCGAGCCCTGACGCAGCTCCTCTCCCGTCCCGCAGGGGGCGCGCCAGGCCTGTCCCGCTTTCCCTAATGGGCCAGCTGGAGGCTGGGCCTGGCGGCGCAAACGTGACTCGAAGTGAACTTGGAAGGTCTCTAGTGAAGGGCCTTATTTTATTTTATTTTACTTTGCTTTGCTGAGTTTATTCCTATTTAGTTTTAATATTTTATGGGATATCTTTTTGAGAGCTGCTTTAAGTTCACAGTAGAACTGGAGCGACGATGCTGAGATTCCCCATGCATTCCCTCCCCCACAGGTGCATCGCCTCGGGTTTTCAACACCCGCACATTTGTGAGAGGCACATTTGTGACAATCGATGGGCCTAACAGGCACACTACCACGCGAAGACCAGTTTGCATTAGGGCTCACGCTTGGCGTTGTACATTTAATGAGCTTGGACAACTGTATAACGCTGTATACCCCCATTATGTTATCATGCACCGTAGTTCCACTGCCCTAAAAATCCTGTGTGCTCTGCCGAGTCAGCTCTCCCTCCTCCAGACCTCCTGGCAACCACTGATCTCTGTACCCTTTTCATAGCTTCGCTTTTCCCAGGCGGCATGTAACACATAGCCTTTCCCAGTTGGCCTCGTGCGTGTAGTAGTGTGCATTGAAGGCTCCTCTATACCTTCTCATTGTTTAGTAAGTAGCTCATTTCTCTTTAGTGCTGAGTAACATTCCGTTGTGTGGATGTACCACCGTTTATCCACTCACCAAACAGAGCATACTGGTTGCTTCCAGGTTTCGGCAATTGTGAATAAAGCTGCTGTAAACATCCATGCGCAGGCTTTTGTGTGCACCCACGTTTTTTCACTCCTTCGGGGAGCCACCGAGGAGCATGACTGCTGGGTCATATAGCCAGAGTATTTTTAGTTTTCCAAGAGACTGCTGAACTGTTTCCCAAAGTGCTCCGACCATGTTGCATTCCCACCCGCAATGAATGAGAGCTCCTGGTGCCCCTCAGCCTCACCAGCATTTGGGGGTGTCATTGTTTTGGATTTTGGCCACCTTACTAGGTCTGTAGTGGCATTTCATTGCTGTTTTTGTTTTGTTTTGTTTTAATATATTTTTATTGATTTCAGAGAGGAAGGGAGAGAGAGAGAGAGAAACATCAATGATGAGAGAGAATCATTGGTTGGCTGCCTCCTGCACTCCCCCTAGAGGGGATCCCTCGGAAACCCAGGCATGGGCCCTTAATTGGAATCAAACCCCAGACCCTTGCAGTTTTGTCTGGAAAGTTATTTACTTTTTCTCAACCGTGATAGGCAATACTGTCCTGAGTCCTTCAAATGTTCTAACTGCCCGTACCAATTGGCTCCAGAAGCAGCAAGAATGTTTAGAAACATAACGCCGCTGTACAGCCGTGTAGACATTGAGTGGGGCTGTTTTTATCAAGATAAACCAAGAATAGCCCGTGGTTCCCTGTGAATACTTGAAAATAAAATTTTTAATCCTCAGAAAAAAGTTGGGTGTAGGATAGGTTATATTATTGAATCAGCCAGTCCACCCTCTACAGGGGCCTTGGTGTCCCGCCCTGAGGACGGGCTGTCTTCCCATCCTGGTGAGGTTAGGCGCGGCCATGTGACTTTCTCCGGCCAATGGCATGGGGGTGGGAATGACATGTGTCTCTTCTGAGCAGGAACATAAAGGTGTCTAGCGAAGCTGAGACGTTGCTCCTTTTCCCGGTGCTCAAGAGCCGCATGTCCCAGATTGGGGTGTTCCCTCTCCCTTGTCTAGCAAAGCTGAGACGTTGCTCCTTTTCCCGGTGCTCAAGAGCCACATGTCCCAGATTGGGGTGTTCCCTCTCCCTGGGCCCCCAAGCTGTCACTGACCTGTGGCATCTGTGAGCCGTGAGGGACAGGTAAACCTTTGTCGAGGTAACCGTTGAAGTTTGGGAGTCACACTACAGGGGGACTCAGCAGGGGCCACTGAACACAGATGTGAGAAACTCCAGCGACCAGGCAGACGTGCTCGGGCTGGGTGGCTCTGTTCAGCTTCTCGCCGGAGGAGGCTCATTTTTGGAGCTCGGCCTCGTTCAGAATGACTCCTAATTGCCCTCCACCTGGGCCCCCAGTGCCAGCATCGGCCTAAGACTACTGACCACCTTGACCCAACTGTGACTCTCAGGCCTGAAGGCAGTTCACAGTCTTGGGGGATGTGGAAAAAGGTAGGCTCACTCTGTGTTATCTGCAATTCCCAAGTCCAGCTTAATCCTAAGGTACCAGTCTGTAATGATGTGCTTTTTCCTTCAGCAGGGGCACGCGGCTTCTCCCTGCTCCTCGCCTGGTCCCAGACAACTGAAAAGGGGGCGGGGGGGGAAGGGGAGCCGGGCATCTCCATCTGGTGTTTTCCCTGGGCACCCTCGGGCTATTAGACTCCTCCTACCTCCTCAGCCCTGAAGGGGGAGCAGGCTTTAGGGTGGGGGTAGAACATAAAAAGTGCACCCAGAACCTTTGGTGGACAGCTTCCTGTTTTTATCCCCCAGACGAAACTGGCCTTTCCCCAATCACAGAGCACCTCGCCAGAGCAAAACGGTAGAAGGCACGTGTTCTCTCCCTCCTGTCTTCAGGAGCCAGTCCATGTCTGAGGTCACAGGGGAAGCAGCCACCTCGGTACAGGGTGACCCCAGCCTCGGCCCGGGGTGGCTTCCTAACCCAGGCTGGGAAAATCGGTTTCTCCGCAGCGTGAGAATTCAGAGCGGCTCTTGGGCATCTGTGGTTGTTGTGATCTTTATTAGCCCAACATCGATGTCCATGGTGTTGGTAGCAGTACTTCGGCTAATGGTCAAAAGCTCAGTGTCTGGGGCCCAAGGGTCTACCTCACTCACATCCCAGCTCTGCAACTCCCTAGCTGTGAGGCCTTGTGAGTAAGACACGGCTCACCTGTGCCTCCATTTCCCCATTTATAAGCTGGGTAGTGTCAGCTTGCAGACTAAAGGGTCCCAGGTTCAGTTCCTGTCAAGGACACATGCTTGGGTTGCAGGCTCGATCCCCAGTAGGGGGCGTGCAGGAGGCAGCTGATCAATGATTCTCAGCATTGATGTTTCTCTTTCTCCCTCTCCCTTCCTCTCTGAAACCCATAAAAATATAATTAAATAAGTAAATCAGAAGGGGATAGCCGAAATTGGTTTGGCTCAGTGAATAGAGCGTCAGCCTGCGGACTGAAAGGTCCCAGGTTCAATTCCGGTCAAGGGCATGTACCTTGGTTGAGGGCACATCCGCAGTAGGGGGTGTGCAGGAGGCAGCTGATCGATGTTTCTCTCTCTTCGATGTTTCTAGCTCTCTCTCCCTCTCCCTTCCTCTCTGTAAAAAATCAATGAAATATATTTTTTAAAAAGAAGGGGATAATGTGCTGACTACATTAGTAAACGGATAGTAAACCGAGGCTAAAATGAGTGAGTTTGTCTGAAGTGCCTAAGACGGTGCCCAGCGAACAGCAGACGCCCTGCAGCCTGAGCTCTTCCCGGGAGGTGGACCAGGTACGTGTCGCAGGCCTGGCCAACGGGCATTTCCTGTCTGTGGCCCCGGGGGGTTCAGAAGCGGGCACTGCGACCAGGGCTGGACTTACCCGCCGTCCATCCCGAGACTTGCTGGGCTCGGAGAACTCGAGTGTCCGGGCAGGATGGAAGCCAGCATTCCTGTAGGTCGTTTTGTCCTGAGAGGGCCGACCCAGCAGCGCGTGGGGCCGGCACAGGAGCCAGTGGAGGGCGACGCGGCCTCCCACGGGCCTTGTGACCCCCTGGGCCCAGCTGGCTGGGAATTGTTAGTTATTTGAACCATTCCATTCCCTCATTAGCTTACGCCGGAGCTGCTTCGATTGTCCCCTGCAGAAGAAAGATCATTCTGGTTCTTTCCGTCTGGCCTGGTCCCTGAGCAAAGGGGAGGGAAGTCGCCGTGTGTGAGTCCCTCCGTGTGCTCAGCGCGGGACCGAGCAGCCGGAGGCAGAAGGGCAGCGCTGCAGGTGGCTCTCCGTCCCGTCCCGAGCCTTTCGTGGCTGCGCCTGGGCTCCCAGGACCTGTGGGACACCAGCGTAACCTGATCATAACGTTCCCTTTCTCGCTTAAGCTGGCTTGAGTGTCTGATTGAGGCAGCCAGAGTTCTAACGGCCAGTGTGTTTTCTGTTGTTTGTCGTTAGGACGTACTGTAGACAGATACAGATATTCTGTAAGGTCCTTGTATGTAATTTGGTGATGGCGAACTTTCTATCATATTTGCCAAACAGCAGCTTTGATCCTGAGAGATGGGCCTGTGTTTGAAAGACAAATGTCTCCTCTTCGTACTCACTGTCAGCAGATAACTTGAGGTCACACAGCAGATAACTCCAGTTGGTGAAATGGAAGCATGATCTCTGGCTACTCCTTTCCTGTATGTTCTAGAATGAAGAAGAACTGGCCCCTTCTCGTCCCTCCCTCCTCTTCATGCCCTCCCCCTCCCCCAGCACCTCCACACACCCAGCCTGGGAGTGTTCTGTCCCCTCCCCAGTCCTGAAGAGGCTTGTCCCCAGTCTGTTCCTTCAACAACTTGTTTTTGCCAGACAACTCCAAGAGTCCCCTGTTATCTCAAAATTCAGAGTCTCAGAGTGGTGCTTGCTTGACTGCCTTCGGGTTTATGGGAGAGGAACAGCCTTCTACCCTCAAGGTTCTCCTGGCTGGTCTAATAATCACGTAGACATGAGACAGATCAGCAAGAGAAAATAATCAAGTTCAATTAATACATGCATATGTGTATGGGAACCTACCTACACGAGAGCGCCACAGACCCCACATGCACAGGAGGCTCAGAGACAGCAAGGGAGGCTGGGGTGTAGAAGACATCTCGAGTTAGGGATGAGGCTGGGTGCTTTCGGGACCTCAATGATCATTGCAGGATGGTAAGAAGAGCAGATGCTTAGTAAATAGATGTTTTTGTGCCATAGAGATTAGTCACGGCTCCTAATTTAAGTTCTTCTAAGTACTTGAGAGACAAGTTTCTTGAGCTGCGGCTCATGAGCCTTTAGCTCAAAACAGTCTTCATGCAACGGGGGCACATCTTGGGGTACCACGTCCTGAACCCCCCGGTTCTCACTGCTGTCTGCCCTCGGCTCTCTGGCCCTACTGAGACAACATCTCACAGCTGCTTCTGGCCAACGCCTTCTCTGCGACATGGGGCTTAAAGAGGCCCTTTTGTCGGGGGTGGGGGGGGTTGTGCTGGGTGTTGGGGCACCAGCCTCTGGTCTTGCCCCTCTCCATCGCCTCCGCTCTGCCTCTCGGCTGCCCTGGTTACTGCAGCTCCTCAGGAAGCTGGCCTTTTCTTCCTTCCCTCATGCCTGCTTACTAGCTTTCCTGCAGCTTCAGCTTCAGCGTATTCAAAAGTACCCTCTCCACCCTGGCTGGCGTGGCTCAGGTGGTTGGCGCATCGTCCCGTACACTGAAAGGCTGTAGGGTTGATTCCCAGCCAGGACACATACCTAAGTTGTAGGTTAAGTCCCATCAGGGCATCTATGGGAAGGCAATTGGTCAATGTTTCTCTCACACCAATCTCTCTCTCTCCTTCTCCCTCCCTCTCCCTCTCTCCCTCTCCCCCTCTCTCTTTCTTCTCCTCCTTCTTCTTCTTCTTTTTCTCTCTTTCTTTCCCTCCCTCCCTCCCCCCCTCTCTTTCCCTCCCTCCCTCCCTCCCTCCCTCCTCCCTCCCTCCCTCTCCCTCTCCCTCTCTCTTCCCTTCTAAAGGCAATAAGTATCCTCTGGTGAGGATTTAAAAAAAACAAAAATTATCACTTCACACAAGCCCAGGGCTCTGCTGGGGGATTTAAGATTACACAACTTGACCTTCAGCCCCGCTTCTGCTAGTCCCTAATCACGAAGGAAACCCTGGGCAAATCCCTGCAACTCCTTCCCTTTATCTGTTTCCTTATCTGTGTAAATGGGAGTCAAAGGACTGATTCCACCCCTGTCTACTCCTTTCCTGCCTGTATGACCAGGACTAATGAATTCTGTGCTGTATTTCTGTGCCTCCCTGTTGTCATCTGCAAAACAAGGGTCTTACCACTGTCAGTATAAGAAGGGGATTTTTGTGAATTTATTTGAGCCAAACTGACGTACAGATCTCAGTGGATTGAGAAAACACTCCTGAGCACAGCAGTTCATTGTATGCATTAGAATAAAAGGAGAAGGGCTACATGACAGCTGTTGGTGGTAGAGTGAGAGAGGAAGGAGCACGGGGAGGCTCAGGGGCTGGTAAAGAGGGAAATGTGGGCACAGACAGGTGTATGCAGGGGACCAGGTAACAGTACAATGAGGGGCTCTGTGTGACCTCAGGCTCTGGAGCTCTGGTTTGGTGACTTGTGCTCTGAGGGGTCTGGAAAAGCAGATTCCTCTGACATTTCAGTGGAGATGTTATCTTAGATGCAAAAAGGCAGCAGACAGGCTCACTGAAGGTAGAGAGTGGCCTTCCTCAGGGAAGAGCTGTCTGCCCTGCCTCGGGCGTGGGTGGGAATTTCTGTGTTCAGACCATCACCGGGTTACCTTCGGCCTCTGAGTTCATAAGGCTGCCATGCAGGACCCCCTGCACTTATCAGGTTTGGAACGTGGCCCCTTCTTTATCCACACGTGACCCTGCCCGGCTCAGTGTCAGGAGGAGGGAGGTTGTGACACGCTCAGTGCTTAGACACATAGGAAGCATTTACTGATTAATTGCTGTTGCTTCATTCCTCATTGCTGTCTGCTGCTCTAGCTTTTTCCTTGTCAACAAGACTTGTAACCTCCCTGCCTCTCAGTGCCCATATTTTTCTTTTTAAAAAGTATTACTTGCCCAGCTGGCATGGCTCAGTGGTTGAGCGTCGACCTATGAACCAGGAGATTGCAGTTCGATTCCCGGTCAGGGCACTTGCCCGGGTTGTGGGTTCAGTCCCCAGTGCAGGGGCGTGCAGGAGGCAGCCAATCAGTGATTTTCCCGCATCATTGATGTTTCTCTCTCTCTCCCTCTCCCTTCCTCTCTGAAATATATATATATATATATATATATATATATATATATATATATATATATTATTTCTTTTAATCCTCACCCTAAGATATGTTTTTATTGATTTTTAGAGAGAGGGGGAGGGAGGAAGGGAGGGGGAATTGAACCTGCCCCCTTTTTTTGTGCACAGGATGCTGCTCCACAAATGGAGCCACCTGGCCAGGGCTCAGGACCCATATATTTTTAAAAATATATTTTATTGATTTTTTACAGAGAGGAAGGGAGAGGGATAGAAAGTCAGAAACATCAATGAGAAACATCCATCAGCTGCCTCTTTTTTAAAAATATATATATTTTATTGATTTATTACAGAGAGGAAGGGAGAAGGATAGAAAGTCAGAAACATCGATGAGAGAGAAACATCAATCAGCTGCCTCTTGCACACCCCCTGCTGGGGATGTGCCCATAGCCAAGGTACATGCCTTGACCAGAATCAAACCTGGGACCTTTCAGTCCGCAGGCCGACACTCTATCCACTGAGCCAAACCAGTTTCGGCCCATCAGCTGCCTCTTGCACATCCCCTAAGGGGGATTTGCCCACAACCAAGGTACATGCCCTTGACTGGAATCAAACCCTCGACCCCCCAGTCCACAGGCCGATGCTCTATCCACTGAGCCAAACCGGTTTCAGCAGGACCCATATTTTTCAACCTGTTCACTCACTGCTCAGGTGGCTGTGGTGACCAAAGTCAGGGACCGGCCTTGGCAGTCATCCCCTCGCCTCCCCGAAGAGTCCCGATTGTCCCTCCGCTCAGCCTTCTCGGGCCTCCTCCGCAGCCTAGGCCGCCTGCTCTGGGGCCCGCCTCAGGCCAGAGGATGCTGTGAAGGACTTGCATCACTGCTCAGCCCAGGAAGTGAGTGCCTGTGTGGCCTGGGGCCGCCATAGCAAAGGACCACAAACTGAGCGGCCTATAACACACAAACCTGTGCTCACAGCTGTGGAAGCTAGGAGTCTGAAGTCGGGGCGTAGGCAGGGCCATCCTGCCTGCAAAAATCGGAGGGAAGAACCCCGCCTTGACTCTCCCAGCTTCTGGCTGACCTTGGCACTTGGCCTGTGGCAGCGTAACCCAAGCTCGGCCTCCATCCTCACATGGCAGTCTTCGCCTGTGGGTCTGCGTCCCCAACCCCCCCGATCTTTATTAGGACGCTAGTCATTGGGTTCCGGATCCCTCCTAATCCAGTGTGACCTCTTCTCTACTTCACCACATCCGCAAAGACCCGATTTCCAAGTGAGGTCGCATTCGCAGGTACCGGTGTTAGGACTTCAACCTACCCTGTCAGGGGACATCATTCAGCCCACAGCAGTTAGCAGCCAAAGCAGAAAGGAAAAAATAAACGAGGGCAACATTTTAATGAAAATACCTTAAAAAACAACAACTATGGTTTGGCTTTAAATGAGCCATTTTAAAGTGGAAACCAGAGAAGGGTAGAGGTTGGGGGCATGGGCCCCTGGATCGTATAGCGCATGAGCTTAAACCCTGCAATGAGCACGTTCTTGCCTTTTGTAAAAACAAGAGTGACGCCCATGCCATTGGACAGTTGGGAGGTGGTGATGGTCAAGGAGCAAGCAGGCAGCACAGATGGTGTTCTGATTGGGCTCTTGACGGCTGGTGCCCTGGGTGTGTGGGGGTGGGGTGGGGGTCACTTAACCTCACTCGGCCACAGTGTCCCTTCTGTAAAATGCGCAGGCTCTTGGAATTTACCTCGGAGGCTTGCAGTGAGCAGTCATTGAAACAATCTCTGTAAAGGAAGATTGGGGGTGGGAGGGGGGGCTGGGGGTATGCCCGTGTTCTGGCCAGTAGGATGGCACCATAATGCCCCTGCCTGAAAGCCCTCCTCCCGAGAGGTGCACAAGCTGGAGGTACCGGGTCCCCGAGTCACTGGATTGTGACATGAGCAAGAAATAACCTTCATTGGGGCAAGCCGCTGAGAGGTGGGGCTGGTTCACTGTCGCAGCAGAGCCTGGCTGTCTTCACTAACACACAGGGCAGGTCCTCCGAGCACAGCGCACAGCGGAAGGAGAGGGCGCTAAGGGAGAGGCACTGCAAAGATTAGAACTTTAAAAGATTAGAGTTAGGGCAGGGCGGAGAGGGGAAGGCACTCCAAACAAGGGACTAGAGAATGCGAATACCTGCAGGCAGAAGAGGGAACCCATCCAGAGAGCAGTCGTGAGCCAGGGGAAATCCAACCCAGGACTGGGACTTTTGAAGTACCCATTTCTGCATTATCACTACCAAGTCTTCCGTGTGAGCCCAGGAAATCGGGAACCACAGGGGTGAGGCCGACTGCCCTCGCTGACACTAATGTGCAGCCAAAGAGTCATTGCCCTCAGGATATTCAAGAAGCTTAAGGTCGCCCTGACCTGTTTGGCTCAGTGGATAGAGCGTCAGCCTGCAGACTCAAGGGACCCAGGTTCAATTCCAGTCAAGGTCATGTACCTTGGTTGTGGGCACATCCCCAGTGGGGGGTGTGCAGGATGCAGCTGATCGATATTTCTAACTCTCTATCCCTCTCCCTTCCTCTCTGTAAAAAAATCAATAAAATATACTTTTTTAAAAAGAAGAAGCTTAAGCAATAAAGTTCAGTTGGTGCCACAGAAAGGTAACCATATATTGCATTCTGGCATAACTGCTCACCACCATTTTCCTAAGTTCTCCTCTAGCTTCTCAATGTCAAAGTTCTCATAGACCTCCCTACCCGGAGGGCAGGGCAGAGCCGCCGGGACTGCGCTGAGGGACCGTGCGGCAGCATGGCAGCATTTGGACGCGCTGGGGGGCAGCGCCCTCAGGCTCCCGCAGCTGCGAGGCAGCTGCCGCCCAGACTCTCGCTCAGCGGCCCGACAGAAGCGGCAGCTTGGACAGAAGTCTCCAGGCTTGGGTTCTGGTGGGGTTTGCAATCACAGCTGTGCTCTTCAGAGAAGTGCTGAATGTGCGGGGGTTCAGAACCAGTCACCCCAAGATATGCGTCAGTGGTACACAGATTACTCTGAGCTAAGGGCAATTTTAGCTTTAGTGTGAGATAAACTTCTGCCTCTCCCTTTCTTTAACCACCTGGAAGAACCCTGGTGCTTGGCCCATAATAAGAGATGAGCAGAGATAACTTCTTTTGACCTCTCTGTAGGGCCAGACAAAGCTCTGTTTATTCAGCATCTGCTCTTCCTACAGCGACCCTTTGTGTGGGAGCCCCTTTCACGTCCTGCGTGGCTCAGAGTTCAGGTTCTGGAAAAGGCTGCACACAAATGAAAGAGACCAGAAAAGTATTAATTTGGGAATACTGGGGGCCAGCCCACCTCTAGAGGGAGGACTACACACTGCGCTCCCTTTTACGGAGACTGTGATACACCCATAGCCTTTAGGCAGGAAATTCCAGGAACAGAACTTTACCTAAGGCAAACGTGGAGGCTGCTTCAGCTAACAAGGTTTCAAGTAAACAGTGAGTGATTAGCTCTGACCTTCCAGAGCAATTAAGGTTGACCAGCCTTCCGGGTTTCCTGTCCACATCTTTCTATTAGTGAGACGACAATCAATTTCCGGCACCTTTGAGACCTCCAAAGCACCTTCCTTCATCCCTAGCTCAGAATGTCTTACATGCCTATGTCCCCTTTCTGCCTCTGCATGTAGGGTCTCTGACTCTCACATGTGTGGGTTTCCCATACGTATGTATGTGTTAAAACTAGTTTATTTTCTTTTGCTGATTTGTCTCATCTCATATAAATTATCGGGCCAGCCAGAAGAGCCTTGAGGGTAGAGGAAAGTTTGCTCCTCCTCCCCAAATGCTGAGATTCAGTACCATCAACCAAATTATTGCCCACCTCACTGTAAGAATTTTTAAGTTCAAATTCCACGTATTAGATGCCTTTGAGTCAACGATGCTGAAGAATTGGTAGTCACTTGCATTTTTTTGTACGTTTCATTAAGCTGGAGGGTCAGTAAAATCCACAGGTGTGCTATCCGTTTGGGCAAGAAGCTGTTGACTGTTCCTCTTTTGATGCTGCCAAGAAAAGGGAAGGAGTTGTTACCTGTTCAAAGTCCATGTGCCTGATGCTTCAAAAGGCCAAAACCCCAAATGTCAAAGGTCTGGAGTAAGGAAAGGGTTATTGATCCTCAAGGCGCCAACCAAGAACATGGGAGCCCTACTGGTACCTCAAATTCATCTTCAGAAAGTACAGAGTTCAGGCTTCTTTTATGCCCTGGGAAAGAGAAATGGGAGTGGGAAGAGGTGACTGCCCATCGCAGACGCCTGGGTGCCCCCGGGGTCTGAGAAAGATTGTCCTAACTGATGTGAGTCAGAACAAGTTCCTGTAAGTCTTTGCTAACCAGTTCATACTTCCTTCATCTCCTCGAGCTACAAGCAGAATTCCTCCAACGATTAGCCTATCTATGAGCCTGAAGGCCATGGGAGCAAAGCAGGCTTCAACAAGATGCAGAGTTCAAGCATTTCATTGTCTCAGAGCCATTTGCCCCTTCATACTCTGCACGTTAAATTGTGTGTAACTAGAAAAGTGTGTTTCATGTTAAGTAAGTCAGACCAAAAGATATCATCAAAAAGAGAGCAGTAAATTATCAATTAAAAATGCTAGCTTTTAGCAGAAACTGGTTTTGCTCAGTGGATAGAGCGACGGCCTGCAGACTGAAGGGTCCCAGGTTCGATTCCGGTCAAGGGCTGTGGGCACATCCCCAGCAGGGGGTGTGCAAGAGGCAGCTGGTCAATGTCTCTCTCTCATCGATGTTTCTGACTTTCTATCCCTCTCCCTTCCCCTCTGTGAAAAATCAATAAAATATATTTTTAATTTTAAAAAATGCTAACTTTTAGCAGTCAGCAGCTATGCATCGCTGCATGTTGCCAAGGACCAAACCAGAGAGGATGGAACCTGCATTGCCACCATTTGTCCACCATCCAGATACCATTGCTGACATGTGCACATAAGGAACTATTTGACATTGAAACTGGGACTCAGAATTGTTGGACATTGAAACTGAGACTCAAACATTTTTTGTCCTTATATGTTTATTTCTAGTATGCAGATGCAAGATTTTTTAAAGAAAAGAAACGAGGGAAAATATATACAGAGGCAAAGAAGCATTGAAAAGACTGTCAAACTACAGTGGGAAGGCAGGGGAGGGTGGGGGCAGGGGCTGTAAGAGATCAACCGAAGGACTTGTGGGCATGCATATAAGCATAACCAATGGATACAAGACACTGTGGGGCGGGGGGGGGGGGGGGGGGGAACAGGTGAGGGCATGTGCTGGGGGATAGGGGAGGTCGGAGGGAGGTCAACATGGGGGGGAAAAGGAAACATGTACTACTATTTGTAATACTTTAAACAATAAAATAAATTTAAAAAATAAGTCAGACCAAAAGATATCAAAAAGAGAGCAGTAAATTACCAATTAAAAATGCTAGTGAAAGGGCAGAGCGGGACCGAGTCCACTTTGTACCGTGTCCTCCATCTTGTGTAACTGTCTCCTCTTCCGAGAAAAACCACAGGATGTGTCAGTTACTCAGCCCGCCCTTAATTCAGCCAATGGGAATACAAGGGGAACTAACCTAGGCCAAAAGTATACTGATCACATCCTGTCTTTGTGTAACCAGACCCTAGCCACACCCCCTGCCTTTGCGCCACTAGCCCCAGCCCTCACCCAACCAATCAGAATCAGCCAACTCAGCGGTTCGAGTATGGCCCCATCTCCCGACCCCTAGCCCTATGAAATTATTTGTGCTTTTGAAACTTGCCCTCTTTTTGCATCCTACCGCTGCGTCCGTGGAGGCAGAGAGCCAAGCTAGCTTGTAATAAAGGCTCTTTGCTTTTGTATCGGACTCTGCTCCCTGGTGGTCTTTGGGGATCTTGAAATCTGGGCATAACACTAGCTCTTAGTTCTAAAACAGCTCATGTGCCTACAGCAGGGCCCCCTCCTCAGATGACACAGGGCATTTGGAGTCCAGCTTTTCCGATGAGATGACGAGAGTGGATGCCTATGCAGGTGAGACCAGGGAGAATGCAGCACTGAGGGGCCAGGCACGCAGCTTTGGCCTGGGGATATGTTTTGTTTGTTCCACACCAACTGGCCTTAAGTGTGTTTTCTTTGTTTAGTTTTATTATCAACTTTTAAAGAATAGGAAGATGTCAGATAAAAATCAAGATCGCTGGCTTTCCTTGACATCTTAAATATCTGGGGAAAGTGGGTCTAAAAGCCCACAATGGAGGCAGAAGAAAGCCACACAGGGAATCACGGGGACTGGATCAAGAACAAAACGGAAAGCCAGGCCAGTCTTGCTCAGTGGTTGAGCATCAACCTATGGTCCAGAAGATCACGATTTGATTCGAGTCAGGGCACAAGCCAGGCTGCAGGCTCCATCCCCAGGAAGGAGCGTGCAGGAGGCAGTCGATCGATGATTCTCTCTCATTATTGATATTTCTCTCTCTCTCTCTCTCTCTCTCTCTCTCTCTCTCTCTCTCTCTCTCTCTCTCTCCCTTCCTCTCTGAAATCAATAATATATATATATATATATATATATATATATATATATATATGTATTTTTTAAAGAGTAAAATGGAGCCGAACCGGTTTGGCTCAGTGGATGGAGCGTTGGCCTGCGGACTGAAGGGTCCCAGGTTCGATTCTGGTCAAGGGCATGTACCTTGGCTGCGGGCACATCCCCAGTTGGAGGTGTGCAAGAGGCAGCTGATCGATCTCCCATCGATGTTTCTGACTTTCTATCCCTCTCCCTTCCTCTCTGTGAAAAATCAATAAAATATACTTTAAAAAAAAAAAAAGAGTAAAATGGAGAGACACTTCTTTTACATTGGTGGCTATGGGATAGTTAATGATGGACATTTATAGCACAGCGAGATGGTGTGGAGGAAGTAAGATAGCCATGAGGGTGTCCGTGTTCCGGTGCAGCTAGCCTGCCTGGAAGATGCCTGGGAAAGGAGAAACACTGACATTTCAAAGGTATATCTTAGATGCAAAAAGACAGCTCACTGACGGTAAAGATTGACCTTTGTGGGGGAAAATATTTGACCTTTGCCTAGGAAGCTACAGGCCTCGGATGTGACCGCCAGCCATGAATTGCTTTTAGTTAGGAATTTTCATGCTCAGACCATTATTGGTTGTTACCTTCGGTCTCTAAGTTTGTAAGGCCCACCATTCTCCCCTCCCCTGAGCTTGTCAGCTTTAGTATGTGCCCTCTCCCCCTTTTCTAAAGACTAGTTTATTGACTTTGAGAGAAAGAGAGAGAATCAATGTGAAAGCACAACTTTGATTGGCTGCCTCCTGCATACCGCCCATCAGGAATCAAGCCCACAACCTGGGCATGTGCCCTCGACCAGGAATTGAATCAGCAGAGGCCTTCTCCCCCACCCACCCCCTGCCCCGCACTCCCCCCCCCCCCCAGCCCCCGTGCCCTGGATGACACCCAAAGGGGTTGTGGCCTCTTTTCTGTGCCAACTTCCCCAAGAGCAGGAGCAGCCTGAGGTCAGTGAGGTGACCAGGGAAAGCCACTCTTTTATCTTTTAATATGTGTGTATTGACTCGGGAAGGGAGAGGAAGAGAGATAGAAAACCGATGATAGCAAAACATCTTTCGCCTGCACTTTTTCCGAGGGGACTTGATTGCCAACCTAGTGATGATACCACCCACAGGCAAATTAACCCACCCCTGCACAGGGTTGTATCACTCCCTTGTTCTCCAAGAGATCAACTATTGAAAGCTCCTTAACAGGAAGTGTTCTCAGAAGGGCTAAATATAGACCTGTGTTTACAGAACTGAATAAGCAGAAAGAAAACCTGAACAGAAGGAGCTGAATGGAGAAACTTTCTCCTCAAACAGGTTGGTTTGTTTTCAGCAGGTATGAATGTGCATTTTGCTGTATGTGTGAATTTCTGGCACACTAGAGTTACCTGTAATTTTTTTTTAAATCTGCTAATGATTGTAGGGAACAGTTATAGGGTTAAGCCCCAGACTGACCTGCTGGCAAAGCCAAAAACAAGTCTCAGCTTAGAGGGCAGAGCCCTCTTGGCATAATTAAGCTTTACCTTAGGATGCTCCCTAGATCCTTCCTGGACAGCTAATGGGCTGTGGGAGGTGCAGCAAGTGCTGCCAAAACAAGTGAAACTCACAAGAACATTGTAACTATGGTGACCACTACCTTGTTTACCTCTGGCTATAAAATAAAGGCTGGGCGTGCCCTCTGGATCTCCACCTAGACCAGTGACCGGCAAACTCACTAGTCAACAGAGCCAACTATCAACAGTTCAACCATTGAAATTTCTTTTGAGAGCCACATTTTTTAAACTTAAACTTCTTCTAACGCCTCTTCTTCAAAATAGACTCGCCCAGGCCATGGTATTTTGTGCAAAAGCCACACTCAAGGGGCCAAAGAGCCGCATGTGGCTTGCGAGCCGCAGTTTGCTGGCCACTGAGCTAGACCCAGCTTATTCTCTTTGTCTTTTCTTCGTCCTTCGCTGGCCCTGTCTCAGGGTCACCGAACCCTGGGCTGTGCTCACACAGCACAAATGATGCCACAGGTACTTCTGATGCAGTCGAATTATGTAAGAACCTGCAGCTGTACTTACCCACTTTCATTAGAGGTAAACCCATTGGGTAGCCTTATAGACTTGGAAATGATCAAATACAACACAGACTTTTTGCAATAGAAGTTTTGAATTTAAGACATTTTGAAGAGTACGATTTAAAGAGAGAGGGACAGCTGGCAGTTCTAGTGTTCCTTCTTGCACAGTGATTTTTTTCCTCCGGGCTCCCCCACTTTAGAGCTCACTGCTCTCGGGTGTTTGGAGGAAGGTGGGTTGTTCCCACAGTTTTGGGGAGGCAGATTCCTCCACCACTGACCAGCCGGTTTGTAGACCAGCACTTCCTGTGGGGTACCACAGAGGGTCCTTTAAGCTGCTGTTTCGTAAACAGAATGCAGTGCTCTCTACCACACCTTTATTTATTCTATTTACTTTTGGGGAATGTTGGTTATGACTCAGTAAATTTATATTTATGTGCCACTAATCAGCCCCCCCCCCCCCCTCCCAAAGTGGGTCTAGCCCCAACAATTTGGCTCAGTGGATAGAGCATCGGCCTGCAGACTCAAAGTCCCAGGTTTGATTCTGGTCAAGGGCGTGTACCTTGGTTGTGGGCACCTCCCCAGTAGAGGGTGTGCAGGAGGCAGCTGATTGATGTTTCTCTCTCATCCATGTTTCTAACTCTATCCCTCTTCCTTCTTCTCTGCAAAAAATCAATAAAAAAATATTTTTTAAGTGGGTCTAAATCATCATAGTTCATTTGCTATGAGAAAGTATGGGTTCAACTTTTTGTTTTAGAAAAAAAAGTATTTGGAAAATTTATCAAAAATAATGTATACATGTTCATTAGCATTTTTATGGGGAACAATCAGATGGTACAATGTAGGCCAACCAAGTAAGTCAAACAATGTAGACATAAAGATAAATGAATAAGAAGGAAATATCTCTGGACAGTCAGGAATGGGGCTCCATGGGGATGCTTGCTTGTTGAGATGCAGAAGAAATAAAATAGGTGAAGGAGGAGGAAAAAGCAGCACACTGAGAGGAGAGGAGACAGCAATTTCAAGAAAAGCTGTGGACCAATTTTCTGATAACCATATCACCTCTTACACGTAAGCTTCGCTCTGGTGTTCTATTGCAACATCCAATCTTACCAAAGTGGACTGGACTTTGATTTGGAGGAATGGTGACCCAATCTTATTTTGTCTTGATGACGTTTTGGGAGGAGCTGAGTATCTCCAGGAAATAATACCAGCATTTTACAATGGAAGACTAATTGGAATGTGAATAAAAGTGCTATTGGCTAAGGGCCTGTATCCACTGCTTATGTCTGATTTGAAAATCTGACCCAAATATCTGACAATCAAAGACAAATATCTTTCATCTTGTCATTTCCCCCCCCCACAGTTGTGCCATCTGGCTCATTTTACCAGAAGAAAACTTGGCACACACAGTCAACCAGAATGGCCAGCAGTTCTCAAAACATCTTACTTTCTCTTTGCCAAAAACAAAGTAACAACCGATTTCAAAGTGGTAGTACTTAAGTAAAACAAATGACTCGAGGGTGGCATTTTTTTAAGAAAAATAGGATTGGAAGAGCATTTTGGTGTCATCAGCTATCACAAACCATGTTCACAAGTAAAACCTAATTTATATTTCTTTGTGTTTGTCCCTGAATTTTCAACGTAATTTGACAAATACCTTTTGAACTCCTGCTACGTGAAATGGAATGAGCCAAGCACTAAAAGGATACCACGTGGAAATGGCTCTAACTCAGTGAGCGTTAGATTCCGGTGGCTTAACCCAGTGGAAGTTAAGTTCATGCCTACTTACCAGCTCAGCGATGCTGTTCTAGGTCAGCAGACACTTTGTTGTACCTGGAGATCTAGGGACAGGACTCCTTCCATCGTTTTTTTGTTTTGTTTTGTTTTAATAGATTTTTATTGATTTCAGAGAGGAAGGGAGAGGGAGAGGCAGAGAGAGATAGAAACATCAATGGTGGGAGAGAATCATTGATCGGCTGCCTCCTGCACGCCCCACCCTGGGGATCGAGCCAGCAACCCGGACATGTGCCCTGACTGGGAATCGAACCATGACCTCCTGGTTCATAGTTCGAAGCTCAGCCTCTGAGCCACACGGCAGGGCGGGCTTCTTCTGTCTTGAGTTACTGCCGTGCTCCTTTGCGTGGCAGATTCTTCTTCCTCAAGCTGCTGAGGAAGTGGACAGGTGAAGAAGGCAGTGCTTGCTTCTTAAAACACCCAGACCAGAGGTGACACCCATCACTTCCACTTACATTCAACTGCCCAGAACAAGTCACTTAGGCACGTGTAGCTTGGATGTATGACGTGTCGGCCAATGTCCCTGGCGGGGCTGCACTTTCCTGCAATAACGTGACACTCGGGAAGGCGGGGAACACACTTGAGGTCTCTGTCCACATTGTGTAAGGTATGTAGCTTCTACCATCAGAGAACCTTCGCCAGAGCAGAGAAAAAAAGTTCACAGGAGAGAAAGATTATGGAAGAGGCGGCCTTTGAGATGACCCTCGATTGGCAGTCAGAACTGCCAGACAGGTTGTTATGAAGGGCTGTCAGATGAGGTGAGGGCACTAACAAGGCATGGAGGTGGGGAGGGAATGTTGAGGACCTAGTTCTCCTGGAACGAAGCTTTGCATCGGGGAGCAAGCCTGAGAGGTCACTGTTGCATGAGGCCTTGATGGTCAGGAGAAAGTGAATCCCATGCCTACGTCATCACGATTGTCACGCCTTCTGAACACGGGGCCCTGAACAATGACAGCATTAATCCCTGGCCGGGAACAGACAAGACATTCAGCAGGAAGGGGTTTCATCTTCCAATAGCAACAATAACGACCGCATCGTACTGCATTTATAGGCCGTGATAGATTCCAAAATTTTGCGTTTGTTCCTCTGTGTCGTGATATTTGGAAAATGCAATCTACACATCCCCACCACAGTCTTTCTCCTCCTCCCAGGCTTATCGCACATAGTTATCTGGAGATGCCAGGGGAAGCCTCAGCACCGACTCCACAGCCAGCAGTGCTTTCTCGGGAGGGACAGGGGACCCTCCCAGGGCTGTGAGCTCTGTCTGAATGCCGACCACAAACCCTGCACACTCCACCAACGTGATCTCCTCCTTCAGCAGACCGTCGGGTGGCCACAATATTAGGGTCAACAATGGCCTGCGATTCAGACCAGAGATCTAACAGGTGTGAATATCTGTTTAGAAATATTCAGGTGCATCTGAAACCGGTTTGGCTCAGTGGATAGAGCGTCGGCCTGCAGACTGAAAGATCCTTGGTTCGATTCAGGTCAAGGGCATGCACTTTGGTTGCAGGCACATCCCCAGTAGGGGGTGTGCAAGAGGCAGCTGATCGATGTTTCTGACTTTCTGTCCCTCTCCCTTCCTCTCTGTGAAAGATCAATAAAATATATTTAATTAAAAAGAAAACAAATATTCAGGTGCAGAGAGATGGGAAGGGTCTGGGGAGCCTTAGGAAGAGAACTGGACTAGAAAGTGAACTTTTGGTGGAGGTGTGTAGGCTTCTAACGCCAGTGTTCTGTGAATTGTGACTTTGGTGTCTATTTCTCCACGTCAGTGTGGCTTTAAAATATACCCAGGTAGAACACTTAAGAAATTCTGACTGTAAGTGGGATCGGACCATTTGCATTGTGTTGATATATCGCTGTTGTCTTCCCATTTTGGAACAGGGTAGGAAAGAAAACAACAAATAGATTTCAGAGAAATGCTGCCTTCGTCTCTTCCACAGAAGTCTTACTTGAGGTGCTTTGACCTTACCTGGTACTTTCTTATTCTTTCCATTCCATTTAATGTAATGCAGTTTGGCAAAACTGTTTTTAAGCCATTGTTACTTTGGTTTAAAATAGTCTATGTAGGCATGATACAGAGTTTAGTTACACAGAGCTCTTAATATTATATTTTTAATCTTATTGGCTTCATAATATAAAAATTATAAGCAATAATTTTCACAACAATCAATTTTTTAATAAATTCATATTCAAGACAGTTTTTTCCACCAAAAATGTTAAAAGATAATAATTAGAGTTGGTGAGGATATTATGAGATGAACATTCTCATTTACTAATGCTATTAATTTAAATAAGAACAAACTTTCTGAAAAGCACAGACCTAGGTTGTGGGTTCAATCCCCAGCTGGGGTGCATAGGGGAGGCAGGCAACCGATTGAACTTTTGCACATTGGTATTTCTCTCGCTCTCCCTCTCTCTCCCTTCCCCTCTCTCTGAAATTAATAAACATATTCTCAGTGAGAACAACGACAACATTTGGTTAGTATCCTGGCTGGGTCTCATTTTCCTCATTTGATTCGAAAGGGGTCGCCATGTGCTAACAAATCGGGAGGCTGGCATGGAGTACCTGCTTCATAAATGCTCGTTTTCTCAGTCACCCAACACTTGCTCGGCATGCTGCTGGGTTGCGCTGGACCCCCCGGTTTGCAGGTGCTGGGTCTGGACCCCCATTCTGAGCTCTGCAGCTGGAAGTAGGGGGCGACTTTTGTAAGGGCTGAGCCACTTCAGCTTTGAGACTTGAAATGAGGGTTCAGGTGGGACCTTGGTGCAGCAGCACGGGTGGCCAGGCCCAGGGGTTCCCTGGACCATGCTGAGAGAACCAGGCGGCCCAGGGAGCCAAGCAGGGCACAGGCGGAACCCGGGCAGATGCTTTTCCTTTGTGCCCGCTTCTCACCTGCCCACCAGACTTTTTTCCTCTACCCCACCCTTCAGAAAATCGTTAGCGAGACAGTCTCCGTGCTTGGCGTCCGAGTTTGAATATTAAATAAGCTATTGAGTCTAATCTTTTTTTAAAAAATACACACAATTTTTTAAAAAATTGATTTCAGAGAGAGAGAGAAACACAATGATGAGAGAGAATCATTGATCGGCTGCCTCCTGCACGCCCCACAGTGGGGATCCAGCCCACAACCCGGGCTGTGCCCTGACCAGGAATTGAACCATGATCTCCTGGTTCATAGGTCAACGCTCCACAAGGAGCCAACATCGGCCCAGCTTGGCCACAATGAAAAAAGAAAGAGTTGAAAGCTGGGGGAATTTTAAAGCTGGGAGGGACATGGCCACACTGCATTTCAGAGCGCAGCCTCTGGGGAAAGGATGTGGTGGAAGCACTGGATCCTGGGAGAGCAGCGGGAAGGCCTCCCCTGGTCCAGACCTGGGTAGATGAGGGTGGGATGAGCTCAGAGAAACGGGAAGGGGGCGTGACAGCGCCTGGGAATTCAGGCGCGGCTCTTCGTTCCTGACACTGTCCCCTGGGAATCCTGGGCGGTTTCCAGCTCGGCATGTGGTTAATGTTGCCCAGAGAGATCGTTTGATTCAAGAGTCAGGATCACATTGACTGCTTGTGACTGTTGCCCTGTAGAACTCTGGGACGGGGTTCTCTGCCCCTTCCTCCTCCCCCCTTGCTTTCTTTTATTTATTTTTTTCTTTTCTTCCTTTTGAACAGTAGCATTGATTCTCTTGAATACTGTCATTCATATTCACAGTTGCAATTCTCTTAAAGCCAATTAGAGAAAGTACCGATTCAGGGAATATCTCTAGAAATTCAGAAACTTTCTATTTATCTTTCTTTTATCTCCATTCCATGAAATTTCCCAGCAATGATATCATTGTCCAGAAATGCATCCTGGGTGAAACCTTTTTGCATCTCCACAGTGGAGAAAAACAGTTGTAGTGAATGCTTGCTTTGTATAAATGCCATTAACACGTGACTTCTGGAGAATGTGTCATAAGGGATGAAAAAAACAAGGCTCCCCTGAAATTCAGGTGCTGGGTCACATGGTACTTTCCAGTGAGGGACTGTGAGGCATACCACACTCTTGGCACAATTCAAATTTTCTCTCAACAGAGTAACACAGTTCTTTATGTCATTGGCTTTGGGGGTTATTTGTGAAATGTGGAAATTATTGAATGCCAAAGGCCAAGAATTTCTTCTAAATTAATCATGAATGGCCTTCAGTAAATAATGTTGCTTGTTAAAAACCACCCTTCGTATTACAATTTACAAACCATCAAATCCCATGTGTTTGTCCTTCGCTATTTCATTTATTTCTTCAAGTTTAGATAAATTATAATTCCTCTGAAGATGTCATAACTGCTTGTTTCTGTTTTCTGCTGCTTTGCTGACTTGATTTATATTTTTATTATTAAATCTATCTAAAGCTTTTTTGTATAATATAAATTAAATTGTTTTCCAATATTGCTGGCAACCAGAAATAAATCCAGAAGAGGTTTCACTTCTCCATAAAGTAGATAATTTGCATATTTTTAAAAGTACTAAACACAGTATGAATGTGAGGGAATTTAAGCCAAAGGGAAAAATTTTTTTAATATATATATTTTCATTGCTTCCAGAGAGAGGAAGGGAGAGGGAAAGAGAGATAGAAACATCAATGATGAGAACCATTGATCAACTGCCTCCTGAATGCCTTCTACTAGGGCTTGAGCCCTCACCTGGAGCATGTTCCTTGACTGGGACTTGAACTGTGACCTCCTGGTTTGTGAGTTGCCACTCAACCACTAAGCCATCCATATCAGCCAGGCCAGAGGAAAAAATGTTTTGCCTTAGAAAATATTTCAAGTACAGTAGTCACATAACTGATTTCCTTTTGAGGATAGGATCCAGGAAAACTACCCTATGTAAAACAGATGAATGTTTTATCTGAAAACTTGGTCCATTTAAGAAACAAATTAACTACCAACCACTTATTTAAATGCCTATATTAGTTACTGTGGCACAAATTATACCCAATAGACGTTTCGTGCTAAGAAAAGCCATGACGTATGTAAGATGAGTTCCTTCCTTGTGATTATTCTCTTCAGGAGCTAGAAAATAACTACTTAGAAAGATTATGCATGAGGGTAATTGTTCTTTAATGGAGAAAAACTAGGGAAATAATTATAAGATGAAGAAGATATTTCCTAGCCATCTGGCACTTAAAATAAACAAAAAAGGGAAACTACTATTTTTTCAGAAAGACTTGGAAGTAATACCACAAAACAATAATACACACACAAAAGAACTTTCCAAGAAGAAATCAGAGATTATCATATGTTAAAGTTCTTTCTAGAGCCATCAGCAAGACGTGTTTTACTATTTTGGTCAATCACCTTTAGCTGGCATTCCTACACAGCCAAGGTGGAAGGACACACCCAAATCTGATGTCAGTCATTGGACGCAGGAGATGTCAACAGAAAGACATTTCCTGCTAGAGGGTGGGCAGAGAAAAGCAGTTTTTGAATTTCTTACTTTGTTTAATGCACTGAAGAAATATTAGTAAGCTAATAAAGTAAGCTAATAAAGCTATGAGCCTACGTAGCCTTTATTCAGTTAACATTTCATTGATGTTCTCTGCTGCTGGAGTGGTGGTTTTCCTTAAGTCTGTAGATATCAGACTTAACGGGGACTATGCCCGTTGGAGGTCTCCAGCCCTGCCTCAGAGGAGCCGCTGAGCTGGGCAGGTGTAAGGTGGCTCCTCATTCTTTGTCACTCATCACATCATTCAGAAAGCTGAGTCTGTGTCCCTTCCCTTCAGCCTGGGCAGGCTCCGGGACTGCCCTGAGCAACAGGATACATGGCAGGAGCAGTTTCAGTGCCTGGGTCTTCATAGACTGGCCACTTCTACTTTTTTCCTTATGGAAGGTTCACTCTCGAAGCCCTGAGCCACCATGCTGTGAAGCTAGCCCCACGGAGCGGTCCTGTGGAGAAACCGAGGCCCAGCCAGCACCCAACTGTTCTGACCAACCTGGTCCAAGTGTCTGATCTGTGAGTGAGGAAGTCATCACGTGACCCCCTGCCTCAGAAGCCATGTGACTACACCGCCAGCATAGTGGTTAGACAGTCATATATTTGACAGTATTTTCAGTATCCACCTGGCCCCATACATAGTCATTACAGTATTATTGACTGTATTCCCTCTGCTATATTTTATATCCCCGTGAGTGTTTTATAACTAACAATTGAATTGAGGTTTTTTTTTTAACAAGCCTCCCAAACCCAGAAAATATGAATAATCAATCCTTCATCACACATTTTTCTTTTACTTTCTATTCTTGAGACTAAGATTCTAGATGCTAGAGTTATCCAAAATAGTATTATATCTAGGTATCAGTAGCTAGAGACATCTTTTATCATTTGTCCACAGAAACCTCTTTGATTAGTCCCCGCCCCCAACCCTCCCAATTGGCACAGTAGGCACAAGGAGAAGCAGGATATCAAGGCAGAGGTACACAGAGAATCCTTCTTACTACTTTGTATGTTGGTGGGAATTTGTGTCTATTTTTTCTTGTTAGTGAAAGCATTTAAAGGTAGGAGTGTACTTCTTTGGTTATGAGGAATTTCTTGCCTTTTCCAAAAAAACTGGCCTCAAGTTTTATTTGATATTGTATTAAATAATGTTTAGTGTTTAGTTCTAAATATAAGCAGTAACCCTTAGCCATAGAAAATTGTAAAAACCCAAGAAAGAAATGCCAGTTTGGAGAATGGTGAGCCAGCTGCTTTATGGATGCCTTAAAAAAAAAAATGTGCCTTGAAGAACTTCTGACAGTGGAATTGGGGATGGGGGGCAGATAGCAGTGCATTCCACAGGTGGAAGCAGCGGTGTAAAAATAAAAATATTCAACACGGTTCACAGTGCTATCAGAGAAAAGCATAGATGATCTTTCTCCATTGCTGGGGGAGTGGGGTTTTTGGGGTACTGCTGGAAGAAGCTTCCACCTCCCCCAGAGGCCCCACCAGGGGGTAAGATAGGGTAGAAAGTTTTGTTTTCCTGGAATTATATCCCTGTGTCTCTAAAGCCCCATCTCCCTTAGTCCACTCCTGAAAGATGCCCAGCGGGGGATTCAGTAGAGCTGAAAGAAAAGCCAGTGTCCAAGGTTTTGTTTCCATGCTGGAAACAGACCGGTCGAGCATCAGGCTGGTCGCAGCCCATCCGTCCATTGTGTGGGGCCCACGTGTCCATGAGCTCTGTGGGTGAATGCAGAGCAGGTCCCTGCAGCAAGAGCCAAGAGTCCTGAAAACACGAGTGCGAGCTTCTTTGTTTAGGAGATTAAGTATCGCAAGTCTTCCGGAGCTTGCAGTAGCCATGCCCACCCTGGCCAATAACCTGTTCCCAGGGATGACTGACAGACAAGTCGCCTTCCCTATGTCACCTTGACTTTACTGGGCATGTTTCTGTTCTCCCCGTCCAGTCCCTTCCCCCAGAGGTCCCGGAGGAATAGATGGGTGGCCGCCTGGGGACTGTTACATTGCAGCCTCCGAGCAATACTGCACAAATGACCGATACCTGGCCTTCCCTTTGCTCCTTTCCAGTTATTTGTAAATAGGTCAGTTTCTGGGTACGTGGAATAAAGATGGACACAGATAAGGCCAGCAGTGAGTTGGGATGAGATTTTGGAGATCACAGATGTTAGTCTAATACAGTGATGGGCAAACTGCGGCTCGTGAGCTGCGGTTTGCCGCTCTGTTGACTGAGTTTGCCGATCACTGGTCTCATGAATTGGGCGTTTATACTCTGCAGGAAATGAAAATCCAAGTTCCACATTTGTCCTTAAAATCTCAACTTCCGCAACAGCACATAGAAGCACAATGTCATATTTGAGACTCACTGTTTGTTCATTTCCTGTGAGACATTTTTGAATATAAAATTGGAGGAAAGACTTGTTTTTGAGTTCCTTCCTGATTTTTGTTTTCCCAATGGGAAAAGGGAAAGTTACACACTTATCTTCTACAATTGGATACAAGCAGAATTCCACATCTGTGCCCAAGTATAAAACACAGTCACAGAATACTGCAATTACAAACACAGAAAAAAGACCATGTTACAATCAGTAAATGTCCTTCGTGTTGTTATCTAAAATCTGAGAAGCTCATAGTTTAGATTGTTTGCCCAGTAAGGTGAAAGAACTTTTTAAATTTAAATCTTGGGTTTAGTTTTTCTTTGTCTAAAGCCTGATCCATTGCCAGTGGTGAGTCAGAGATGTTGGAACTAGTCCATGTGTAACTAGTTATCTGTGTCATGTCTTAGCTTCCTTGGATGGCCAGGACTGTTTCTTATTCACCTACTTATTTGCCAAGAACCTAGCAAAGTGGTCCTCTATAAAATGTTTGCTAAATTATATAAAAAGGTTTCCACCATCTGTAAAAACATGTAAGTCAACAAATAGCATTTTGTGATGTGGATATGGATGTGAACTTTTAGGCTAGTGGTTAGAATCAAACTTCTGGCCACAAGGAACCCAGAAGTTTCCTTAACCCTTTTCCTTGCCTGGGAAGAAGAGCTGAATGAAAGCTATTCGCTGAAGGGCAAAGAAGTTCTGGTAAAGATATCTTTTCAAAATAGTAATAGAAAAGCAAAAACATTTCCTGACAGAAAGTGGCTATCGTTAACTGAAAAGACTGAATAACAGAAACAGTACCACTGAGCCCACACCCCAAAACCCTAAAAAGAAAAGAAGTTGGCCAGTGAATAGCCTACCAGGAGTGTGGGAATAAGGAATTGCTACGTACACATTTTGAAAAATGTCATCCTGAGGGAGAAGGTTTAAGGAGTCCTCTCACTTTTCATTTCTACCCCACCCTCTACAGGCCACCAGAGTGCTCCTCAGAGGCGCTGTATGGATTTCCATAGGTGTTTCTGTTGGCCAGACACATGGGAATCGAAAGAAGAGAGCATGGAATATAATAAAGATATAATTTACAAATGGTTAAAAAAAATAAAGAAGAGAGTGTGACAAGTAGGGCAGGAAGTATCCTTCATAAAAGTTGTCATTGACACCAGCCCAAAGGAAAGAAAGGCCCTTGTCCTAGGTATGTTTCTGCAGGAGATAAGATGGTTTTGTTCTAAACTAAGGAAACAGATGGGGTTCTTGGAACTCTTCCTTTCTGCGATTCCTGGGCATTCTTTATCCTTTCATCATTGTTATTATATATCCCCTGAACTACTCGCTCCACAGCACTGGATTAGACGTGTCATAAAACACGGATCTTAAAGACACAGATTGACCGTGGTCAGAGTCTGAGTGGTGGAGTAGGTCAAAGGGTATAAACTTCCTGTTAGAAGGTGAATAGGTTCTGGGGACTTAATGCACAGCCTCTATGCGGTCTCTATTTTCCATCCTTGATTATCAGGGTTCTCTCCAGCTAGTCTTCAGTTGATTTTTCAGAGTCATTTTCTAGATTTTAGTTATATTTCCAGTTTGGTTCTGGGAGAGTGTCAGTGTCTAATTACATATTTTTGCATTTTTTTTTTAATTGATTTCAGAGAAAGGAAGGGAGATGGAGAGAAACATCTATCGGCTGCCTCCTGCACGCCCCCTTCTGGGGATCAAGCTCACAACCTGGGCATATGCCTGACGGGGAACTGAACTGGAGACCTCCTGGTGGATGGATAATACTTAGCCAACCGAGTCACACCAGCCGAACTCTAATTATGTTTTTTCACTTACTGTCAAACTAACTAAAACCATAAATTGAAGTGCCATCATTCGAGGACATATTTCTGATCAAATGAACCATAAATTCAAATCATCCAGTCAAGCCGTAACACACTCTTTTCAGTTTTTATAGTCATAGGAAGCAATAAATGACAAGGGCTATCATGCAATAAAGCTGTTATCAGTCTGTGAGAAAAGTCCTTCCTATTAATAGTTACATTATAACTATACCAACCTAATAAATTCAGATGCCTATTATATGTTAGAATATTTTCCCATTTCATTCCTACCATCCCTGCATGAATCACACTGGTTCACCTGCTATAGTTTAAAAGATTTTGGCCAGTGGTCAACATAAATGTAAGTGATAGCACATGTAGACTCACTTCTGAAATTACAGGGAGATTTATGATCATAAGACAGTGATACGTGTGGGAATTTCAGTAGCTGTGGAGTTGAGACGACGAGGAATTGGAATGAGAGGGTTAGATTCACCTACTGAGCTAAGAGGAGGAAATTTTAAAGAGAACCACTGGATCAAGATTCCGGCTGAAAAGGGAGAATTTGAATCACTGTAGGTCTCAGATCAGTGATAGCTTAGATGCAAGGTTGCCCAGTGGACATCTGAGGGCCTTTGGCACTGGACAGCTTCTGCTGTGAAATGAGTACTAACTCCTCCTTTCCTTAGGGGACCCTCTGAAAGCACTGAGGTGACAGGTGACAAAAAGCTGGTCTGGCTCAGCGGTTGAGCATTGACCCAGGAACCAAGAGGTTGTGAGTTTGATTCCCAGTCAGGGCATATGCCTGGGTTGCAGGTTCAATTCCTGGTGTGGGCCATGCAGGAGGCAGTCAGTCAGTTACTTCATCTCTCATAGATGTTTCTATCTCTCCATATCCTCCCTTCCCCTCTCTCTAAAAATCAATAAAAATCTATTTTAAAAAAAGAACTTACAAAAATCTTGGTGATGTCCTACACAGCAAGGAACAAATTGTGTGTGTGTGTGTGTGTTTAAAAAAATAATTCCTGTTATTACTCCCTGTTGAGGTGTCACATAATTGAGGAAAACTCATTTTTAGGGATGAAGATAAAAATCAGAACCTAACAATCAATTGTCGGTGGGTTGTGCTTGTCCATACTCAGCCCCCTTCTACCTTCAATTTCCCATCACCAATGTGGAGAATGTGCAAATGCCAGAGACCTCAGGCACGAGAGTGGCCACTGGCATGGAGAAGAGGCACAGGTGAGGGTGCCCCGTTACGGTAGGTTTCATTTTTCCTTTGTGGGCTCTTTGCCTAGGTTCAGGATCGGACTTTCTGTGAGGGCAGAAGCTCAAGTCATTCCCCTCTTATGGTAACTAGGCAACCATAGCACATACTTGACAAATTCTGTCTTCATGGGCTGAAGCTGCACTTACGCATTAATCAGAAGGAAAATCTTAGAAGAGATACAGAAAGTAAATCTAGTTTTCTGTTTGTCGTTATGAAGCGTGGTGCTTACTTTTTAAGAATCACATAATGGTTTGGTGTGGAGGGTGGTGAGTACAGTCCAGAGTAACTTTCTAGCTCTTCCGCCCACCTCAACACACATGGAAGATGATGTTCTTAGAGCAGTTCTACCAGTAAAGAATTTAAGGAAGCGTGATCATGTTAAAGAGTTCCAAGAACCCTTTTAAGGAAGAGCCTTGGATTTATTTTCAAAGGTGAAAAAGAGAAAACCTTCATGCTCTAATTATTGTTAATGACTAATCTCTGTGACTCTCCTCAGCATAGATGGCAGCACACCAGGTGAGCTAATAATACAGCATGAGACACTCTTGTCTAGGAAACTTTTGAAGACTCAAAATCAAGCTGAGGCTGCTCTTCCCACTTTAGAGTTCCAAAGGTTCTGCAGAGCTGTTACCACTCCAGACAGCAGGATTCCTGGACAACTCCCCGAGCCCCCGACAGGAAATACCACCTAGGTGCCAAACTAGAAGATGGAACTCAAGACTAGAGCAGTGTGTGTATGAGATGATGTCAGAGAAGTGCTGGGGACCCTGCACCCAATCATAGGTCGGAGTGACCGTGGGCTGGCATTTTAGAATGCTACAAGGATGAAGGCCATGACAGAGGCTCACACCAAGGAAGTAGTTGGAACAAAGACCTCTGCGTAAGAACAAAATCTTGGAAATAATGACCCTCTGTGGCCAGAGCATCAGATAGACCACATCCTTGGCCTAAAGGAAGTTTGTGCCTTGGGCACTTGGTGCATAAGAAGTAATTTCCTTTGAGAAATGAAGACTCCCTGCAAAGAACTTATATGCATATATGGACACAGGCAATAATGTGGTGAAGGTCTGGGGGTAGGTGTGTTGGGTTAGGAGGGGGTTCAAGGTTGGGGGGTGGAAGGGGACATCTGTAATACTTTCAAGAATAAAGATAAGTTAACAAAGAACTGTAAAAAATTTTCAAATTAAGTTGGAAAGAAATTATATGGCTTTAATAAAGGCATAAGGTATAGAGATACATTTTTGCAGGACAAGAAATTAAATTATTCCAATAATGATTATTTCTGAATGGATAAAAAAAAGGGTTTATGAAAGGTTGTAAAAAAAAAAAAAGGCATAAGGACTAAATTTGTGCTGTCCACATGGCATGAGAATACCGAGCCCAGATATTAATATAAAATCGATTTTGAATAGAAAGAACCCCTGAGAGCTGTGACAGAAGCAAACGCAAAATCTCTCTCAGCAACACTTTCATGACTCAAGGCCCCTTGCTAAAGATGTGCTCACAATTAAAAATTATAGACTTCATGAGAAAACCACGAGGGTCAGGACAGTATAAATGGGAGAATTAGCACCCCAAGAAGTTGAGATAATAGTAAATAAAACAACCAAGTGACAATAAAATAAGAAGACACAAGGAAGAAAAAATGAAAGGAATGGGTTGCTTAGTAAAAAAGAAAGAGATATTAGAATATGACATAAATGGACATCTATCCCTCCAAAGTCACTAATTCATAATGGAAAGTAAGCGACTTTTTTATTGTTATACTTTGGAATAAATTATCTGTAGGGTTTGTGGAAACTCAATTATGTGATTCTCATAAGATTATATTTAAAAGCACCTGATGGGTTTAGTTTAGGTCATAAATGCATAAACACTTCACTGATTTTTTAGCTGCTATATTAATAAATTATTTTTATAGAAATGTTTTTCTAGTTTTTATTTTTTTTCTAATTATAAAAAGAATCTTTATTATTTGAGGCAAATTCTGAGATATGGGGAAAAAAGGAAAAAATTAATAGTCTCACTATCCTGAAAGGCGATTAACATTTTAGTATATTCCCTTCCAGTTCTTGCTGAGCAATGTGTCCTTATGGGGCTGAACTCATACTGAAATACCATGTAGTATATTCTTTATTTTATAAATGTAACATGTCATAATCATTTCCCCATAGCCTTAAAACTTGTTAGAAATAAAATTTAAGTGGTTACATAATATTTTCTCATGGATACATCATGTATTTCATATTGCATATGTCAATTGCTTCAATTTTTCATTGCTATAACTGCAAGAAATATTTGTACATATCTTTTTATGTCCTTAAGCATATAAGGATTATATCTAGCATTTTTTTAAAATCAAGGAACAAGCCTTGATCTTCTACAATTTATGTTTTCAAATGTATTTTATTTTAATTCAACAAAATTTGTTGAGTATCTCTACATGCCAGACAGCTTTTCCCTATAAACCTATGATGGTGATTTTTCCTCTCATTGTCAAAATCATTTCATGCACTATAGAACATTTGGGGTGTGTGTGTGGGTGTGTGTGTGTGTGTGTGTGTGTGTGTGTGTGTAAAGGAGGAAGCACAGAAATGAGGGAATTCAGCTTTCTTCTTGTTCAGTTTTAGGACCTAAACCAGCAAACAGAAAACTACAATTAGAAGAGCATTTGCTGGGCACTTACAACATTTGCAAAACAAGGTTGCTGGTTAGATGCAAAGGTGACCGAGTGTTGGTTTATTCCACTTGACCTTTAAAATATGTTTGCAGTGACCCAGCAAGGCAAATCAGACTACCTCCTTCCCAGACTTTCTTCTCCTAGAATTGTAGGATTTGATGACAACTTTTGTAGCTACATTTTGACGATTATGTTAGCTTAACAAAATGTCTACACAACCAAAACCCACCTATTAGAGCCCCAAACTCCATCTCTTTTATATTTCATTCAACTGACCCTGTGATCAAATGAACCAAATTTACTCCACAGCAACCATTTATAAAAAATGAATGTATTTTAAGTAAGTGAATAACTGATTTTCTGTCTTACATACATAGGTAGAAGTACTGTTTTGCTTATCTTTCAGGTTCTGCAGCAGCAGGGAAAAGAATTTGAAAGTCATAATGTTAAAGTCTGGAAATAAGGTGAGAAGTTGTAGCTAAATTTGGAGTGCGGGGGGCAGGGTCAAAAAATAATAAATTCCCATTATTAAATTCTCATCTCCAGCACTCGGCTGACACAGAGCTCGAACTGTGAGAGCACTGTCTGGGGATGGGTATTTATGCACTCGGTAATCCTAGGGGACATTGCAAGCCCTAGTTGAAGACTCAAGCACTGTAAGTCAATTTGTGATTATATGTATACTAGAAGCCCAATACATGAAATTCGTGCACGGGGGAGGGGGGGCAAGAAGGGGATCCCTCAGCTCAGCCTGCACCCTCTCCAATCTGGGACCCCTTGAGGGATGTCTGACTGCCCGTTGAGGCCCAATCCTGGTAGGATCTTCCTCACAATCCAGGACTGCTAGCTCCAAACTGCCTCCCTGGTTGTCCCTAACCGCTTCTGCCTGTCAGCCTGATCACCCCCTAACCACTACCCTGCCAGCCTGATTGATGTCTAACTGCTCCCCTGCCAGTCTGTGTGCCCCAAAATTCCCTCCTCTGCCAGCCTGGTCACCCCTAACTGCCCTCCCCTGCAGGCTTGATTGCCCCCAATTGCCCTCCCTTGCAGGCCTGGTCCCTTCCAACTGCCCTCCCCTGTTGGCCTAATAGCCCACAACTGCCCTCCCTTGCAGGCCTGGACCCTCCCATTGTCCTCCCCTGCTGGCCGTCTTGTGGTGGCCATCTTGTGTCCACATGGGGGCAGGATCTTTGATCACATGGAGGCAGCCCTCTTGTGTGTTGGAGTGATGGTCAATCTGCAAATTACTCTTTTATTAGATAGGATAGAGGTCTGGTGCATGGGTGGGGGCCAGCTGGTTTTCCCTGAAGGGTGTCCTGGATCAGGGTGGAGGTTCCTTTGGGGTGTGGGGTGGCCTGGGCGAGGGGCCTATGGTGGTTTGCAGGCCGGCCATGCCTCCCAGCGACCCAAGTGGAGGCCCTGGGATCTGGGATTAATTTATGTTCTACAATTGAAACTTTGTAGCCTGGAGTGGAGCCAAGCCTTCTGCTCGCTCCATGGCAGCAGCCATTTCTGTTTGAAACTTTGTAGCCTAGAGTGGAGGCCTAGGCTAGGGCTGCAGAAGTTTGACTTCCTCCTTCGCCCAGGCAACCCTAGCCTCTTCTTTCTCCAACTACATGGCTGCTGCCATTTCTGTTGGGATTATGTATCTTCTATAATTGAAACTTTGTAGCATTGAGTGGAAGCCTCGGCCAGCAATGGCAGGTGGAATGCTTGGCTTCCTCCATTGCCAGGGAAACCCAAGCCTCCCTCCTGCTCTCAGTGGTGGTAGCCATCTTGGCTGGGGTTTATTTGCATAATTTGCTTCTGATTGGCTGGTGGGTGTGGCTGTGACTTGATTGGAGGTATGGTCAATTTGCATATTACTCTTTTATTAGATAGGATAATACAACAGAGTGAGGTGACTTTACAAAGGAGAAATGACAATAGCTTATTGTAAGAAGGGACTCATTTTTGAAGAAAGAAAAGTGACAGTCATGTATACAATTCAGGAAAATAAAGCATCTCTTTACAGGGGAAATGTCTTCTGCACCAGGCGGGGCCAGCTCTATTGGCAAATTCTGTCAAAAGATGAGGCCATGAGTGTATGTCAAAAGGTAATTTAAAGCAGTAGAAATCTATGGAATAGCTAACCACTATGTTGTACACCTGAAGCTAATATAATATTGTAGGTCAACTATAATTGAAAAATAAGACTACTCCACATGGGGAAAAGATACAGAAATTACTGTAATTTAGGACTTAAATAATGCTCCTTAACAACGTTCAATGGTGAAGAAGAGGAAACTCAAAATGAATAACAGGAAAACGACAAGCTGGTTTTCATTCTGCAGGAACAGTTTCTCTTCTGTTTCCACCACTAGCCTGTGACGACTCAGAGATCTAAGAAATGGCTGGAATCAGAAGCCACGAGGTAGATGCTGACCCCATGTGTCCGAGCCCAGGGCAGATCCACACAAAGTGAGGCTTGCTGGAGACCGATGGCTGCCTCTTTGGCAGATTTCTGAAGATGACAGATTCTTCACTCTCTGTTTCGGGGCCAGAAACCTGGAAGGTGCAGAGACAAATGGGGCATGTGCTGTCTCCTTCCTACCTCCTCTGTCTCATATGTTTATGGGTGTTTCTCCCGTTTCAAAACCCGATTAATAGGACTCTCACAATGTATTCACTTTTCCCTTGGAGTCAGGATACACCTTTCAAACCCATAGCCACTTTCCCTGTGCACTAAAATGGAGAGAATATGGAGTTGGGGGCAGGCAAGACCAGGTGTTATGCCCTGAACAAGTGGCCTGTGCCTCACTTTCCTCATCTGGAAAATGAGAAAACTGAGCTCTGTGGGAGAGGCGCCCCAAGCAAGACACCCTGAGCATTCTTTAAATCTTTGTCCTGCTGAATCCAAGGCGCTTGGCAAAACCAAATCTTGGCAAAACACACTTCACCAATAAGGCTGAGGGTGTTTATCAGCTAGGGCTTAACATTGCCTCAGGTGTCTGGGAGAGGGCCTTGAAATGTAAATCCACTTCTCCCTGGGGATGGGGGAATGAATAGGGCCTGGGCCCACCAAAAATCCTTTGATCCTAATGTTGGAGAAACCGCTTTGTATTGTGGAATATAAATTCCTTCACGGTCTTGGGGTCGCTGTGTCTCCATAAGAGAGAGAACAGACCTCCCGCCTGGCCCCAGCTTTTTATCCCTACTTCTGTGTCTTCTTTTCTATATTTCATTTTCTTCATTCCCAGCTCCTCTACTCAGAAACTGAATCCTGTCTCTCTCCACGCTGGCCTCTCCACGTGGGAAAGAGAGAAAAAATCCCCTATAGAGCTCCTCAGGGAGGGATAATTACACATGAAGCTCACTCAACACAGTGTGTGGCACACAATAACTGAGCGGCTGCTTAGTAAGGAAGAGACTGAGCTTGAAGCCAGGCTGCCAGGATTTGAGTGCTGGCTGACACTAACAGCTGTGTGGCCTTGGGCAGGCCACTTCAACGCTGTACCTCCATTTCCTCGTCCCTAAAATGGGAATGAAGAGCGCACCTGCTTTGTGGGGAGATGTGAGAAAAGAATGAGTTAATGTGTGGACAGCACTGAGAATGGCGTCTGGCACACAGTAACTTCTCCACAAAAATCTTCGCCATGCCCTAGAATAAAAATTAGCAAATTATTTTTCCCATCTCATGAGGTTGTTGGGAGATTTATATAAAACAACCCATAAAAGTACATAAGAAAGCTTCTAGTTCAAAGTTAGATATTACTTTGGTGATTATTCTGACTATGATTATTGGTATTTTACTGTATTGCATAGTTCTGTAGTATAAGACAGATTTTTACGTTTCTACCAACAATAATGTGTTATTAGTAATTAATTAGATGCTGACATGAGTTGGTATAAACCAGGGGTGGACAATGTCTGGTCCATGGTTGTATAAGGCCCGAGAAATCATTTGGTCTGACCCTGTCAAAGCAATGCCAGGGCATACTCGAAATTCAACATATCTAGGAGATTCTTCATAGCAACATGAATTTCTAATAAGTAAATTATATTAAGCGAATGATGTTATATATACCCAAATGGCCTTTGGCAGAAACAGTGTTTTCATATATGTCTGAGAAAACATCTGAACGGAAAGGAGTTACAATAATATAATGAAAGAAAACACAACATTGATTAGCCTCTCTTGAAATGCCTTATTTTACTGCTTCCTGACTCTATAATACAGACTTTCTGAGTTTTCAATGTTTTGCCGTTTGAGCGAGTGAAAGATCTATTTGTTTCCTGCAGTGATTTGAGTCAGGCCCTGGTAATCAGCTAAAGTGAGCTCTGGCACTTTTGAAACAGTGTCTGTTGACAGAAATATATTTGGCATCACCGGGGAGTTTCAAACTAGGGACAAACAATGTCATGCTCCCTCAAGCCCAAGATGACAGTATTATTACGGAGCACAAGCGCGGCTAAAAAGTTGCATGCTATCATTTCTATACTGAACACAGGGTCATGTTAGTGTCTAGTGAGCAGTTACAAAGATTAAACTCTAGTTTTGCAAGTCGGTGAAAATCAGTGCCCTCCCTCCCCTCACCCGGAGGCATATCTGACTCACATATCCTGGAAGATGTGGCTTCACAGGAGGTTTTCTCTTGGTCTTGCCTCGGTATTTCTGGTGCAGAAAATCTCCTAAGGGTGAAATTAAACTGAAAGTCTGAGAATTCAGAAACTGATTAGCTTGGGAAGAATGTGTGTGGCTCTGGGTCTTGTACAATAATTCTGTGTTTTTCTAAGTGAAGAAGTAACACGAGGAGGCCCCGACTTTGTCACCTTGCCTGGGTTTCAGGTTTTCCGAAGGCCTTCCCGAGGTCAAGAGGAAATAACAAACCAAACCAATCCAGAAGCAGAAAGAAAAAGAAAAGAAAAAACAATTCCAAAAGACGCTGACTAAATTTGTGTGTTTTTTTTTTTTTTAAATAAGAGTTTGGGCCTTAGCTGGTTTGGCTCAGTGGATAGAGCATCGGCCTGTGGACTGAAGGGTCCCAGGTTCGATTCCAGTCAAGGGCACATGCCAGGGTTGCAGGCTCGGTGCCCATTGGGGGCATGCAGGAGGCAGCCGATCAATGATTCTTTCTCATCATTGATGTTTCTCTCTCCCTCTCCATTCCTTCTGAAATCAATAAAAATACATTAAAAAAAAAAAAAAAAGAGTTTGGGCCAAACTGGTGACATATGCCCAGGAGCAAGATATCAAATGCTCCTCTGTGGTATATTTTATTTTATTATTATTATTTTTTAAATCCTCACCTGAGGGTATTTTTCCATTAATTCTTTTTAGAGGGAATGGAAGAGAGAGGGAAAGACAGAGAAATACCAATGTGAGAGAAACACATCGATTGGTTGCCTAGGGCCCTGGCAGGAAGGAGCCTGCAACTGAGGTACATGCCCTTGACCTGAATGAAACCCCTGGATCCTTTGGTCCACAGGCCGACGCTCTATCCATTGAGCCAAACTGGCTAGGGCTGTGGTATATTTTATTTTTAAATATTTTTTATTGAATTTTTACAGAGCAGAAGGGAGAGGGATAGAGAACTAGAAACATCTAGCGAGAGAAACATCAATCAGCTGCCTCCTGCACACTCCCTACTGGGAATGTGCCCCCAGCCAAGGTACATGCCCTTGACTGTAATTGAACCTGGGACCCTTCAGTCCGCAGGCTGACACTATCCACTGAGCAAAACCAGTTAGGGCTGTGATATATTTTAAATCTCAATATCTAGTAAGTAAACAATTCAACCCACACAAATAGTGTAATTAATATAATTACACTATTCCCAAGGTGATTAGGGGATTTATTTACTATTACTATTATTTGTTAGTCTTCACCCGAAGATGGTTTTTACATTGATTTTTAGAGAGAGTTGAAGGGACGGAGAGAGACGCAGAGAAGGAAACATCAATGTGAGAGACACATCAATTGGTTGCCTTCCACACCCGCCCCGCCCCGGAATAGGGATTGAGCCTGTAATTGAGGTACAGGTCCTTGACTGGTATTCAACCTTCGACCCTTCAATTTGAGGTCTCACACTCTAACCACTGAGCATCTGGCTAGGGCATTAGGGGATTTATTAAAAATATCGGTCCATAGTTCATGACGGCTGTGACCCAGTGATGAGAGGGTAAGTCATGACTTAAGTTGGACAGTTTACTGTCTTTCTTCAACCCACCAACCCTTCCCTGTAGCTACAGATAACAGCCTGGTGCACTGAGGCTTTTTGTGACAATGAGGACGCAGGCCAGTGGCCCTCCTGTGGTTCCCATTCTTAGGCCCATCTATGAGCATCCAGCTCATAGAGTACCACTGCCTGACTTATTAATGGCCACTCTCCCCTGTGGTCGAGTGAGTGAGTCAGCCCAAAACGTTAGGCAAACTGGCACACTTATGGCATATTTTTTTTTATGTTTCTGAAAATTTTTTACATATGGATTCTTTTTTTTTTTTTTTTTTTTTTTTTAGAGAGAGAGAGATCAGTTTGTTGTTCCACTTATTTATGAATTGATTGATTGATTGATTCTTGTATGGGCCCTGACTGGGGATTGAACCGAAACCTTGGCGTGTTGGGAGGATGCTCTAACCAGCTGACCTCCCTGGCTAGGGCCTTGTTTTTTTGTTTGTTTATTTGTTGTTATCAGTTTTATGGGTTTGTTGCTCTTTGAGAAAGATAATCAGTTTGGTCTCCTGTTTTCAATGAACAATAATCAAAATGCAGCCTATAGGAGAATGACAAGTAAGTAAATGTTAATAGAATCAGTAGGCCTTGGGTAAGGGGCTGTGCAGAACATGGAAAGACTAAGTAGGAGGCAAAAGTAAGTTACTTACATTCTTTTAAAAAATATGTGTATTGTTGAAAGTATTACAGATGTCCCCTTTTTTTCCTTATTGACCCCTTCTGGCAAGCTCCCCATCCCCCATCCCAGGCCTTCACCACACTATTATCTGTGTCTATGGGTTATGCATATATGCATACAAGCTCTTTGGTTAATCTCTTCCCACCCACCCACCCAGTTACTTACATTCTTAAAGGAAGTTACTGATGGGGCCTCTTTCCATGAGAGAGGACTGACTCCTCATTAGCATAAGAGGGGGTCGGAAACTAACAAAAGCCTCCTGAGAGGAGCTTGCAGTTCAAAGTTCGGTCCCACACTGGGCTGTGTTATTGCTCCTGCAGCATTACCTCTGACTAGATAGGAAATCAGAGATGTCCACATTGGGCGGGTAGCCATGAACTTTATTCCCATACTTGAGTAATGGAGATTGTCCACTTCCCTGAATTTTTATTTGCAGATATCAGATGAGGTGGCTTTCATTTCTCCATTCCTCGGGAAGTCAGGAATGAGGAAGAGAGAGAGAGAGAGAGAGAGAGAGAGAGAGAGAGAGAGAGAGAGAGGTGAGGTGGAATCTTGGCAGTTGGAACGTTTGAGCTAGGAAGGCTTGAGTTGGGGTGAAGATTGGAATTTGGGTCTGAAACACACAGAGAGAGGGAACAGACATAAGGAAGGGGAGGGGTAGCAACCAGCTGGCCTTAAAATGGAGAAGCAAAGGTCCTGCTGAGTGATCCTGTGGAGAAGGACTCATTGAAAAGTCTGGGCTTATTTTAAATTACTTTTATCAGATTGGGCAGCAGGATGGCCAAGTAGAATGCCAGGGGTACCAAGAGGGTTTAGGACTTGGGGCCAATGTCCCTGATGCCCTTCCCCCTGCTTCTCACTGCAAACTTTTCAGATGCACTGCTCACTAATTTACTTGATTAATAAGAGGGTTACAGATATTTTGGTGCATCTAGTCTGGGCTTCACAGGAGCCAGGGTCCTCGGTTAAAGTGTCGGGTTTGATGGTTCTCCAGTGGTTTCCTATTTCCCCAGAATATAATCTGCAGTCCTTTCTAAAGGACCTTTAGGGTGCTCTAGGACCCAGTGGTACCCTGCTTCCTCTTCTAACCTCGTGGCCTTCCATGCTCCCCTGAGACACTCCAGAAATCTGCCTCTTGGCTTTTCTCTATTGCAAAGAGCCAAACTCCGCTGTCCGACTTCGCACTCACTGTTCTTCAGATACTGCAAGGCGCACCTTCTCACGTTGTTCAGACCTCTCTCTCTGCCCCTCCGTTAGGAACGGCTGCCGTACGGAGTACCGCAGACCAGGTGGCTTACACAACAGACATCCATTTTCTTACAGTTCTTGGGGCTGGAGATCCAAGATCAAGGTGCCAGCAGGATTGGTTGCCATGAGGGCCATGAGGAAGGACGGGCTCCAGGTCTCTCTCCTCGGCTGATAGATGGCCCTACGTGTTCCCTCTGTGTGCCGGGGGTCTACACTTCCTCTTTAAAACATATATATTATATATATATATATGCATATATATATATATATATATAGATCTTTACAGAGCAGAAGGGAGAGGGATAGAAAGTCAGAAACATCAATGAGAGAGAAACATCGATCAGCGGCCTCCTGCACACCCCCCACTGGGAATGTGCCAGCAGCCAAGGTACATGCCCCTGACCGGAATCGAACCTGGGACCTTTCAGTCTGCAGGCCGATGCTCTATCCACCGAACTAAACCGGTTTGGGCTACACTTCCTCTTCTTAAAAGCTCACTAGTCATAATGGATTACCTTATTCTAACTTATTACATTCTAATTTATTAGCATATTTTGAGGTACTGGAAGTTTGGATTTCAACTTAGGAATTTGGAAGGTTGGGGAGAAGGCAGAGTTCAGCCCAGAACAGCCTCTTCTCAGAGAAGATTTGCTAATACATTCAAAATAGTGTTCCTATTGACCGATACACCTTTATTCATTTATCTTTTTGAAGGCCTCCCTTTACTTAAATGTCAACCCTAGGGGTCCCAATTCTTTGTTTCCTTAACTGATACATCTCCTGTGCCTAGCTTAGCTAACCCTGGAGCGTAGCCGGCCCTCACCAAATATTCATGAACAAATGAATACATCTTATGAAGCCATTACAAATTACTCTGCAAAATAGCAATGACAGAGAGAGATGGGAAAGGTGTACTATTTTTCTTCTTAAGGCAGTTTTAAAAAATGCATGTGTAGCATAGTTTCATTTTGAAATCAAATGCATACAATTTATCTTTATTAAAATAAAGCTTGGAGAGATACGCAACAGAATACTAACAGTAGGTGGCTCTTGGGTTGGACTTTTGATTTAGTTTGATTTCTCTCATTTATGTGTATTTTCTCATTTCTTCAGTGATTCTATATTGCTTCCATAAGAGGGAAAAGACAACACAACTTATTGAGCTATTAGGGAGTATTTTGGGAGGAAAAAACACACATGGTTTGTCTTTTTCAGTGCGGACCGGGGGATACACAGCAGGTGGGCAGCTTCTCACACAGCCTCGGGGCTCACCACGTGTGGAGTCCAGCCGGGTTCGTTCAGGTCTCACTTGCCCCTTGCTCAGGCATGTATGCCCCGCATACTGAATTTAAGTCTTTTGTCCATAGGTTGGGGTGATAATGGTACCCGGAAGACTGGGGCTGTCTCTCAACTCTGGAGCAGACTGCAATTGGATCTCAGTGATTTGGAAATTTGAGGACATGAAGAGTGAGAGAGCAGCCAAGTATTTGGCTCTCCTTTTATCCCTTTTAAAGAACAGGCCAAGCAATATCCAAATACCCATCACATTGCTTCTGGGCTCAAAACCTGGACTGGGGGGAGTTGAGTAAGGCACTTGGGAAAGGTGCCAAATTTAAGGAGACACCAAAAAACTGAGTAATCAAGACCAGAAATATTTTAATGGACTATTTTTAAAAAAATCATGTTAAAATCTACAATGAGCAAAATATCAAAAATCTTAATAAAGACAGGCTAACTATTACTGTTTTCTCCTATCCCTCAAGTTCCATTATGGCTCAGCACAGCACCCCATCCAGCGATAGCCTGAAGGTAGGAAACCTTCAATAATTCAAGTCATTATTAATTACTACTTAATTACAATCAATTATCCAATTATTCTGAGCCACAGCACTGGCTTGGCTCACTCTCTCTGACTGGCCTTCGGTCAAGGCCCTGGAAGGGTGCCAGAGGGGAATGTGCATTTTTCTAACCCTGTTCGTTTCTCTCTCCTCTGCAGACACCCAGTCACAGTTGCTACCTAATCACAGCCTTCTTACCTCATCGAGGAGGACTCCGAGGGGCAAAGCTTTTCCTGTTCTTTTATAGAAACATAAAGTGCCAGCAAAGCATGATCTTTACCCAAAAGAGCACTAAGCAGACTTTGCAGATGTTACACACTCCTCCACTTCTGGAGAAGGGCACACTGACCTTGGCATACCTTGCTTCAAAAACAGGCAACACAAACAGAGTATTCGTTCCATCTTTTTCCCAGGAGGAGGGAAAATCCTTCTGTGATGAGGTCAGCTGGGTTCCCCGGGGAGAGCTTCCCCGCGGGCCTTTCGTGTTACTATATCGTGGGACTTTGTGGGTATTCGTTTGTGCATAGAAAGCATTTCACGGTGCACATTCACATGGAAATGGCAAGTTAAAAGGAGCAAAGATAGCATTTAAAGCGTGGTTTCATGCAATGGTTTTATTGGACAGAGGACAATTCATCTGCTGATACCATAGATTCGAAGTTGCTCTATTGAAGTAATCACTAGAGAAAAATAGAATGTTCTTAGCATGTAGGTTTTAGAAAATTTCTGCTCTCTTCTCAGTTTGATGTAACATAAATGTTGTTCTCAAACACATAAATGGAGGCATCACGGAATCAACTTAACCTTTGGCAAATTTGTTTCTGAAAGCACCTGCAGAAATCTGTTTCTAGCTACTAAAAAAAACTCAGACCAAAAGGAGAGGGGGCCCTAGCCAGTTTGGTTCAGTGGATAGAGCGTCAGCCTGTGGACTGAAGCGTCCTGGGTTTGATTCCAGCCAAGGGCCCAGGTTGCAGGCTCCATCCCCAGTGGGGAGCGTGCGGGAGGCAGCTGACTGATGGTTCTCTCTCATCATTGATGTTTCCATCTCTCTCTCTCTCCCCCTTCCTCTCTGAAATCAATAAATATATTAAAAACGAAAAAGGAAAAAGCAAAGGGGGATCCCTCGGATGCCAGGTGGTGTATAGGACTCACAGTAAGTTGAGCACCGTCCATTGTAAGGTAATGTTCCGGATGAGCTTCACAATAGTGAAGAAACTGGCTTTGAAAGTTCTCTTTAATTGAAGGAATGTTGCCCATCACACTTTTCCCTTTTTAGATTCATGTGTTTACATGAAAAAAAAAATGAAACACTCGGATTATATTGGGTGTCCCCCCCCAAAAAAATGTATACATACACTTCGAATAATTTTAAAGGCAGTGTTTACTAAAATACATTTCATTTTCAAAATGAGCTATCAGCTGTTAACTTATGTATACAGTTTTGGGGGACACCCTGTATATTTGTGTCCAGTGAGCATTTTGACTACTCTGAGACCACCGGGCTGAGAGGGAGGTCCAGCCAGTCCCACATGTTCCAGCTTGCACAGGCCACGCACCTGACAGGTGGGGGAAGAAGCCGTTATGGACGCAGGAGACGTAACCTGGAGGAGAACTGAGGAACCCAGCGGACACCGGAACTGACACCTCAGAGTGTGGCTCCAGGGGAGCCATCTGGGCCAACCCCCGTTGCTAGATACACTCCAGCTGAGGCCTTGGGCCTCCCGGAGCAGGGATAAACCATCCCCAGTGTGCGCTGCCTGGTTTCCTGACCCACAAAATTGTGAGCATTATAAAACGGCTGTTGTTTTAAAAAGCGCTGTGGAGGCCCAGATGCCAAAAGCAGAGGCCCAAACAAGAATAAAGAACCCTAAAAAAATAAGGAATAGTTCTAACAGTTCTCTAATTCCGACTGTTGGCATTCTCAATTCCACTTTTTATGTATTCATTCATTCATTCATTCAAGAAACGTGTATTGAGACAGCTACAAGGCAGAGATTATACTTAGTGCTGGGGGTTAAGAAAAAGAATGAAATAGGTCTGTTCTTGGGGAGTGTCTAGTTTAATGGGGGTGTCAGACAAGTAAACAGTTTCCCTGAAATATGATTCAGGGCGGCTCTACAGCAAGGGTTTGCAGAGAACTAATGGCATTGCAGATGCAGAATCTTCCAGCCTTGGAATCAGAGAAGCATTGCAGAGAAGGCTCTGCTTGAGGTAAGCTTCAAAGAACAAGTAGAATAAGCCATAGACACTGACAATAGTGGGGTGGAGGCCTGGGGGGGCTGGGTGTGGGTTAGAGGGGGTCAATGGGGAAAAATACAAAGGGGACATCTGTACTATTTTCAATAATAAAGATAAATCTTAGAAAAAGAACAAGTAGAGGTTTACTAGTTGGCCACGATGGGGTGGTACTAATGCCTGGTTGCGAAGAATAGGGCAGTTTGGTTTTGGACACTGTGGTCTCAGTTTTCCTTTGCTTTTCCTGGAAAATGCTGCTTGCATAACCAATTTTTTTTTAAGAGAATTATTCTATCTGTGTGGTAAGTACGACTGAGAACGAACAGCTCATGGGGTGTGGAGGATTAGTCAACCTAGGCTCATGGAATGAGCCCCCTGCAGAAGCCTGGCCTGCTCGACAGATGAGCTAAGGTCTTAGATTCCCCTCCCCTTCTCCCCTCCCCACTGCAATGCAAACAAAGTTGTTGTTTTTGATTTATTTTCTAAAATATATTTTATTGATTTTTTACAGAGAGGAAGGGAGAGCGAAACATCCATCAGCTATCTCTTAACACACCCGCTACTGGGGATATGCTCACAACCAAACGGAATCGAACCTGGGACCTTTCAGTCCACAGGCCAGTGCTCTATCGACTGAGCCAAACCGGTTTCGGCTGTTGGTTTGTTTTTTCAAAGTGTGCTTCCCGGTCAAATATGACTTTTTAAATTTTCAATTACAGTTTATACTCAATATTCTGATTAGTTTCAGGTGTCAAATGTAATATGACTCTTAAAATAGATTTCCTGGCTTCAACATCCATCCAGTTTGCTGTCCTAATCCCTTCTGATAGAAAAATTCTAGAGGTACTTCAGGGTGGATGCTATGTTGCGAGGATAAAAACAGATTTGTCTCACTCAGCCAGCAAGACTCAGTGGTTGAGCATCTACCTATGACCCAGGAGGTCGCGGTTGACTTTCTGGTCAAGGGCACACCCAGCTAGCTAGTCGGGATTGCCAGCTGTGAGCTCAGTCCCCAGTGGGGGATCTGCACAGTAGGACAACAGGGTCATCACGAGGAAAAGACTGTTTTTAGGGCACAAACTTGGTTAAAAAGACTTCTTCCAGCTTTTCCCTGCTGTCAAGTTTAATGAAACTCCTACAGCGTTTCTAACATCAGCTTGATCTGAGGCGGCTGCTGTCAAAAAGGTTCCTAGAAGAAACAGAGGAGAATAAGCTAAATTATTGCAAGAAAAATGGTTCAGTAAGGCGGGGGGTGGGGGGGTGGGGTGGGCAGGAACTGAGTGGAGGTAGGCAAAATGGGGGAGGGGAATGGGGACACCTGCAATAGTGTTAACAATAAAAATCAACATGAATATTTTAAAAGTAGGTGGAAGGCAACGTTTTCTAGCAAGGGAGAAAATGTATGGAAATCTTATCCTTTGTAAATAATATGAAGAAACAATTTGAAGCTTACAGACAGTGTGTGCCTGGAGGAACACCATCTAGTCTGGGCTTCCTTGGTTAGTTCTGGATTAATTGAGGATAAAACCAGCAGCAGAACTTGGTATTATTGTGAGGGTTTGGAGCAAATATGCATTAAGAACTGAGAAAGGCTAATTATCCCTGTTGCCACTTACTGCCAATCATACAGCCTTTCTATCAATAGCTGAGTTCAGTGAGCCTGGGAGTGTTCCAGAAACTGAAACCCAAGTCTTGTGAAACGACTAATTCTAAGGTTGATTTGGGCTTCCCTGACATCGGCTTCATGCATTTGCGGTCACTTTCAGAGGGTGTGTTCAAAAATAACCATTCTTTTCTGTTTTAACATTGTTTTGTGCAAGAATGGTTAAATGTATTAAAAAAAAGGAAGGAGACGATTCTTTTCAGAATTTCCTGAATGACAAGTTGGTTGATGGGTTGGTGTTCTGAGTTTGCAGATTTTGTTCCAAGGGAAAAGATAAATTGAAAATATGAGAGATAGAATGAGAATGAATGAATCCCTGCGTTACTGGCAGGGGCTAGCTGGGTCCCCATTTTACTGATGAGGAAGTGGCAGGGTGACGTGTACTCGAGTCTCATTGAGGACACACAGTCATAGCTGTTGGGAGAGCTGGGCCATGGCCCCAGGGGGTTGCCATGGCAGGTCGCCGGCGAACACTAACACTTCTGGAAGTCAGACAGGAGGAGCATTCAGTTTCAAAAACGGCCAACAAATACGGGCACGCTAAGCTCACTCCTGAGCAATACCTCGCATTAGTCAGCTGTCAGACCCAGCGAATCGGGCTTGCTAACCGACCGGCTTTTCACCAACGGGGGCTTCACGCCCCTTCCCGCAGGACCGGAGACCCGTGTCCGCAGCGCGCCGGCTGGGGGCGGACCCGCTGGGGAAGGAGCGGGGCCGGGCCTTGGGAGCCACGCCTTCTCTGGGAGGCGGGCCGCGTGGAGAGAACTCCGGGCGCGATTGGTTCTTCGCAACCACGTGGTCGCACAACGCGTTCCGGTTGGCTGGGGCCGGCTCGGACAACGGCTTTCAGTTGAGAGGCGGTTGCGGGCGGAGGAGGAGCCTGGGCTGCGCTCTCTTCTCGCAGTGGTTGTAGTTTCCGACGCCGGTCCGGTCCCCACCCCTTTTAAATAAGTCGGGCTGGGCGCAGCCCTCACAGACTCGGCGGCTCGGGGAGGCGGTAGCAGCTCGGCGGCAGGGGGTGCGGCCGGGCCCGGAGCCCTGCCCGGGGCCCGGCGGCCCGGCGGCGGCCGAGCGGACAGCGGGCGAGGCCGAGCCTGCCTGCGCGGCGCAGCCCGGGGCTGCCGGTGCCGGCCGCGCCATTGTTGGGGGAGGGGGGGCTGCGGAGCGCGGCGGAGGATCCGGGGGTCGAACGGAGGCGGCGACGGCGGCGAGGAGTGCGGACACCCCATGGGGAACACTTTGACCTGTTGCTTGAAGCCCGATGCCACCAGCCCCAACGTGGGCCGGCGCTCGGGGCCGGCCGAGCCGGACTACGAGTCTGAGGTCTACGAGGCGGCGGCCGGGGACGCGGTGGCGGTAGCGCCTTCGCCGGCCGCCCCGGAGCCCGCCGAGTTGGATTTGGGCACCGGCGAGGGCCACCATCTGCAGCACATCAGCGACCGGGAGATGCCGGACGGTAAGGGGGCGGGTGGCGACCGGGGCTCTCGGGGTACCCTCTGGCCTCCGACGCGCCCAGGGTCCCCCGGGAGGGAGCCACCGCCTCGGGCTCCTTCCTGCCCGAAGCCGGCTTCCCCAGGGCTGGCACCGGGGAGGGGGGCTGGCTCTGCCTGGCGTCCCCACCCCTCATTCTTTCCCGGTCCTGCCGGGCCAGTTTCCCTCCTAACTCGCAGCACTCAGTTCCCCGCGTCCCCGTGCTCAGCCCGCACAGCCCGAGACGTTTCAGTCCTCCGTCCTGCCCTGGGGCTGTAGAAGGACTTCGGGTGTATTTTCTCCCTTGGCTCAATGAAAACGCTAATACCGCAACTTGGGAGTGTTCATCCGACCTCCCCTGTGTTCATCTACCCCGATGGCGCCCGAGCCAAGGGGCCAGGTCAGGGCCTGGCGGTACCCCGACACCCCCCCCCCCCCCAACGGAGGTAGTTGATATTCGGGACAATTCAGACGCAAACATTTTAGGGTTGGTTCTTTAAGTTCAGAATAGAGACTGGCATAGGAGGGTCTATATTTTTTTAATTACGCAGTTTTCAGTTAATAGAAGCTGCTTTATTTCTTCCAACTATAATTTGAGTACAGAAGGCAAGGCAATGTGGAAGGGGGGGAACTTAAAAGAACGGAAAGATGTGAAATGTTGACTGCCAGTGCTGTAGAGAAGACGCCCCCACCTCCCCCGCCCCAAAAAGGAGCACAGGCGTCTGATGACTTTAAAATTCCCTCTTGAATGCGAATATGCCTGGTCTTACTCCAGTGACTTAACAGACTTCACGTTCACATTGTCTGCTCTAAAGGAGGGGCGGGGTGGCCCAGGAGACTGTTGGTCAGCGTTTCAAAAGAGAAAAAGCAAACATAAACTTAAACTCTGATGTGTGATATGAAGGTTTGGGAGTGAAGATGCCAGGTCCTGCACAGGAATGTTTGTCTCCGTGGCTCTCTCTCCTTCCTCCCCGGTCCCGCCCAGAGGATCCAGTTCAGCTTTAAGAATGTTGAGTAAAAGTTGTGAAGACCAAACAGCTGGGCAGGGTGGAGGGAGAAGAGAGGAAATGTCTGTTTTAAAATAATTCTCGGTAGCCACATGGCTCATAGAGACTGTTCTTTGAAGTAGAAAACAATGAGTTATGAGATGTTAAAGGCCCATTTGTTTCATTTAAATGCCACAGGTTATTTCATAGAGAAAACGTTTTGGAGTTCTTACTCTATTTAAACTTTAGTTGAGCTTTTAATTTCTTTAAAAGTTAGAATAATAAGCCTGTGGATTCACCCAGATAGTGGATTTGGCTTTGTAACGGAAGTATTTCTTTGAAAGAATATTCAAATATTGTGGGGAAAAAAAAGAATAAATTATGTGAATTAATTGTATCTTTAAACACAAAGCAATTAAGTGCTTGTGAAAACTTCTGCTCTTAGGTGCTGTAAGGTAAGCCTCTGAGTAATTTTACAAACCAGTTAGTAGATGGGTAGTGTTGGGTAAGAGACCAAAATAGGACCTTTATATATTCTTTTAAGACTTACAGTACATTTTCACGTATATCTCGTTTGCCCCTTCTAACTGCAGATAAGACCCATGCCTATGCTCCCCCTGTATTACTAGAGAAGAAAGCAAGACTTAAGAGATCTGAAATGAGCCTGGCCGGGGTGGCTTGTGTTTGAGCTTTAACCTATCAACCAAGAGGTCACGGCTGGATTCCCAGGCAGGGCACAAGCCCAGGTTGTGGTTGATGCAGGAGGCTCTCTGTCCCTCTCCCTGCTTCTCTGAAATCAATAAAAATGTAGTTCAAAAAAGAGATCTGAAATGACCGTGTAACAACTACTGGACAGAGGGGCTGACATGGAGGTGGTATATACACCAAGTTCAGTTGTTGTGCTTAAAAACATCTTTAGAATGCAGCTTATCATCATCATACCATCATCATCATACTATCTAATAAAAGAGAAACATGCAAATGGACCGTACCTTCGCTATGCTACCAGCCAATAGGAACAATATGCAAATTAACCCCCAGCCAAGATGGCAGAAGGGGGGCCCCCTCTGCTCTAGCAGGCCAAGGCAGTCACTGGGCCGTTGGGGATCCAATTGCAGCCCCGGTCTGGACCCCTGCTGCCGCCCTAAAGCCCAGTCATGGCAAACCTGGGGTGGTGGCGGGAGTCCCAATGGCCGCCCCAGAGGCAGCAGGGGGTCCGGACCTGTGCCGCTGCCCCAAGACCTGGCCACGCCACATTAAAGCTTCTTTTATTGTTAGCATCTTAAATTAATGTGATATGTTTATTACAGTTGATGAGCCTTTATCGACGCATTATTAACAAAGGTAAAATCTACAGTTTACATTAGGGTTTATTCTTTGTATTGAACATCCTATGGTCTTGACAGATGTACCATTAATGTAGTATCAGACAGAACAGTTTCATTACCCTAAAGATCACCTTTGGCCCACCTATTCATTCCTTCCTGCTCTGAACCCCTGGCAGCCAGGTGTTGATCAGGCTGGCAAGCAGAAGCAGTTAGGGGCAATCAGGGAGGCAGGCAAGACAGCAGTTTGGAGCCAGCAGTCCTGGATTGTGAGAAGGATGTTCGACTGCCTACTGGGATCGGGCCTAAACGGGCAGTCAGACATCCCTTGAGGGGTCCCAGATTGGAGAGGGTGCAGGCTGGGCTGAGGGATCCCCTCAAGACAGCAGTTTGGAGCCAGCAGTCCTGGATTGTGAGAAGGATGTTCGACTGTCCTACTGGGATCGGGCCTAAACGGGCAGTCAGACATCCCTTGAGGGGTCCCAGATTGGAGAGGGTGCAGGCTGGGCTGAGGGATCCCCTCCCATGCACAAATTTCATGCACTGGGCCTCTAGTAAGAATAATATGTAAATTGACCATACCTTCATTATACCCACAAGCCATGCCCACTTGCCACCCCACCAGCCAATCAGGAGCTGGGGCGGAGCCAGGGCTGGGGGAGCGGAGCCGAGGTGGCCCCTGGGGTTCAGAGCTCAGGTGGTGGCATCGAGGGCACAGCTCCCAGGAGCGGATCTGAAGCAGCTGGCAGCAACTATGCGGCCCCTGGGGCCGGGTGGTCGCAGGCAGCCGGGCTCAGGACTGGACCGGAGCTGAGGTGCCTGGCGGCGAATGCACAGTTCCCGGGGGCGGAGCCAAAGTGGCCGGTGGCAACCGCATGGCCGCCAGGGCTAAGGCCTGGGCTAGAGCTGAGGCACTCAGGGCTGGGTGGTTGCAGGCAGCTGGGGCTAAAGGCCTGGACCGGAGCTGAGGTGCCCAGCGGCAAGTACCTGACTTCTGGGGCTGGGCAGTTGCAGGCAGCCGGAGCTAAGGCTGGGGGTGTTGGAGCCGAGATAGCGAGTGCATGGCCCCCAGGTCCGGGCCTAAGTTGGGTGCTGAGCAGAGCAGGGCGATGGCTGGGTGCCCAAGGCCCAAAGTCTCAGCCAGAGGCCGAGGCTTTGGGCCTTGGGCTGGCCAGGGGTGAGCGATCAGTAGGACATGGGCTGAGGGATCACCCACCCCCCAGTGCATGAATTTCATGCACCGGGCCCCTAGTCCTATGTAATAAAAAAGAAACATGCAAATTTGACCATACCTTTGCTACATTACCAGCCAATCAGGAGCAGGGGCAGGGCCGAGTGGTGGGGGGGAGGGCAGGGCCAAGGTGGTGCGTGAGAGGCCGCCAGTGCGAGGTGCCTCCAGGGCTGGGCGATTGCCCTGCGGGTTAAGGCCAGGGCCGTGGCGTGCGCAAGGCGGGGCACGGAGTCTCCGTTGCAGCCCCAGCCCCATCCCCAGCTGGAGGTGGGCAGGAAATCTCCATCTGACAACCTGGGAAAGAAATAGCTTCAGTTCAGGCGGGCGGTCTGGGATAGGTTGCACAGAGACTTTGGGGGGTGTGGTCTTCTTTCCAGGGGGGTGCGCTGGAGTCTTTGTGTGCCCAGGTGCCCTGAAAAGTGGATTTCCGCGACAAGTCTACTGCCTGTGGGGAACGCGTCACACTGCGCGTCCCAGAGGGGACGGGCGTGTGAGAAATCTGTCCACGGGCTCCTGCGCTTCGCTTCTAGAAGAGGCACACTGGCTCCGAATTAAAGGAAAAAAAAGGCAAAGCAGTTTGCGTCTTTGTTTCAGTCTTCAGGGGAGAAAGGCTCTTTGGTGAACAATGAGGTATTTCTCTGGGATTACTGAAACAGACGCAAAGTGCTTTGCCTTTTTTTTTCTTTTGGAAGGGGAGGAAGTCATCCTGTCTCTGTCTAGCGAACCGTGGCTTAATCACTGGGAACTTGTGTGGAGTAGCTGGTACTCTGCTCATTCTATGGGTTTTCACAGTTCCTGTTGTATTGTGTGGGATCTGGGCACTCTCTGTCTCACAATGTGTTGCTACAGCCATCCATCAATACCAGCTTCTGAGCAGAAGGAGCCCCAGCCAGAAATTTGTGAAACTCTTAAGGATTTGAGAGGCTGGCAAGTGTCTGATGCTATAACAATGAATTTAGAGAAGAGAATGGGTGACAAAGGATGAAGTAAATGAATGGAATTATCTCACCACTTTTTCTTCTTAGATCCAATTTTCTCATTTCCTACAGCTGAATATTGTTATGAAACTCCCAACACACAAGAGGGCTGCCCCCATGTGGTCAAAGATCCTGCCCCCATGTGGACACAAGATGGCCACCAGGAGATGGCCAGCAGGGGAGGGCAGTAGGAGGTTCCAGACCTGCAAGGGAGGGCAGTTGTCGGCGATCAGGCCAGCGAGGGAGGGCAGTTGGGAGGGACCAGACCTATAAGGGAGGGCAGTTGGGGGCAATCAAGCCTGCAGGGGAGGACAGTTAGGGGTGACCAGGCTGGCAGAGGAGGGAAGTTGGGGGCAAACACACTGGCAGGGGAGCAGTTAGACATCAATTAGGCTGGCAGGGTAGTGGTTAGGGAGTGATCAGGCTGGCAGAAGTGGTTAGGTGCAGTCAAGGAGGCAGGCAGGTGAGCAGTTTGGAGCCAGCAGTCCTGGATTGTGAGAGCCTTAACAGGCAGTCGGACTTCCCTCGAGGGGTCCCAGATTGGAGAGTGTGCAGGCTGGGCTAAGGGACATCCCCCGCCGCCCCCCCCCCATGCACGAATTTCGTGCACCGGGCACCTAGTCCTATTTAATAAAAGAGTAATATACAATTTGACTGTACCTCTGATCAAACCACGCCCACCAGCCAATCAGGAGCCAATAAACCCCAACCAAGATGGCTGCGGCCACTGAGAGAATGGGCCGGCCAGGGCCGTGAGCGCAGCGTTCTGCGCCACTGCCCAGAGGGAGAGAACGGGTCCCAGGCAGTAAATGTGCACCGTGCCCGGCGGGGAAGCCAGACCTGAGAGCCCAAGCCCCCGAGTACCCGACAGGGCATCGTGTGCTACGGCCCTGAGGAGGCCCCAGGACAAGCATCTCCCCAGAGGCTGTGCGGAAGGAGGAGAGGAACCTCTGGCTAGAGGCCAGGGTGAAGGATGCTGGCGTCTTTGCAGGCCTGGCTGAGAGACACTACCGTCCCTCCGCACCCACCACCCCCTGTGCACGAATTTCGTGCATCGGGCCTCTAGTATATAATAAAAGTGTAATATGCAAATTGACTCTAAGGGTGGAACAACCAGGTATGACTGGTTACTATGACATGCACTGACCACCATACGTTCAATGCAGCAGCTGGCACCTGGTGGTTAGTGCACTTCCATAGGGGGAGTGCAGCTCAGCCACAAGCTGACTCGTGACTGGCCAGCACAGGGGGCCAGGCCTATGCTGTTAGTCAGATATCCCTCGAGGGCTCCCAGCCTACCAGAGGGATGTCTGACTGCCAGCTTAGGGTCAATCCCCTGGCAAGTGGACATCCCCTGAGGGCTCCTGGACTGCAGAGAGGGCGCAGGCCGGGCAGAGGGATCCCCCTAACTCCCAGTGCATGAATTTTTGTGCTCCGGGCCTCTAGTATTTTATAATTTCTTCATAGAGTAGGCCTATTTTAACATACTCCAGTCTTGATTTTTTCATCACCATTTATGCCCTCTTCCATCAACATTATTGTACAAACTCAGAAGCAACATTTATCTCTCCATTCTTTTAAAAAAAAATAATGTATTGATGTTAGAGACAGAGACACGGATATGTTGTTCCACTTATTTATGCATTCATTTGTTGATCTTGTATGTGATCGAATCCAAAACCATGGTGTATTGGGATGACGCTCTAACCAACTGAGCTTCCCGGCCAGGTCTCCATTCGATATTTCTAAATTCCTTATGATGAATAAGAATAAAAGAGTAGAAGTCATGAAATAGTATGAATTTATCAGGTAAACGAGTTGATATATTTTAAAGAGTTTGTTCTGGTGACTTCAAATTGAAGCCAAAAATGCCTTGTATAGAGGGACTTTCAGAGAAACTGGTAAGAGAGCAGGTAAGGTAACAAGAGTTAAGCACAGGACTGTGATCAGAAGAGTTGAAAAAACAGAGTTCATGAATATAGAATTTACCTTTTTATATTCAACATGATAGTTAAAATTTCATTTCATTTGTTTTTAATTTTGGGAAATTCAATAAAATGATACAAGAAACCTCAAATTTCACCATTTGCTATTAAATTTCTATAGAAACAAGGTCAAAACACCAAATAATAAAGACAAGCACATTGAAAGTTTTCTTTTAATGTCTTTATTTCAGACAGTTTTATATAAGTTTCCCTGGAAACCAAGAAATACCTACTTATTTCAGCTTTTCTACAAAAAGAGTTGATTTATTTGTTTACTTACACAAAATCGTACATGAATGATGCTCTGAAATACAGGAACATGATTTCAAGCCATTTCAAAGAGATATTCCAAGACTTAATAATTTTCTACTACCTTTATTTTATCTAACAGTATTAGCATACTAATAAAAGAGTAATATGCAAATTGACCGTACCTTCACTTCACCCACCAGCCACACCCGCCAGCCAATCAGAAGCGAGGGGCAGGGCTGAAGCGGCATGGACCTGGGGGTGGGCTTGAGGTAGCTGGTGAGTGTGCGAGGCGGGGGGCGGGGCCAAGGTGTGCGTGAGGCAGCCAACGAGTGAGGGGTGGGGCTCCTGGGGCGGGGCGTTCACCGGAGGCCTGATCCCAGGTGGCTGGCGAGCACGTGAGGCGGGGTTGGTGGGGGGGCGGGCCGCTGAGTCGCATGAGGCAGGGGGTGGGGCTGAAGCGCCTGCACACAAAGCTGTCGAGTGCGGGGTGCCCCGGGGCATCGCCAGTGGCTGGGGTTAAGGCCAGTGCCAGGGTGCAGGGCAGAGGTGGCCAGGGCAGAGCCAGCCATTGGCCCCATTGCAGGGTGATGGCTGGGTGCCCAGGGCCTAAAGCTTTGGCCCGGGGTGAGGGGTCAGTAGGACATCCCCTGAGGGCTCCCAGTGTGTGTGAGGGGGCAGGTTGGGCTGAAGGATCACTCACCCCCAGTGCACAAATTTCGTGCACCCGGGCCCCTAGTATATAATATAACTGATGGTAGTATCAGTAACACACACACACAAACATTTAAGATTCTGTTATCCAGTTTATTACTCATCACCTTTTTATACAGCCTTTTATGTTCTGACCTTCTGCTCTTTGCTCATTTCCTGGCTATAAAGGTGTTTTCTCATAAGACCTCTTGCTCCTCTTACCCCTAAGAAGTGAGTAGGGAAGGAATTGGCAATATTATGTAGAAAAACTTCTGAGCAACAGACTCTCCTCTTTGCAGTAGCTATTTCAAACCCTCTTTTTTGTTTTTTTTATATGATATTTTTAAAATATATTACAGAGAGGGAGAGGGATAGAAAGTCAAACATCAATGAGAGAGAAACATCGATCAGCGGCCTCTTGCACACCCCCCACTGGGGATGTGCCCGCAACCAAGGCACATGCCCTTGACTGGAACCAAACCTGAGACCCTTCAGTCCGAAGGCTGACACCATCCACTGAGCCAAACTGGTCCCGGCTATATGACATTATTAATAAGCACTTGATGTAAGAGATTTAGAAAACCCAGAAAGTTATTTATACTCAGAATATCAAGAACTTTTATTAATATTTTGGAGTTGAACTTTATGTATGCACGTAAACACATTTTGTTTGTTCTGTGAAAAGGAGGTCACTCTTTATATGCTGCTTGTAACATGTTATAGAGAGAAGCAATGACCTATAGCTCCGGGAACTGTGTCTGACTCCTGGAGAGTGCTCCAGGATGCGTTTCCATCCAACTGTATGCCCTTCATAACTATTCAGATACCATCAAATGGTTGGACCATCATTCATTCATTTACCCATCCTTTATGGTTGGCCATCTTTTAAAGTGAGACCATCACAATCACATAATAATGCTTTGTTCTGGGGGCACAGATAAAAGTGGATTCATTGCACCTCCTTGTAGAATTCAGCTAGTATTCTTTCTTATAACTTAACTAGAGGCTTGGTGCATGAAATCGTGCAAGGGTGGGGTCAGGCTGGCCTACCCTGTGGGGGGGGGGTGGAGGGCGTGCAGGCGGGCAGTTGTCAGGCTGGCCCGGCCCCCTGGTCAATCTCTGGTGGAACTCCCAGTCAAGGGGACAATTTGCGTATTAACCTTTTATTAGGATGTCGTTTTGTAGTTAAGGCATTTTAACATTCAATGTTTTTATCCCAAATTAAAATAACCATTGATTTTCATTGGACATTAAACCTCTTTTAGGTTTTTGTGGTTCTTGTGTCTTTAATTCTGAATAACTACTACTCTAAGATCTGCAAGTAATGCTGATCTTAGATGGTAAACCAAAAGATCGCATTTGATGAAACTAGAAGGAAGATATAGGAAAATTGGGAGAGACTGTTGATTTTAGGTGCACTGAAGTGGTTAGATAGCTATTGGGCACCATTCCAGATATAGGACAAACAGTGTTATTCAAGACAAGCCCCTACCTGTAACTTAGGTCCTTACATTCCAGAGGACCCTCGGGGCAGACAACACCATGAACAGGCAGGAAAGTCAGGTGGTTAAAGACAGCTGCTCTCCTCAAGTGACATCGAGAGGGAGCCATGTGAGGATGGAGGTGAGGCTTCCGTGCTGAGTTCCTCAGATGGCAATACGCCCGAGTACAGGCAGAAGGACAGAAGGACATGGGGATGGCTGCAGCAGTGAAAGGGATACCAGGAGGAATATAAATGGACTTTGTATGCCAACTGGACCTTGACAAAAAATAAGAATTTTAGTCTAGTTGTAATAAGAAACAATTGAAGGGTTATATGCAGGGAAATGATGTTCTAGAAAAAGGGAGGGGAGAGAGAGAAGCTACTGTGTGAGAATAGGGGGGTGCCAACAGTGATTTGAACGAAAAAACAAAGGCTGATTTAAAGAAATTAAGTGAATCTAAAAGTAAGTAACAAAGGTCTGAATGGACAAGTCACAGAAAAAGAAATGCAGATTACATTTAAATGTCTTCACACACAAGAAATGCAAATAAAATGATACTATAGTCTCTATTGCGAGAAGACCCATAAACTTGGCACTGAATTCTTTGATAAGGCTGTGAAGAAACAGTTGTCTAAATATATTGCAGGTAAATGCAAAATAGTTCGACCCCATGAAGGGGACATTGGCATTATCTCACAACAATTTCTAGATGGATTCATCAAGAAATCCTATTTGAAGGAATTTATCCTGAAGACATACCTCATAAATATGCAACCACATATTCACAAAGTTTAAAAAAAATATATATATTTTTATTGATTTCAGAGAGGAAGGAAGAGGGAGAGAAACATCAGTGATGAGAGAGAATCATTGATTGGCTGCCTCCTGCATGCCCCCAACTGGAAATCGAGGCCACAACCTGAGCATGTGCCTTGACTGGAATCAAACCCAGGACCTTTTAGACCACAGGCTAACGCTCTATCCATTGAGTCAAACTACGTAGGGCTTCACAAAGTTTTAGGTGCATTATTTTTAAAAGAAAAATATTAGAAATAACTCATGTCCAAAAGGGTCTGGTAAAATAAACTAGTACGTCCACACAGGAGAGAACTATTGAGCTATATAAAACAAAGTAAGGTTTATCTTTACTGCTAAGTGATAATCTCTAGTTTACATTACATGGAAAAAAGGAAGGAGAGGATTTAAGTAATCTGTATGACGAGGGAAAATATTATTTGCTTTTTTAAAAAAAACTCACTGAGAAAAATTCTTGCTAATTGTGTGACTCTGTTATTCCTTTCCTTTTAGTGGGCAGATAAAGCACATTTACTTGAGATGATACTCAGGAATGGTCAGGGTGGAAACTTCATACATTTTCCCATTGCAATGCCAAACATTCTCATTTTGCTTTTGAGTTAATTTTTGAAAGCTTTGTTTTGTCATTTATTGTGCTTGCTACACACACACACACACACACACACACTAGGGGCCCAGTGCACAAATTTGTGCACCTTGAAAGGAACTGTGAGCCGCCAGGCTGCAAGTGAGCACAGAGGCGGGTCTCAGCCCATCCTCCCACTGTGGCTCTTGGTCTCCTGTCTGCCTGCAGCCCCGTTTCCACTGCTGTTGCTCCCATGTGCGGGTGGCGCTGGCCTCGCTGATGGCCGAGCGATTGGGACTGGTGCTGGGCGCCAGCAGTGGGTACAAGTAGTGGCTCTGGTGCTGGCTGTGGGTACAAGCAGCAGCTCTGGTGCAGGCAGAGGGTGTGAGAGGTGGCTGCCGGCCCCAATTGCCCCTTAGGAGCAGGGGGAGGTGGAGAAGCCCTGAGGGGTGATCAGGGTCAGCAGCTGCAGCTTGCACCTGCTGATGGCGCTAAGTGATTGGGGCCGGCGCCAAGCACTGGCAGCAGGTGTGAGCCGTGACTGGTACCGGCAGCGGGACCGTGGTGCATGGGAACAGAATTTTCAGTAGCCATCAGAGGCTCACCCTGATGACAGCAATGGGCACCCCACCTTGGTCTGGCGCCCCCACTCACCTGCTCCACCATCCTGCCTTGGCCAATCCCGCTATGTTCCACTCTCTGCCACTTGCTGCCGACACCTGGCATGTTCCATGCGCACCCCCTGGTGGTCAGCGCACATCATAGCAGCTGGTTGTTCGGTTGTTCTGTTGTTTGGTCTATTTGCATATTAGCCTTTTGTTATATATGATAGGATTATATAGATTGTGCTTACATTTCATTTGATTCTCACAATGGTTTTAGTATAGGAATTATATCCGTTTTTCATTTGAGAAGACAGCTTTTGAATTGTATAAATTTGAGTTGTCCATGTTTTGAAAAATGATGCTGGCTAGACCAGGAATGTTAATTCCAGATTCATGGCACATAGGAATAGAATTTATGTATTGACACATCATGTGAGCAGTTTTGGGGATATTACCTTTTTTCTCACCCCCTTATAAGTTTTATTAAAGCAATTAAACTGTAGGCTTAAAATAGTAGCATTGCATAATGTGAAATGAAATTGAGGTAAATTGCAACTCAGAAATAAAGTCTGAGACACTATGCAAAGTGCTTTTTAGAAATACAAAAGAAAAATGATGCACTTCTCTGTATAAAGTGTCACATTTTAGTCATTAAAACATGGATTGACGATTATAACAAAGCAAGACTGAGAACCAAGGTAGAGGCAGCTAAAGAAGTTGTTGGAAGCCAGAGTTAGGGTTGTCAGAGGCTAGAAAATCAGAAGCAAGACTCAAGGAGTGGTAGACTGGGGGGCCCAGGGGTGTGCTATCTGCCCTTTTGTGAGTCAGACCAGTTCAAGGCCATTGGGTAGGAATTAACCAACTGAGGTGAAAAGTGTGACTCAGTTAAAATCACTAGTGTCTATGATCATTGTTAGACCCCAAATTTTGTGTTTGGGCCATGAAACTAATATAAAGTATAGTAAATGCAATGTATGGTATAGAGATGATAGAGTACTTCTGTAAAAGCAGAAATCCTCTAGTAAACAGGTGTCAGCTGTGGGGCCAGAAATGCTGACATTTCTATTTAATTGGAATATATTGACATCTGAAATATGCTGCTTCTGTCAAATAATTCCTTGGTCACCATCCTCATATTTTGACAAAGAAAATCAATTTATTGAGAGTTAACAATTGCAAAACTTTAGTACTGTTAGCCTTTAGTAATGAATTTTATTTACTTTAAGGTTGTATCTTCATTAACATCTGTGCAACTGAAATGGATCTTAAAATTGATAGAATCTTAAGTTAAGGGAAAGCAGTATTAGATGTCAGTGGGGTTTAACATATTTCTTCCTTTTGGAAATATTTATATTGAGACCTTAGTTTAATGTTTTAAAGTCATACTTTCCCTACATTAACGTTACTATTATGTTGTCAAATTAAGTTGTGATTTAAATTGATAATACAAAAGTGATAGGTCTTTAGAATGCAATCTTAATCACAACCCCTAATCATGAGTCAAGAATATTTCTTCTAAAACATTCGTAGAGGTTTCTAAAGAAATAATTTTGGGAAGGATTCACATGTAAGATGCACAGTAATTTCATGTGTGTGCATGTTGAAGGGGAGTCATGATTTGCTTAATAGTTTTCAGTCTTACCTTTTTTATGTCTCATTTATGTCTTGTTAGGCTCCAGGGAAAACAGTTAATGGAGAGTACAGAAATACTGTGTGTGTATGATTTCTGTCTAATGGCTTAAATATCCTTTCTATCAAATAGCGATGCAGTATTTGTCATGAGCAAAAAGTACAAATTATATACAAAAATTGTTTTAAGCTATAAACAAAATACTTTATAAAAGCCTCATGTGCATTGACATTAGGTCCCTAGTGGGTACAATACATACAGTACCAGTTCATATAAATGATAGGCAACTCACCAAAAGTGGAAATAGCACTGTTAACTGTGGCCAAACTAATCAAAGACATGCATATCAGAGAAACCCTGAGGTTCCTCATTTACATCACTAGAATTTAAAAAATATATATTTTATTGGTTTTTTACAGAGAGGAAGGGAGAGCGAGAGAGTTAGAAACATGGAGGAGAGAGAAACATCAATCAGCTGCCTCCTGCAGACTCCCTACTGGGGATGGACCTGCAACCACGGTACATGTCCTTAATCGGAATCGAATCTGGGACCCTTCATTCTGCAGGCCGATGCTCTATCCACTGAGCCAAACCGGTTAGGGCCACATAACTAGGATTTATTTTTTTTTCACGCATCCAATGCTGGAGTAGGAGCTAAAACTGGTATGATCGGTGGCATTATACTCTAATATGCAGCCACCCTTTTAAGAAAGCAACTTAGTATTATATATTGTGCCATGAAACTGATCTAATCTTTTGGTCTAGTCATCTTATTTTGAAGATCTTTCCTACAGAGATTTAAAATTTTTTTTTAAAAAAACACCATATGTGTAAAGATTTTCCTTATCGTATTATAAGAATAGAACTTTGTAAGTACCTAAACCCCAACAGGAGATTGGCTGAGTAAAGCCTGGGAATAGCACTTATGGGCTATTATGTCATTAAACAGTAAATGTGCTGCAGTGGGGTAGAGATCACCTAGAGCACAATAGGAAATAAGTTGTATAGTGATTACATCTTTCTTTACATATAAGAAAAGCAGCTAATAGTGATGGTTGTGAGTATATGGGTAATTTGTATATTTTTTAAGTTTTGATTTTTAAATTTATTTAAAATATTTGGGAATATTTCCCCCTAAACAGTATGCTTATATTAATATACTAGAGGCCCGGTGCACGAAATTTGTGCGTGGGGGGTGGTGTCCCTCAGCCCAACTTGCACCCTCTCCAATGTGGAACCCCTCGAGGGATGTCCAACTGCCTGTTTAGGCCTGATTGGGATCGGGCCTAAATGGGCAGTCAGATATCCTTCTCACAATGCAGGACTGCTGGCTCCAAACTGCTTGCCTGCCTGCCTCCCTGGTTGCCCCTAACCGCTTCTGCCTGTCAGCCTGCTCACCCCCTGACTACTACCCTGCCAGCCTGATTGATGTCTAACTACTCCCCTGCCAGCCTGTTTGTCCCCAACTTCCCTCCTCTGCCGGCCTGGTCACCCCTAACTGCCCTCCCCTGCAGGACTAATAGCCCCCAACTGCCCTCCCTTGCAGGCCTGGTCCCTCCCAACTGCCCTCTCCTGATGGTGTGATGGCCCACAACTGCCCTCCCTTGCAGGACTGGAACCTCCAAACAGCCCTCCCCTGCTGGCCATCTTGTGGTGGCCATCTTATGTTCACTTGGGGGCAGGATCTTTGACCACATGGGACAACCCTCTTGTGTGTTGAGCTGATGGTCAGTCTGTGTATTACTCTTTTATTAGATAGGATAGAAGCCTGGTGCATGGGTGGGGCCAGTTGGTTTGCCTTGAAGGGTGTCCTGTATCAGGGTGGGGGTTCCTTGGGGTGTGGGGCAGCCTGGGCGAGGGGCCTGTGGTGATTTGCAGGCCATCCACACCTCCAGCGACTCAAACGGAGGCCTTGGGATCTGAAATTAATTTATGTTCTACAATTGAAACTTTGTAGCCTAGAGCGCAGCCAAGCCTTCTGCTCACTCCATGGCGACAGCCATTTCTGTTTGAAACTTTGTAGCCTACAGTGGAGGGCTAACTAGGGCTGCAGAAGTTTAGCTTCTTCCATCGCCCCGGCAACCCTAGCCTCTTCTCTCTCCAGCTCCCTGGCTGCCTTCGGATTATGTATCTTTATAATTATAATTGAAACTTTGTACCATTGAGGCCTAGGCCCGCAAAGGCATGCGGAAAGCTTGGCTTCCTTCGTTGCTGGGGAAACCCAAGCCTCCCTTCTGCCTGTCAGTGGCGGCAGCCATCTTGTTTGGGGTTTATTTGCATAATTTGCTCCTGATTGGCTGGTGGGCGTGGCGAAGGTACGGTCAAATAGAGCATCATATTACTCTTTTATTAGATAGGATTGATTTTTTTCAATTTGGTTATTTTATAGAAGATAAGGATATAGTCGCCCCCACCCCCCCATATTCTGTATTAGTTTCAGGTGTACAGCAAAGTGGTTAGAGACTCATGTACTTTTTAAAGTAACACTGCTTCAAAAAGTACACAGCTGGCCCCATCCATACAGTAATCACATTACTATTGACTATATTCCCAGTGCAGTAATCTACATTTCTGTGGCTATTTTGCAACTACCAATTTGTACTGCTTAATTCCTTCACCTTTTTTTAACCAACCCGTCAACTCCAATTCCCTTTGACTGCTATCAGTCTGCTCTCTCTATCTGAGTCTTTGATTTGTCCATTCGATTCTACATACAGATGAAATCATATGGTATTTGTTTTTCTCTGATAGGCTTATTTCACGTAGCATAATATCCTCTTTCCATCCATGCTGTCTCAAAAGGTAGTATTTCCTTCCTTTTGCAGCTAAATAGTATTCCACTGTGTAAATGTACCACAGCTTTTTTTTACTCACTCATCCACTGATGGGCACTTCCAAATCTTGGTGGTTTTAAGCCATGGTGCAATGAACATAGGGGTGTACATATTCTTTTGAATTAGTGTTTTGGGTTTCTTCAGCTATATTATCAGAAGTGAAATCACTGGCTCATAAGCAGTTCCATTTTTAATTTTTTAGGGAACCTCCACACTGTTTTCTATAGTGGTTGCACCAGTCTGCATTCCCACCAACAGTCCATGAGGTTTCTCTCTTCTCCCTATCCTTGCCAATATTTGTTTGCTGATTTATTGATGCTAGCCAGCCATTCTGACAGGTGTGAGGTTATATGGGTAATTTTTAAACAAAGCATTATGTTGGCTCTTACAAATGTCGGTTTATGATATTTGTTAAAGGAATGAGCAAATGGCTTACCTGTTTCCTCCTTCAGTGTGGTCACCCATGCCGCTGATTAACCAGGTCTCTTTCAGTTACAAGCTGAAGGAAATCTATTTCAAAATAGCTTAAATTTTAAAAAAAGTATTGGCTTGTATAACCAGAATTTACAAAGTAAAAATTTTGATCCAGGAATTAAATATCTTCTCAGAACTTGTCTCAGTTCTGCTCTCCTGTTGACTTCTCCTGAAAAGGCTTCTTCCTCATGATGGAAAAGGGAGCGTCACAACTCCAGTCCAGCTAAGGGTCCTGCGTACAGCTCTGTCTTTCTCCTTCGGTTCTTGGGTGGCCCCAGGGCAGCTGTGATTGGCTGGCCAGCCCTGGGGCATGAGCCTACTCTGGAGCTCTCTATGTAGGCTAGTGGGATTCCATATTTTTTCTTGTCACGTGGACTAGTTTCCTTTCTTTCCCTACATGTTGTCATTTTTTAATCCCAGCCTTCATGATTTTGCGTGTGTGTGTGTGTGTGTGTGTGTGTGTGTGTGTGTGTAAGCCGCCTCCTCCTTTGATTATGGTACTTGCCCATTAAAAATTTTAGGCCCTAGCCAGGTAGTTCAGTTGGTTCAGAGCAGTAGTTGGCAAACCGCAGCTCGTGAGCAACATGCGGCTCGCTCTTTGGCCCCTTGAGTGTGGCTCTTCCACAAAATACCACGGCCTGGGTGAGTCTAGGCCTGGGCGAGTCTATTTTGAAGAAGTGGCATTAGAAGAAGTTTTAAGTTTAAAAAATTTGGCTCTCAAAAGCAATTTCAGTCGTTGTACTGTTGATATTTGGCTCTGTCGACTAATGAGTTTGCCAACTGGGTTAGAGCATCATCCCGATATGCCAAGGTTACGGGTGTTCAATCCCCAGTCAGGGCACATACAAAAATTCAACAAAATAGCATAAAGAATGCATGAATAAGTGGAACAACAAATTGAGGTTGATTTCCCCCCCCACCCTTCTCCTTTCTCCTCGTCCCTTCTACTCTCTGTCTTTCTCCCTTTCTCTGTCCTTCTCCCCCTTCTCTCTAAAATCAATCACTAAATTATTAAAAAATATTTTTTTATTGATTTCAGAGAGGAAGGGAGAGGGAGAGATAGAAACACCCAAGATGAGAGAGAATCATAGATTGCCTGCCTTCTGTACATCTCACATTAGGGACCTCGCTGCAACCAGGGCATGTGCCCTGACCAGGAATTGAACCTGGGACCCTTTAGTCCAAGGCCCAATGCTGTATCCACCTAGCCACACTGGTTAGGACAACCAGTCATTAAATTAAAAAATCTTTATCATGCCATAGGCATTGATACATGATGTGGCTACTTCTGCAAACATTTCTGCTTATTTTTTAGGTTCAGACGCAATATATTTGCTTTATTTTTGGTAGGAAATAGTCTTGAATCCTTTCAGAAGCCTGAGGTTGGAGGCAGCTGTGGAAATCTCTGCCTGTCACTTTGTCAACTGAATATTTTTCAAGTAATTAACATTCTCATTTTTTAAATACGTGGAAAAAAGCCTTTAAAATAACTTTATGGGCCTTTTACATAAAAATGTTGAATAGAAGTTCCAGAAGCAGTTTAATAAACTTGAAGGAATTTCCTTAAAAAACAAAGCAGTTGGTTTAGCTCTATAAATTTCCATCTTTGGCAGTACCAATAAAATGGATGGTTCAGATTCCTGTTAAACCAGGAAGTCCCAAATTATGTTTGTGCAAGATTATAACTGTATTACTTGGAGGGTAAAGGAATTCTAGTTAGGTAAATTTGTGAAATACTGTTAGGCATTATTCATTATTGGACTGATTAGTTTTTAACATAGCAATGTACATTTTGGTTCCCTAAGTAACAGGGTTATAGTGTATTTAGATTTGACCACTAAACATCCTTTTAAAAAATAGAACCGTTATTATGTGGTTAGAGAAATAGTGCCTTAACCATTCCTCTTTCCAGGAATTTCTTACCTCTTATAAGAAATTCCACTAATAAGATTAGTTAAGTGGTGTGAGTTGGACATTATTGAGTACCATAGGGAATTTATTTTTTGTTTGTTTTAATGATAACTTTATTATTTTGTATGGTGGCAAACTTTGTTTAATAGAAATGTAAGTACCTTTTTTGTATTCTTGCTGAAATAGATTATCCCACCTTGGTCCAAGGTGGACCGCAGGCAGACCTACACTTACATAGGGTTCAGCACAATTTTTTTTTCTTTACAAGCAGCTCTATGACTAGCTCCAGAAAGTATTCTTATTGAAGCCCCAAAGTAATTATGTGGCATAGAGGAAGAAGTGAAACTTTTTAACTTTGGAAATTGAGGGCAAAATGTTTAAAAATCACTTTAATAAAAGTATTAAAAAATCACTATCATGAAAGTATTTCTATTAATTAGAACATTGAACTTTTATGCTTTCCTTTTAAATCTGCCATAATGAATAGCCCCAAATAAACCACAGTTAACTAAATAAGTTCATTTGTTGAATAGAGTTATAATTAGCTTAAATGTCTAACGAATATTTGCCAAAAACAACTCACTTGGTTTTAGCATATTTAACATATTAGTTATATCTGACGGTAACTGGCCACAGTATGATCTGCTTCTTGAGACTGACTGTGCTAGTTCCTGGAATGTGCTAGTAAGATCAGCATAAATGAGGGGACTGTGTATTTTTAATCAATAAGTAGGAGGAAAGCACATATGATTCATGTAAAAGTTGCATAATTATTTAGGTACAAGTTTTTTAAAAAGTCTAAGACATAACCTGGTTTTATTCCAATGCATAAAAAGATTCTATAATTTTGCATTTTTTTCAGTAGAATTTTCATATTGTTGTCTTTACTAAAATTGGCTTGTTATCATTACTAACACTGTTAAAAGTGATTAATATTGATGTATAGCTCTTTTTAAAATCATATGTTCTTCTACTTAACTCAATCATGTCTTTTTCTCTTCTTTTTATACAGAGTTAGCTTTGGAATCAAACCCTTCTGACCATCCAAGGGCAAGCACAATTTTCTTAAATAAATCTCAAACGGATGGTAAGACAATATTTTTTTCCTCTGAGAAGTTTGAAACTGTTTTTGTTTGCATATTAGAGAAAGTATTCAGTGAGGAGAACTGGTAGGCTGTTTATACATTTTGCCACCTCTTTATCAACACAGTCAATTGGCCACATGATTCAGATGTGGTCTGTTTGTCCAAACAGCTATGTCCTTTTCCCCTTGCTCCAAAGAGCATACATTTTAGAGATGAGTGATAGGATTTAGGTCCCAGGTAGGTTTTCATTTTGAACAAATAAAAAAAAATCAGTTGATATATGAAGATTGAATTTGTGATTTTTGCCCCACTTTATATAGTGCTCAACCAAATGATGCTATCTCACATCCAGATTCATGCTACTCAGAACTTTCAAGCTATTCAAAATTTTCTCATCATAATGTAATATTGTGCCAAGGTACAGCCCTCTAGGGTTGCCCATAAGATTAGCCTCATCAGCAAGGGTACATTTCCTGTATCCTGCTTATTTTAGGATAATCAGAACTATAGGATTTTAACACTCCTGCTTGCCTGATTATACTCCTTTATGTTATGTTAAATCTAGTGTAAAAGTGATACAGCACAGTAAAAAAATGGGGGTTTCTAACCTGCCTTTTCATGGTGTATTTGTATTTTTGCCTATCTTGAGCCGATGATTTTTGGTTAGAATTGCTATATTTCTCAATTTCTTCCAGAGCCACGGGCTGCTCACATGAGAGAAAGTGGCAATAGTAAAGGAAAAACTACCCCATGCCCTCTCTCTCCAGTCCTAAGGAATGTGTGTGTGAGGCCCGTTCTACGGTAAAGGAGGAGAGTGGGAAACACTACCTTCTTTGGAGCTCTTGTTCTTAGGGCTTTTGTTAGAACAAATAGACTTTGGTGTTGTAGATGTGTCCAGTTAGGTTAGTACACGTTTTTAAGTTTAAATTTAAATAGGTTACTTCCCAACTGAGTCATGACATTTATTTCTTTAGTAAGGTATTTCAGTGGATTACCAATAACTGGTCCAGGATACTTCTGGGAGTGCTGGTGCAAATAGGGATTAGTGCCTAGCCAGAAACTGATTCTTAGAGCTGCCACTGTTAGATCCTGGTGATTCAAGTAATTTGGGAATAAGTGTAGAATTGGAACTACTACCGGGTAGTTGTTCAGACATCTAACAAGTAAAATTTATTAGCGAAGTTTCTCACCTGGCCTGATTTGCTTTGCCTTTTCTTCTGTACATGGAAAGTCTTTCATTTGTACCTAATGTAGAATATCTGTTAGGTCAAAAAGTAAAAACTAAGTTTTTAGATTTACTTTGTGGAGCTCATCTTGCCAGGTGATTTAAATTATAATTTTTGTTAAAAATTATTTTTAAAAAGGAATGGAATTTTGTCTCATTTTGTATATTGGTAATCTGTCACATAATCAGCAACTTTTATTTTTCTATGGCATTTGTATCAGAATTGATCAGTTAATTTTTTTTATTCTTAGTGCGAGAAAAGAAGAAGAACAACTATGTAAACCATGTAAGTAAACAGTTGAAAAGTTAAGTAAGAAACTAACAGTTTGAAATAAAAATTGTGACGATTCCTAGAAAACATAATAGACCCAGTACCGTTAGTATGGACATCTCTTTGTAGATTTTATAAATCTCTCTTGTTTTCATAATTATCAAATATGTAGTCAGGAAGTCTGTAGCTTAGTAATGCTTATTTTTAAAGGGTTCTGACATTTAAGTTTCAATAACATGGTTGTGGTTTAAAGATCTACCTTAATTTTTTGGCCTTAATTTAAATTTTTTTAAGTAACAAAAGTGTAATAGCTAAGATATGTTTAGCACTCTTTATTGACTTGCTGCCCTAGCAGGTGAAACTCAGCTTTCTCCGCCGTGATCTCATCTCCCTCCCTCTGTTCCCTCCGCATGTTACACGGTTTTTTACTATTGAGCTTTATAGTTCTGGCTCTGCCACTTCCTTGGATCCCCTTCATTCCTTTTCTCAAGTAAAACTGAAATCTAGGCACTTTTATACTTTTCCAGTATAATCTCATCCCCCTCTTCCTAGCCAGGATTTCACATAGCCACATGCAGTAAGTAGGCTGGATTCCCTGCTGCAAAAAAGAAAAAAACAAAACACAACCAACCACCCTGTCCCCCCTTCCCCCCCCCACATTTTTGTAGCAATTTGACAAAGACGACCATCAGACAGAAATGCTACATTTATGCTACATTAACTTAATAAATACTTAATCATTTCTGTGTGTGTGGAATTAGTTTCCTGACTATATTCTCTTGCCTATTTTCTAAAAATGATTTTTTTCTCCAAATGTTGTGACATTTGTCACCTGCCTATCACAAATATTTTCCATCTTTTATTTTTTTCTTGGAAACAACCTTCCTTAGCTTTTATCATTCCACTCTAGTATAACCTGGTTTTCCCTAGACCTGCTCTGTGCCTGTTTTCCTGGCATATCTCCTTAAAGTCATCTGAGAGCTCACATAACTGCTGTATGTTGGATCCCCTATGTCCTAGATTCTGTTTCCCTCTGTCTCGTTATACTCCCTTGTTTTATTGGAGCACATTTCCCATGGAAAGAGCATATAGGCAAAAGTTTTCAGAGATCGGGCCTTTCTGAAATGCCTCCTATCTGAAGTGTAGAAGTTGCAACTAATCTTTGCAGTGCCAAACCACTTCTACTGTTGTTTGTGGAGTTGCTCCTAAATCTGTTGACATTATGTGATACATTGCATATTACAATTTTAATCATTTCCCCCCATTCTTTTGGAATCTTTTATTTAAAAATATTTTTTAATTGATTTTTTTACAAAGGAAGGGAGAGGGGATAGAGAGTTAGAAACATCGATGAGAGAGGATGAGAGAGAAAGATCAATCAGCTGCCTCCTGCATAGCCCCTATCGGGGATGTGCCCTTCACAGGACTCAAACCTGGGACCTTTCAGTCCACAGGCTGATGCTCTATCCACTGAGCCGAACCGGTTAAGGCCTTTGAAAGCTTTTAGTACTTTCTCTGTTCCTGGAATTTTGAAGTTTCATAATTGGTTTGGTATGTTACCTTTTCATTTTTTTTTTTTTTTTTTATGGTCTGCACTATGCATGCAGATCTTCACTTATTTATCGCGGTGAATTTAAAAAATATTTTCTGTATTTTTTCTAATATTTGTATTACTCAGAAGTTGGAACTCAGACCAGTATTCCTGCATGAATTTCTAACTTTTTCCCCCTCCTGTTTTCCATTTCTTCTTGTTCTACTTTCTAGAGATTTATTTGACTTTATGCTCCAACCTTTCTATTGAATTCTTTGTTTTGTGTCTTGTTTAATTTATTGAGTTCTCTGCTATTCTGTCATTCTTTTTTTATAGCATCAGTTTTTCCAGCAATGCAATTTTTTGTCTTTCTGAGGTTAAGAATTTTTTTTTAAGTTTTCATTTGCTCCTGTATTCTGTCACCCATTAATTTCCTTCTTCCTGTTTGGTCTCTCTTGCTTGTTGGCTTTCTTCAGATGCGTGGTGGTCCCTGGCTGTATTTTAAGATGTAATTGGAAGCACCAGGAGTGAGCAGGACTTCTGTTAACTGGTAGTCCTCACGGCAGGATTTTGGGATCAAGCCTCTGAACTTGGAACCGGCCTTTGGTTCTGTCAGATACCCTGGCTTTCTTATTCCTGTCCCAGCCACACTCGATAAGCACCAAGTTTGTGCTTCTTCTGTTCTGCATGTCAGTTACCATTCCTTTATCTAGTCTTCAGCTTCCAAACATTAAAAATTACATGCTTTTTGTCCTATATTGGGTATAACCTTTTTTTATACCTTTAATTCTAATGAGAATCTCTGAAAGGAAGGGGGAGAGGAAATAGATTTGTGGTCAGTCAATCATGTTGAACTTAGATTTACACTTTAAACGTAAGTTCTAGCCTGGCCGGTGTAAGTCAGTGGTTGAGCGCTGATCCATAAACCAGAAGGTTACCAGTTCAGTTCCCTGCCAGGGCACATGCCTGGGTTGTGGGTTTGGTACCCAGTAAGGAGAGTGCAGGAGACAGCCAATCGATGTTTATTCCTCATTGATGTTTCTACTTCTATCCCTCTCACTTCCTTTTCTTGCTAAAAAAAAAAAAAAAAAAAAAAAATTATTAAAAACATTTGAAAAATAAATATAGGTTCTAAGTTTAAAGTTTTAATTTAATATAATATTAATTCAGATAATATTTTTGACTATACCTATAAATTAGCATACAAACTTTTCTACTAAAGCCTTAAGAATTATATTCAAACCATATTCCCTGCATATTATCCCATTAATATGCAACATAGATGGAACACTTTTCATTAAATGCAGAAAAGTATTAGAAATTTTAAGTTAATTAAAAGTCCTTAATTCCTAATATTCACAACTTGTGAAAAGTAGAAAAAAGTAAATGGCTTTTAATGGGTTAAGATGAGGCAGTGAGCACAATGGGTGGAAGCAGAATTTCAACAGGTACTTGACCTTTAATAGTAGGGTTTGGATTGTGACTTTATTAGACTTCTAGGTATGATTATTTTTTGTCTTTGCCATTGCACCATAAGTCTACTTAGTAAGCCCTTCACTTTCTTGCAAAGATTGTAAAAGTCCATCTATTCTGTCATTAGTGTTAAATGAAGATAAAGTATGACTCTGTCCCTGTGTATCCTAGTGACTAACTTTAATAATACCTATGAACACTAAATGGTCAATAGTGTTTAATTTTTTTTGTATTTGCATTTTTTAAATGTTTGTCAGTGTAGTGTATTTGAGGTTGTAGGCCAGCAACAATAAGGCTTTCACCATAAAGGACGTTTGTCTTAAGTTTTTAAGCAAGATATGGGTAAATGATCCTGCTTGCACCAATGTGTCCAGACTTTGCTCAGAGGCTTAATTCTGCCGCCCTGCAGTGAACACTGGATGCTCGATCCTGAAAGTTTCAGTAGTTGGAAGTAGGCCTGGAGTGATGAGCAAGTGTTGAATGTATCTTTGGCTGGATCTATCCAGTATATTGTAAGTTGCTAATTTATTAAATAAACCCCCATGAGGCTATAAGCCCATGTCTAATTATGAATATAAAATGTTTTAGCACTAGTATTTTCAAAGAGGAACCAATATACATTTATAAAAGAAAACATTTAAATAGAGAAAAGTGGAGCAAATATCACCCAAGCTTTATCAACTCATCTGTATTTTGGTGCATTTTCTCCCTGTTCTTTATATTTTCCCAATGTATAAGTTTTAGTCATAGTTAGACTTTGTTATGGTGTATTATATGCCACATTACACCTTAATATTAGTGACCTTAAAAGATAACCTTACATTTAGAATAAAAGTATTTGAATCAATTTTCATGCTATATTTACTTTTTGAGATCCCAAAAGTAAATCACATAACTGCATAGATTAAGTAACAGAGTTTTAGCTATAGTTAAAGCATTTCTAGCTTTAACTATAGGAGGGAGAATTTGTCCCTCCAAATAGTACTTTTCAAAAATGCACTGTCTGGACCTTCTGATTAATAAAGAATAAGTGGTTTTGCAGTGAAACATCTGAAACAAGTTAAATGGTGTTTTATATAATGTATAGATATTTCTGATTTTTGGCAATTTTTAAATGTTCTGTATTTTAAAAGGCATCAACTAGATTTTGTCCCTACCCATATTTTGAGTATTTGTGGGGCATACTGATGGGAAAGTCGGGCAGCATGATAAAAACTATTTTATATTGATATAAGGAAGGAAGGCTCATCTGAATTAGTTTTTTTAAAATACAATAAAACCAAGCATATTAAAATTGGCGTTAAAAAGTAAAGAATGCTACTTTTACTTTCAATGACTTACAGTGACTGGGATTAGTTATTGGCCTTTAAGAAAGAGAATTGTCCTAACATAGTATAGGCTATTTCAGTATTTGAATATCGCTATATTATTGGGGGGGGGGGGGCTGTGTTTTTTTTTGTTTTTTTTTTACAAATCAGTGGATAATTCCAAAATAAATGGATACTTCTAAAGTGTTTTAGAAGGTAGTTTATTCTCTAGAGGGCCTCAAAAAGTTCATTGTCCCCTCTCCAATACAACTGCAGATAAATTCTAATTTGTATCTGTAGTTAAGATTTACCCAGTTGTAATTAATTTTAAATAATTTTCAAACACTAGTTGAACTTCTTTCTAATTTGTCTCAGGTTCTGTGCTCAGCAGCTTGGAGGTAGAAGGATAGACGAGTCCTCCCTTCCCTAGAGAAGTTTACTTTTTAATGAGGGGGATTCCCTGTAAGCGAGTATAAGAAGAATCTTAATGCTTAATTGTTTGACATTTTAACCAAGGAAAAAACACACTTATAGGTTTAACTTACTGTGACATTTTCTTCTATCTCCCTTCCCCTTCAGGTATCTCCAGGGCACCTTACTAAAAAATATAGCTCATGCTCAACTATATTTCTAGATGACAGCACAGTCAGCCAGCCTAATCTTAGAACCACAGTACAATGGTGAGTACAACTAGGTTCTCAAGGGCTGAGTGACAGACCCCATTATGCTAAAAGCATCCTAGCCACACATAATTTCAGTCATTTTATTGTCCTGTTTAGTGATCAGGGTAGGCAGCCGATGCCAACTATATATTGATTTCAAGGTCCTGAATATGAATTTTCAATTTTTATTTTAACCTTAGAGTGGATAGAAGAAAGGAAGGCCAGTTAGCCAATAAGAAATCCCAGAAAAAGTATTTACTTTTACTTGATAACATTTCTGTTGTTAAGACATTGTTGAACATAAAAAAAAAGGAGAGGTACGTTTTATTGGATGCTTCTAAGGAAAAAAAAAAGTATTTCTTACTGGATGTTTCTAGGAAAAAAAAAGTATTTCATAAACCTCAAACAGCGAGTACTACTTTGGAAGCTACTCTTGGAAGGAGGAACAGCTTGTCCCCTGCTGGCACCAGAGTGTATGTGCATTTAAATTTAGTTGGATTTTGTCAGATTTTCCCCATTATACATCCCCCCCCACCCCCGACCCCCCGCAATATTTCTGTATAAAAATTCACTTCTTCCTATCCCCCAAAGAGGGGGAAATGCATCAAATCAGTATATATCTCCAAGACCCTAAATCAATCCATGTATAAGAAAATCAAAACAGAAAAAAATTAGAAAGGTGAAGTTTTGGAAACATAGCCATATGGTCAGGTTTATACTTAAGCAAACATGAACAGCGTGTCCTGATGATGAAAACTATTCATAAATTTCTGGGAGCACCACACAGTCCACAATTGGTGGAGCTGCACTTTAAAAATACCCTAATATGAACTTTTTAAGCATATTTAAAAGGGAACTAAACCAAAACAGGATGTAGAGTTTCCTGACTCCCCACTGGAGCTATCCAAGGAACATAACCAATGTCTCCTTGGAATATGAGTATTTTATTTTCCAGAACACAGTTTGGGACATGCTATCTGAAAATATTGATACCCTCATCCCTAATTTTATTTTTCAGTCTTAAAAACGTAATTAGCTCATAAATTTAATTTTGCTTCTAATGTACCAGCTTCTTTGCTAATTATCAGCACTTTTACTTTAATTAAAAATAGCAAGTTCACAATCATAATAATGTAACTTTCTTCTCTTATAACAGTAGTTGAGATCAAATTGTGTTTCAGCAAAAACAGCCTCATTTCTCTCTCTATAGAGTCCTGAGCTTTGGCACCTATGGAATATTTTTATTCAGCCAACAACTAAATCATGAGTAAGAAAACACTCGACTTTGGCTACATTTTGTAGATTCTTTTGAATTCAAACGATTCTGGTGTTAACAGCATATAATTCAAGAGTAATTTTAAAGATCAATCTTGCTCAGACAAGTAGGTTTCATGCTTATTTCTCCAAATTAGTCTAATTTTTCAAAGTATAGTAAGTTTTAATTTGATCTCATTAAGTTTTGAAAATGATCAGTACACTCACTATTGGTGAAATAATGGTTGACAGAAAATTAATAGAGCTACTTGGCTTTTAGGGATGATTTTGAAAAATGTTATGGTATAGTAAGTAGTACATTGTTCTCAGTGAGGTGGGTGAGCCTTATTAGAATCACTTACACAACTTTTCCCCCAAAATATATGTCTCTAAAGCATGTATCTCCCTCCCACTCCCTCAATACACACTCTCACTCTCTATAAGCCTTTTGTAAGCTGAGGAAGGCCATGAGGCATGATTATATGAACAAAAGATTCCGATTATTTTATCCATCACTATATCTCCTCTAGACACTCTTCCCCCTCCTCCCATCCCCCTTCACCCTGTAACCGTTAGGATGTTTGGCGTGATCATATGAACAAAAGCACCCAGGGTGATTCCGATCTTAACTCTGACCCACATGTTCCCAAACTCTGGTGCAGCCTGCACTCACCGGGAGGCTCGGGAAGCCTCCCAAGCGTGTGAGTCAGAGCGTCTGGAGGCGGCTTTTAGGGCTCCTCAGGTGACCCCGGTGCACAGCTGGGCTGGGAGCCTCTGCCTGGTCAGTCTGTAGGGAAAGAACTGCTTCTAGTGATGGGTGGGGCCTGAGCAGGGCAGTTGTAAGTCTTGGTTCCCTTCTATCAAATGGGTTGTTGAATTAAACGTTATCTAAGGTTCAGTGGTCATTTTCAGCTTTGAAATTTTATACTTTGAATTCTGTGATTTTTCAAATCAATTTGAAGATGAAACTGAAGCACTATAGAAGTATCCATCTTTGATGCTAACAATGGTATAGGTATTTTTTTTTCAAGTGCTAATATTACATAGACCTAGTTATAAAATTCAGATTTGCCTTCCCTCAATTATTTTGAGCTTCATTTTAGACACTTGAGGACGAAGAGAAGCATATAACTTAACGAAGAAAACCCTTTTGTTGTGTGGTACACATACGTTATTCAATTAGGAATACGGCAATTTACATGTTACACCTGAGGATTTACATCTTATTAATATTTCATTTAGACTAACGTATTAAATGTTACACTGTAGTATTATGCCGCATTGTTAGCACTGCTTATTTCAGGATAGACTGTTTACTTTGTGGGTTCTTATATTTGCTCTTAAGATTTTATTTTTAGAGAGCACGTTATTTGCCTTTACAGAAATTATGGAAATGGGTGGGTAGAGGGATAGTGAACTAAATTAACTGAAATGCAGAGCCTAACAACCTTCTTTAAAAAGCACAAAAAACTACTATATAGCTTAAATTGAAGCATGTGCACAAATATAACTTGTACAGAATGAAAGGTTCTATGGGTGAAAGGGCAAATGATGGGAAATATGTAATAACTTATATATTATAATAATGAACCCAAACATGTCTCCTAATAGCATTTTGGTTTTCCTATTTTTGCTAAAAGCCTAAGAACTAAAACAAAGGGATACTGTTGTAATGAGGATTTCAAGGCCACGAGGCAGCTGGGAAGGTCTTCCCCGACCCTAACTCCTTTTTAAAAACATGTTCATACCTCACGTATTAAAATCAATTGTTACAATTTTTTTTTCCCTCCACAGTGTGACGTTGGCAATATATTACCACATAAAGAACAGGTGAGTTTAAAAACCTATCTCGTTATTATAGCAGTAAATTTACAAGCTATCAAGTTTAGTGTTAGGTAAAATAACTATAGACATTATTGGAGTGAACTGTAGAGTGCTTTATTACATTATTGGAGTGAATCATTTGTTTTTGTCTTAGGACTCTTAATGCTTAAGTTATTGTGGATCCCAAAGAGTATTTGTTTGTATTAGAAATTAAAATTGAGAATTTAAAAATAAGTGCATTGTGTGTTAAAACAAGATTTTTCTATCACTCTTGAAATTTTGAGCTGGGTACTTTCTGTGCATTAGTAGAGGATATTTAGCAGCATCCCTGGCCTCTCTATGCCTTCTACTCAATAGATGCCAATAACAGCCTCTCCTCAGTCCACATTGTGACACCAGAAAAACCTCTCCAACCATGACCAAATGTCTCCTGGGGGACAAAATCACCCAGTTGAGAACCATCATATTAACATAATTATTTTTCACAACAAAAAAATTGAGTGGAAAGGGTGTCATTTATTTATATTTTTGCAAATCTCTTAATGTCTGGCTTAATAGTAGATTATTTTCATCTATGCTCTGTCCTCAGTCATTTGCAATTAACTTCAATTATTTGTTTTTGAAAAACCAACATGAGGAAGACTCAGTCTCATATAGTTATATAGCTACGAAACTGTGTATTTCTAAAGCCTTCAAGTAATTGTGGATACTCTCCGATACCATGCCAAAAGTCCCTAAGTGCTGGACTAATTCCATTAGTTACAATGGAATTTAAAATCATTTCCACAAACTTACAGTAGGCAATTTGTTAAATGAATATCCATTTATCTATCTTGTATGTTTAATGAATGTTTTATTTGCACATGATTTCATTATAATATTATGTATTGGTCATTTGGAAAATACTGGTTCACATTTCTTTATAAAGTGGCAAAAGCTCACTTCTGTTAATATCACCACCAATCTTATTCAGTTAGGAATACAACAACTTACATGTCACATCTGAAAAGCTGTCAAGCTCACAAAAGAAGGTACATATTTTCCCAAATCTTGACTTTTAGCTTTTGAGAGCTTGAATCATGGTATTGGCAACAAACATACAAATTATTTTCCTTGAAGTTCCAGGCTCATTTTTTGTTTTTGAGAGAATGACAGTTGTACTATCAAATAAAGATGTTATTCTATGGAAAACAAAAAGGCTTCTTCAGCTCACAAGTAAGTCAGAAGTGCTTTTTCTTAACACAACCACATTTTATAATGCAGAAGTGCTTAATGCATACTTTATATTTATTCAAAATATAAGAAGAATTATCAAAGTTTCATAACACTATCAATTTTTATTGCTTTATCAAGGATGTTCTTAAGCAAATAATTTTTTCAACTGCAAGAGGCAGTGAAGAATAGAATGACTACTAGTATAGTGTGGTTCTACTTCCTTGATTCATGCTCAGAAATCAGTTTTACTCACTTTTGCTTTTATACAATCACTAAAGTCCTGGTGCACGAATTTGTGCACATTGAAAGGAAATTAAAAGGTGGCCGACGGGGCAGGACTGGGCAAGATAGCTGGACATTCCCTGGAGCCAATCTCCCACAGTCGCTCCCTGGCTGGCCGCACCTGGGGTACCACCGGGGTTCAAAGGACGTCTGCAGAGTAAGCAGGGTCCCTCTGGCAGGTGGGGTTCCTCGGCCTGGCCTGCAGGGATTGGGTCGAAACTGGCAGTCTGACATTCTCCGAGGGGTCCCAAAGTGCGAGAGGGCACTCTGCAAAGTTGCTGTCACTCAGCTCCTGCATTGAGTGTCTGCTCCCTGGTGGTCAGTGCACACCATAGCTACTGGCTGGTCACTTAGCTTTTTATGTATATGGATGTATATAGATAGAAGATTGCAAATGTCAGGAAAAAGGCAGGCACTGCCTTAATATTTCTATAAAAATGGTTTTGACCTCATGGGCTTCTTGAAGAGGAAAGGGATCTAGGGGAACCCCAGAGGCCTACAGACTATACTTGGAGCACCACTCTTTAAATGAGCAGAGTGTATTGGTGTGGTGAACATTTAAATCAAAAGACTAGTCACTTTTGAAATAAAAAGGCAAGTTTTTAACTTAAACTATTTAAAAAAGACAATCCTATATAATAAAAGCATAATATGCTAAGTGTCCGACTGTTCGTTCATTCAACCAGTTGCCATGACATACACTGACCACCAGGGGGCAGACACTCCTACCTGTAGGTTAGCTTGCTGCTGGTGTCTGGCCAATTGGGACTGGGTGAGATGGGAGGGACATGCCCTGGAGCCCTCCCACGCTCTCTCCCTGGCCCCCATCATGCACTGGTGGGGTCCCTCTGCCTAGCCTGCACCCTCTGCAATCCAGGACCCCTTGGGGGATGTCAGAGAGCCGGTTTCCCCACAGGCCAGACCAAGGGACCCCACTGGTGCATGAATCTGTGCACCAGGCCTCTAGTATATAAGAAACTAATGAGAGGAAAAGAAATGGAAAAACATGAACCTCATAATCACATGAGTTAAAATTCTAAGGACATTACTGTCTACTACTACCGCTTTATAAAATGTTCATGTGTATTCCATGATGAGGTCAGAGAGTACAAATGTGTTTGGTTCACTAGCATTGCCGTTAGGGTCAGTGCTTATTAAGGCAGCTCTAGCTGGCCATCAGAGAAATGATTTCACAGAATTTGAAATGCTCAGTAAAGAGATAAGGAAATCATCTTACCGAATCCCAGAGAAGAATTTGTAAAACTGCTTTATTGAAGGTTAAGCTTCTCCATCTACCCATCTCTACTCTCAGCAGTTGTATTGTTAAGATACTATTAATTTCTGAATTAGTTTTTAAAAAACACATTCTTATTTTTCAGAGATGCAAATAGATCCTTGGATATTTTCGATGAGAGATCACATCCACTCACAGTAAGTCAGTTTTATATTGAAGTTGTTATTTGCTCTCATACAGTTGTGTTTATTTCATGTTGTTTTGCTTTGAAATTAATTACTGAAAGAAAATTACTTTCAGGTTGAAGTCAAAGTCATCTTTTAAATCCTTTTCCCCACCCCGTGTTGTATCTTATTATTTTACAAAAGAAGTGTTTTATATGGGATATGTCAGTAAGAACTGAGGTGCAGCTTTGTATTATTAGTAAGCTAAGTAAATGGATCCAAAAAAACCCAAAGTGTATCTTTGTAAAATATAATTTTCAGTAGCATCAAACAATATAAATATTTAAATAAACTTAATAGAAATGTTAACATCTCTATGAAGAAAATTATTTAAATCTTAATTTAAAAGACAAATACTTTCAAATTCACTGCTTCAGATGCTCTATAGCAGTATGTGGCTAGTGACAACTGTAGAAGGCAGTACAACCTTAAACCTGGTTATTACAGGAAACAAAATTATTTTCAGAGTTGATTGCAGAGAAGCAAGACATGGTGATCAAGATTTTTGAACCTAAAAATAACATTTAAATAAAATTCTGTAGCAGGAAGGTGGAAGAAACACAAAGAAATTATTTGAGGTTGTGCCTATATTTTTCTTTACTGAATGGTGGTAGTGAGTATTGAATCACTGTTATTTTTTAAGATCCCATTGTTTATATTTAAATGACTAAAAGATGTCATGCTTTAGCTGGTTTGGCTTAGTTTAATAGAGTATTGACCTGTGAACTGAAGGGTCTTGGGTTCAAGTCCGGTCAAGGGCACATGCCTGGGTTGTAGGCTTGATCCCCATTTTGGGGGCATGCAGTAGGCAACTAATCAGTGATTCTCTCTCATCATTGATATTTCTATCTCTCTTTATCCTTCTTCCCTCTCAGAAATAAAAACATATATTAAAAAAAAGACATGTCACCCAATAAAAATGTTATTTTAAGGGACATGTGGGCACAAGTAGAAGATTGCTATCTTAAGGGGATTTAGGTATTTTTCTTCCCTGGATACTTACATTGCATTTTCTTCTTCTTCCAGCGAGAAACGGTTCCAGAGGAATATTTTAGGCATGATCCTGAACACAAATTTATTTACAGATTTGTTCGGACTCTCTTCAGTGCTGCACAGTTAACAGCTGAATGTGCTATAGTGACTTTGGTAAGATAGTGTTTCTTTCAGAAAGCATCTTTTCTGTCTTGTACACAGGGTATGGTTCTGTTTTTTAAATAAAAGTAGGTTCCCGAAATGATCATCAAGACTTTATTAAGAGAAACCTATCAAAGGAAGTAAAATACACAAATTCAAGCTAAATAGTCATGATTTAAAATGTTGCCATTGCTTTTCTCATCACAAACAATTGCTATTAAAAGCAGCAGGAGAAATTTCTCTTTTCCCCCTCCCCAGCCCAGGAGACACATGCAGTGCAGTGCATGTGTGCTGGCGGGGTAGGATGGGGCAATACAAACATCTGGTCCCCAAGCAGAGACTGAATCAGTGTAGGTCTAAGCTGAGTCCCAGGTTGTATTACCAGGCAGTTTTAATGTGTCCTGCTTGAAAACTATAGCTTTAAATTCTCTGTTCCTTGGGTGATGGGTGTTAATCTATCCCTGCTGTCCTCTTGTGCCTGCCTTTGAAGTCACCCAGGATTATAGTGCCAGTAGTACCTGAAAAGGCTTTGCTAGTTGCCTGCTAAGCTACAGCTGTGTGAGGACCTGGGTGTCACCGATACAGAATTCCTATGGTAAGATTTTATCATTTGGAGTAAGTCCTATTCTGTTGAGAAGTGGTTAGAATTATATTACCCCTTCCTACAGCAAACCTAAAGGGAAAAGTCAACATCATGGTCTGGAAGGAAAGAATACTTATGGCCAAGGGCTCTTCCTTTAGTATCCTGTTAAAATTTTAGTGAGGCACTGGGTCAGACATAAGCCTCTTCATGAAGCTATCAACTGTTGGGAGCGCATAGCACGTGCTGGAGAATGGCAGGAGCGGTGCTTCCATAGATAGCTAGGGAATACAGGAAGGAGAGCATCTGGGCTGGAAGAGGAGGGGAGTTCTTTTTAGACACGTTAAGCTAGTAGATGTGCCTGTGAAACAGCAGGGTGGCAGTGTCTAGTGATCATTTGAATATATGGAATTAGAGCATGAATCTGAGCTATAAGTAAGGAATCGAGAGTAGCTGTCCAAATGCAGAGAAAGCATTAGCAGACAGAGGATCCTTCAAAAAGGTAATCGTGGGAACAGTGTTCTGCAGACGTGCGATGAGATGGATTTCACTGATAGAAGCGTTAACTTCAGTGAGAAGGGAAATGTCACTTCCACTGACACAGGAAGGGCAAGTGGTGTGAATGAATGAATAATGGCACTTCCAACTCTCCGAGTAAAGACAACAGGAAGATGAGAATGCCAGTGTTGTGTAAGTGCCTCTGATACTTTATCTATAAAGTAGCATTGAACCTTGCAAGGAGATTCGTTCTTAGAGTGCTGAGTTCTGGGGACTAAGTGCAGAATTTCACTAAGAACATACTTTCAGTAACCATTTGTTTTTGAAAACACAGTTGAGTTTGGAGAACATTGGCAAATCTGAGCTCTCAATCTGATAACTTTCAGATAGTGCTATAGTGACTTTGGTAAGATACTCTTTAAAATTGGACTTTTTTCTTTTTGTCAAATAGCATATATACTATTCTGCAGAGCAACCTTTGAGGTAACAATAAATCACAGCTTACCTCTATAACCTTTACTCAGCTGTTCACTTCTCTCGAGTTCTTTGTAGAACAGACATTTAATGCATGTAAAAGAAACATAAGCTACCTGGCAGGTTTAGGAGTACCAGGGTTACAGAGGCTGGCAGCTCTGTTACCACCTAGAATCCAACAGAACTTGACACTAAGTTTCAGGTTATGTAAGACAGATGAATTTTACAAAATAATCATGGAGATGTGAGCACTGGAGGATAGGAGAAGGACTACCCTTTGTATGCATGTGTTCCTTATAAAAGCACTAGAATGGGAAGGCCTGACAGTTGTACAGTTCAGCCTTAAGCACATCTGCTTGTACCGCCTGTCATGCTGCATCACACAGCAGCCACTGGGAGGCTCCATTGACCCAGTTTTTATTTTCAGCCCGAGTCACAAAAGGACTGGTTACTGTGAAAAGATCTAAATGTGCTCAGTATTATTAGGAATTTACATGTTCAAGTATTTTGAAAATCACCCTATAATTACCAGCAGGTATGAGACATTGTATGTGGTAGACACTCCAGTACTTATTGAACAACTTGAATCTACACTGGGCCCATATATGCTGTCCTTCACAAGGGGGGAGGTAATACACAATGCATTTCTTCAGGATGACTTTTGCTAAGATGCACATTCATTCCTGTGACCAAAAATTGAGCTGGAAATTCACATAGGCCAAGTAAGCAACAGAAGTATCTGATTTGCAACTGTGACTTGGCTTCTAGCTTTGGCTGGCCAAGCAGCCTCTGTAGAACCTAAGAATAAAAGACATGTTAAAAAATAGATGAAACCTGTCATTCTAAGAGTTGTTATTACACTACTTACACTGATCTGAAATCCCAAACAGTGTTCTGCTTTTGCAGGTTTATTTAGAAAGACTTTTAACTTATGCCGAGATTGACATTTGTCCCACAAACTGGAAGAGAATTGTTTTGGGAGCCGTTCTTCTTGCCTCCAAGGTTTGGGATGACCAGGCTGTATGGAATGTGGACTACTGCCAGATCCTCAAGGACATTACTGTTGAGGACATGTGAGTTTGTAAGGTTTTGGTGAATTTTTCTGACCAGTTTCCAGTACCTCATTTGCTCTCATAAAGTTTATATGTTAAGAAATATTTGTAAAGGTTACTTTGTGCAGAGAACTGAAAGAGACATAAAATTATATACTTTCTGTATATACCTTTGTTGTAATAATTCATATTCCCCATAATTAACTAGGTCTTGATGTGTTATTGTAATAACCTATATATATAAAAAGGCTAATAGGCAAAGTGTCCCCTCAGGAGTTCGATCATTCACTGTGATGTGCATTGACCACAGGGGGCGGCGTGAATGAAGGAAGGCCCTGGCTGTCCCTGATGGCTGGCCAGGCCTAGAGACCCTACCTGTGCATGGATTTTGTACACAGGCCTCTAGTCTGTTTGATAATTATGTCTCTGGTGGTTTTTGACAAATATTCTACAAGCTCACTACCAGAACAACAGTACAGTAAATATCTCTGGGACTTTCTTAAAGCCACCTATTAGATCCAGTGCATTTTTAAGGGCCAGACATCTGACCCTTGAAAAAAATGCTTGGCCACTGTTAATGTCTTAGGGCCACGAGACTGTTGAGAGGTTATGGCTTAGACCTGAGTCAGACATTGTATGTTTGCTTTAACTGGTCTCTCCCTCCTTTTATCTGAAGTCTAGTTGTTCAACCATGATGGAAAATTAGCTGCATATAAAGGCTTCATCCTATGCTCTTGCCTGCCCTTCTAAGAGGATTGCAAGTGTTTACAAATAGGTCTGGTGAGTTAGGAAACTCCCTCTCAGTCCATTGGCAAAGCATCACTGGGCACCACCTAGTGCCCATGACATTTGAAAGTTTTCTGCGGCACTCGGCAACCACAGCGGTGCATTGTGGGGGGTTGTAGGTAACCATGAGGGTGTGCTTCTCAGAGATGGCATGCTAGCATGAGAGTGAAACATTAAACTTAACATGGGCATCTGATCTGGACACATTGAAGGGCCCTGAGGGTGGTGGCAGGCTGAGCCAAAGAGGCATTTCCAGCAGACTCTCCAGCTGCCCACATGACAGTGAAGATGTTCTTCTTTATGGGTGGCATTTAGGAAAATGTGAAAGAACTCCTCTTGATAATGTTGAGCAGCATAAGAAGAGCAAGATTGTAGCAGGCAGAGGCAAGAGTTTGTTTATGTTGCTTTTGCTCATTACTCCAGCTAAGACTCATTCAGAATCACTAGAGTTCATATTTACAACTGAAGTGAGGATACTTGTGACCAAGAGGAAGGACCCCAATGACTGTCAGTATCTGTCAAAGTGGCTTTAGGGGCAAATGCCCACTTTGATAATAGCGTACACTCAGTAGTTTTGGTGAAATTGCTGGTAGCCTTCTTAGCAAACAGTGTGACAGCAAATAATGAATTTGAAACAAATGGAAATACTTTTAAGAAGTTGCAGAAAATCAAGTGACTTTGATCACCATTGTTACAAGTCTTCAAACCGGTCCCTTGAAGGATGGAGAATTTGTGATCATAAACACTAGCTCTACCATGACGACAGCTGAACTATTCTCAAAACCTGTGTATCAGCTGGCTTTAGTTATAACATCAGAACACACAAGGAAATGGGAGGGTTTTCAGAGATGTGGGCCACAGAGGTAATGGTGGCCGTGTCTAGCTACCTGATGACTAGTAGTAAACAGTGCTTTTTGTATATGAACAGAAACATCAGGGGCTATGTTTATAATAGGCTGCCTTTTAAAAACTAAGTCTTTATTACAATTGTTCCTCTCCCCTCCCCATAGCTCCCCCCCATCTGGTTTCCTCCCCGCCTTTAATCTCCCCCCCCCCCCCCACTGTCCTCATCCATAGGTGTATGATTTTTGTCCAGTCTCTTCCCGCACCCCCCACACCCCTTTCCCCCTGAGAATTGTTGGTCCACTCCCTTTCTATGCTCCTGATTCTATATTATTCACCAGTTTATTCTGTTTATCAGATTTTTCATTCACTTGATTTTTAGATTTTCTTGTTGATAGATATGTATTTGTTGTTCCTAGTTTTTATCTTTACCTTTTTCTTCTTCTTCCTCTTCTTAAAAAATACCTTGCAGCATTTCATATAATACTGGTTTGGTGGTGATGAACTCCTTTAGCTTTTTCTTATCTGTGAAGCTCTTTATCTGACCTTCAATTCTGAATGATAGCTTTGCTGGGTAGAGTAATCTTGGTTGCAGGTTCTTGCTGTTCATCACTTTGAATATTTCTTGCCAATCCCATTTGGCCTGCATAGCTTCTGTTGAGAAATCAGCTGACAGTCATATGGGTGTTTCCTTGTAGGTAACTAATTTTTTCTCTTGCTGCTTTTAATATTCTTTGTCTTTTGCTTTTGGCATTTTAATTATGATGTGTCTTGGTGGTGGTCCTCTTTATATTCCTTTTGTTTGTAAGTCTATTTCTTTCACCAGGTGGGAGAAGTTTTCTGTCATTATTTCTTCAAATAGGTTTTCAGTATCTTGTTCTCTCTCTTCTTCTGGCACCCCCATAATTCAGATGTTGGTACACTTGAAGTTGTCTCAGAGGCTCCTTACACTATCTTCATATTTTTGGATTCTTTTTGCTTTTCTGATTCGGTGTTCTTTGCTTCTTTGTATTTCAAATCTTTGACTTGATTCTTGAGATCCTTTAGTCTGCTCTTGGATTTCTGTATATTATTTTTTTATTTCAGTCAGTGTATGCTTAATTTCTAGTTGGTCCTTCTTCATATCCTCTAGGGTTTTGCTAAATTTATTGGCCTTTTCTAGAAAATTCTTGAAAAACCTTATAACTGTGGTTTTGAACTCTATATCTAGCCCTTTGCTTTTCTCCATTTCTCTAATTTGTGACCTGTTTCTTTGTTTCTGCATTTTGGCTGCTTCCCTGAGTTGATAGAGTGGCTTTGTGTGCTAGGTGTCCTATAGGGCCCAGTGGCTCGGCCTCCCAGGTTACCTGAGGTGAACACTCTTGGTGCACCCCTTTGTGGGCTGTGTGCACAGTCTTGTTGTAGTATCACTGGGAGGAATTGATCTCCAGGCCAATGCTGAGGATCAGCTGTGTCTATGCTAGGAGAACTTCTGTGCTGGAGATACCCTTATGAGACAAGACTTGCAAAAGCCTCTGTGCTTGGATGGGGCAGAGTCTCAGTGTGGAGCAGACAGCAATGGCTTCCCGTCAGCCCTGCCCTAATAGGCCCCTGTGTCTCAGTGTCCCGTGGTAATCACTGTAACCACCTCTGAGGAAAAGCTGCCCTTGAGTTTCGCCTGCTGCCAGACAGTCCAGTTTCTCCCTGAATGAGTCTGGGTCCCCAGAGTCTCACCCAGAACTGGAGTTCAGAGCAATTGGGAGCTTTTCTCTCCTGCTTGAGAAAGCCAGCAGTATACTCAGTTGCCAGCCCTCTTCATACGTGTGCCTCGGTACCTCTGCCTTCTGCAGCTCCTCTGAGTCTCAATGTGCTCTTCTCTTTCCTTCTAGTTGTAGAATTTCCACCCAGCCAGCCTTCCTGTGATTCTGATGTCCATTTTGTTTTTTAGTGGTAGTTTTGAAATTGTTGTGCGAGGCAGCAGTTTAGGTGTTTACCTATGCCGCCATCTTAGTTTCTCTCTATAATAGACTGCTTTTGTTTATGATCTTTGAAAAGGGAAAGTATTAGTTATAACAGTGTTTAGTATACACTGGTTTCGTCCCCCTGCTGTTGACTACTATTTGTAATGATCTCATTTTGAGTCTAAATTGAAAAATTGCTGTCTCTGCTTCTTCTTAAACTTTCCAACATCTATGTCTCTTTTTTAAAAATATATTTCCCTTCAAAAGAATAAGTTAAACTGAGCAGCTGCTATTCAGAAAATTTGCTGTGCCCTGTAAATGGTATGCTAGTCAACCAACTAGCCATTGAAAAAACAACAAAAACCAACAGAAGTTGCATATTCTGTAGGCATAATGCTTTTCTTCCATCATTAAACCTCTATTAATAGACATTTTAATCCTATGAAGTACTGTATTTCTACACAATTAAAATGTATTAGTGGAGAAAATATAAAAAGGATATTGAAGTGCATTTATTCCTGTAGTAAATTAAGTCCTGCTTATCAAAACATCTCATTTACATTTCTATAGGCTTATGGCTATATGAATAGGAAACTAATTTTGGAATTAGGTTCAGTCAGGTTGAAAGTTCACCAAATGAGAAAAACTCATCTCTGCTCATATTCTGACTGCTCTCCACACAGGAGAACATGAAGCCTTTGTTGATCTGTCCAGTGGATAAACTATTAAAGCTTTAAAAAAAGAATGTATTAAAAAATAAGTCTCTCATGTTTGTTTTAGGTATTATTTTTATGTAATTAACTCTATCAAGGTTCTGTAGAGGTAATATGATTTGCTCTAATTTTATATTTAAACACTTGGCAGGTGATGGCAGTATGGTCACATAGCACAAGACTGCTCCCAACTTTCCTTCCACCCTTGACTGAGCTCACCCCTTGTGGCTGTGTTCCCATCTGTCTGGCGAGGGGGGTGGATGCTGAGCATTCCCAACATGGGAGAAACAGGTTGGAGTTGGAGTCGAGTGCTCTGTCAAGGGTCATATCGTAGAGTGGGTTTAGTCCAGCCAAGACATCTGTCTGTAATCTTTCTGCCATCCAGTTTAAAAAGTGCATCCTGACCTGTCATAGTGCCAGTTGCTCACCCCATAAAATGAAGGTGAACAAAAACTTGCATTATGCCCTCTGACATTAGCCCCACAAACTAGGATAGGGGAGGATTTCCTATCGAAAGTGGCTTATTTATTTATTTATTTGAGATGAATTCTTGCTGCTTCAAGAGTTTTCCCCCTCAGGGATAATAGCGGTGGCTCTCGATGCATCCATTTGTTGCCGTGGTGATGTGCCCACTCCTTTTGTTGGCGCCTCTCTACTTCAATAAGTCCCTTCCTGTTATCGGCCTGGTGAAAATGTCTGCAAGTTCTTCAGAGCTAATAAACAGCATACATCATTCCTTTCATCTGAGCACGATAGTGGGGCCTGGTGAGTGAGCGAGGAGCAGGAAGCTACAGCTGCACTAATGGAACTCTGAAGAATGAGCCCCGAGTCGGCGGCACAAGTGCACACAGGGCCATCACCTACCTCTTCCCCCTCGTCCCGAACTCAGAATGCTGGGATGTAGGGAAGACACAAATAGCTGTATCTTGCTTGAACATTAGTGTATTAATACAGCTGTGTAGCCTTTACTTGTTTCAAAACAAAATTTAGAGCCATCCTAGTAGCTCATAATGATATTTTTGAAGATAGTCCAATTGACTAAAAATGTACTGTGTTGGTTTTGTCTCCTCCTCCCTAGGAATGAGATGGAAAGGCATTTTTTAGAGCTGCTTCAGTTTAATATTAATGTTCCTGCCAGTGTTTATGCCAAATACTACTTTGACCTTCGCTCCTTAGCTGATGACAACGACCTGCCTTTTGTATTTGCTCCTCTTAGCAGAGAAAGAGCTCAGAACCTAGAGGTAAGGCTGTGGAATCTCTAGGTGGGGTTTCTGTCAGTCACCAAAGCTATTATCTGTGGTTAAGTCATATTAAGCAGTGATTAGGAAAATGAAAAGCTTTTTTAAATTAACAAATTGAAGAAAAGCTTATTAACCCTTTCACATCATGTCTTATGGTTTCTACAAGGATCCCCCACATTAAAAAAAAATTATAGATCTCTTCTGTGACCATAATTCAGAATGTTTTAAATCAAATTTAATCTGTTAATGGTTTTCCATTTGAATCTCTACCCTTCCTTATAACCATACATGAATAATTTCTTACAACTGTATCACTATTCATATCTACATACAGAATCTACTTACCATTCTTAATTCAGTTTGCAAATTTCATGTCCTTTGTATATATATATATATCATGGTTCAGTCCCATGAGTTTATTAGTACTAGTGGCTAACTTGGGAGACATATACTTAAAATGCATAATGTGTGTTTCAAATATTGGGTGTAGAAAGTACATGGGTGTTTAATGGAAATGGTAAAGTACATGGTTGCAAAGTAATATTTATGGCTTATGACTTTTTGGTGAGTAGACAACAAAATTATTCACAACTGAAATGGACTCTTTTAAAATGGATACTTTCTGTGGTACCTGGGAGGTACTTTAGAAAAAGATATTTTTCTACCATAATTAATGTTCAAGTGACATAGTTCCTTATGGTGCTTCAGTCATTAGACCTTTCCTACCTTTCCATAAAGTACAGCACATACCTGCCTCATTAAAGTTTGCTTAGAGTATAACTAATGAAATTTGGATATAAATTGAATAGCTAAGTACCAATTTGCCCAAATGTACGCTCTTTATGTTTAAGGAACAAGTGTATAGGGAATAGATGATATTGTTGTTAGAAGCCTATTACATTCTTGACTTCTTTGAGAACCCAATTTTTAAATGATTCTAAGTTCCCCTTTGCTCTAGCAGTCTAATCGTAGCCCCTGAAAGACTTAGCGCCTTCGTGAATTAGCGGGCAGTACATCCCCATAACCTGGCAGAGTAGGCCTCGGCTGCCCTCAGCAGCAGTATAAAGAGGAGTGTGAATCGTTTCTCGGCCTTTTGGCTAAGATCAAGTGTAGAAAGGAGTGAGTGTATGGCTTATCAGTGATGCTTTTTGTGAAAGCTGGACTCTTGTTTTTTGTTTGTTTCTTAACTGTTACCTGTGTTCTATTTGATTGCCTTTCCTAGGCCATTTCCAGATTGTGTGAAGACAAAGACCTGTGCAGAGCTGCTCTGAGAAGGTCTCTTAGTGCTGATAATTTTATTGGTGTTCAGCGTTCTAAAGCCATCCTCTCTTAAGGGAGAAGTGAGGGGTGGTAATGTCATGAGCCCCTCATCTACAAGGACTGGAGAAATATCACCTCTCCTGCTCAAAAACCAGCAAAGTTAGTATTTTCACCTAAGACAGACGTCAAGTTGAAGAGGCTCGTGGGAGCGAGGACTGTGCTCATAGAAAGAATGGGACCTTGTCAGTGCGACACACTCTGTCCTTCAGTTACAGAGATCACTCAAAAGCTAAAGCTCCCGACCCACAGACACTGCTGACAATGTAGGCTGAGAGCTGTGAGCTATGAAGGTTTTCTTAAATTCAAGTTTAAATTTTGAGGCTTGAAAGGCACTAATTATATAACTTTCCTACTTTTCTGAATCGCCCCTCCAGAAAAAGGAATAAACCTTCCCAATATTGCTACATATTCCTTTACAATCAATGCAGTATTACCATTAAAACATGGGACGCCTAACAACTCACAAAGCCACTTAGGAACAGACTGTAGCGCTGTTAGGTATTAAAGGATTCTTCATATTACATGGTGGAAACTGCTAGTCATTATTGGCAAACAGTTTAAATAAAAAAACTGAATAACACTTTTCAAATTCTTTGCAAGTACTAATTAGCACAGTAGCATGTTTGGGATAAGAGAAAGTGTCAGTATTGATTACCTACTTCGAATGGGTCCACCCTGCATATCTTAAGAACTATAATGGGATTTTAAAACAACTATAATGATGCTTCTCATTTTCTGATGATTTTTTTGTTAAGTAAATATCAAAAGATATTTTCATAATTCCAACGAACATGGTGGTCCAGTGATAACAAGCAGATAATGAAATAGGTGTTTCCCAAGTGCAATTCTAAGCTTGGCTAATAATGTGCTTGGCCCTCCAGGGCATTCCTACAGAAGTATAAATACTATGGACTTTAATTTGAAAGTTGTTAAATTTCTCATTTAGTATTTTTTTTTTTTCAATAATAAGCAAGAAGACAAGAGTTGTTATGGCTATTCCATAAAATCAGCAGAGGTGTATATTCTGTATTTCTGCTCTACCCTCCTTAGTAACTATTCTTAAAATCCCATAAAACTACCAGAGCTGCAGATTAAATGTCCACTTGTAGACAGAGGGAAAAAATAGAGGAAAAAAAGATTTCTACAATATCCTGTTTATTTAGTTTAGCGAATTGTGAAATGACAAAAGATTGGCTGAAACCAAAAAGTTTATTTAAATTTTAATTTTTTGGTTCAGCCTATCTTTGCCATCTTTAAGAGGGGATTGAAACAAAAAATTGTAACAAAAGCTTAACATTTAAAATATACAACCTTTAAACTTTCAAATGTATTGTAAGGCTGTAGCATTTATACTACCACCAGTGCCACTGCTTAAAACTGCACTAACACTGTAGGGAGAGACCTTGTGTCTTCATAGGAATGCTCTCCTCTTGAAAAAGAATTCTTTGCAGATCTGTGCTATGTACATGCTTTAGTCACCAAAATTGTTTTGTTTTCCTAAATTTTGGTTAAAGGAAGATTATGAGGAGCAGTGTTATTCAGATGTAATAAATCGAAAGGAATTGGACCCTATTAATAATGTTATGAAAACAGGTGAATGAGCCAGCTTTTCTATCCTACATGTTGACTTGGTTGTAGGTGTCCCATATAAGTCTTGCTATTTAAGAGGAAGCATACAAATCTTAGAAACTCTTACCTCAGGCTTTAAAGGGCAGGGAGTTAATCAATCTTTTAGGAGATTGGTAAAATGTCACCTAAACTTGAAATACTTACAAAGATTAATGTTCTCAACTTTTTGAAATATTTCTCCTACCTTCTCAAATGTATTCCTAGAAATTTTGCCTTATAAACAAAGCATTTCTAGGCCAAGGAATACTTTCAGTATAGCAAGGCTTCACATTATATTGAGGGCTGCAGGTTCCATCACTTGAAAGGATAGAAACAAAAAAATAATGGTGTATAAAATATTACAATCTACCACCTCAAAAAAACATTGTTTATGGAGTTCTGAGCTTGGAGATTCAAGTATTGATTGCAATTTTATTTTGAAAAGAATGCTACAATTTATGTGGTTTTTCCTCGTTTATATTAAAAGAAAAGCTAATAAACCCTATTTTAATTAAAACATGGCCAGTATATTTGTAACACTTCTCCCTATTCACATAGCATTATGTCTGTCTAACATGTTTCCCATCGGCTTTGATAGTGAGGCCTTAAAGCATTTGTAAACTGACCATAGATGGTTTGACTCTTGCCTCTAAGATGTAGTCATTTATATTTGTCTTTTGCTCTTTTTAATCTAAAGATAATTTATTACACTTAAAATCACTGGCATGGTGCATTAGATGGCATCTGTGAATAATTCATTATTGTGCCAATACTTGGAAGGTAAAGTGAGGTAAAACATACCAGAGAGAAAGGAATTACAGGATGGTTTCCTGTCAGCAATTTCATACGGTTCATCCTAAAACAATTTAAGGCCCAATGTTTCTGTTTAAAGAAAAATTTCTCTGTTGGACCAGACTCCAGATTATTTACTCTTGTTGTATCCAATATGCCCAGACATTACTGAAGTATAGCAGCACTGAATCCTGGTTTTATGACAGCTCATGGGTCATTTCTTGGTTGAGTTTTCCTATGTCTATAAATACATTATTCCTTGATTTAAAAAAAAAAATGCTGAAGCCAGTATTTACCAGAAAGGAAATCATACTGTGTTCGGGTTATGCAGAGATTTTGGAAATGTTTAGCTATGACATGTAGGTTAGCTAAAATCTTTCATCACCCAGGCCTTCTCCCTGACCACGTTTAAAATGACTAGCGCTAGCCTGTCCCCTCCCAGAAGCTGCATTCCTGAGTACAGAGCTGCTTGGAAAAGCACTTGACAGCGGGCAGAGAAATCTCCAGGTAAGTGTTCGTTTCAACGCAGAATCTGCAGATTATATTAGCGTCTATCAACAAGCTAAGGATTAGATTACCTGAAGTCTTCACTTAGCTCCCTCACCGACCCGATCGGCCTGACTCTGCCAGTGAGCAACACGAAGCGTCTTGGAGTCCTTCGTTCGGCACAGCCTGCTCCCCCATCGCAGAGGCGCAGCAGGTTTTGTTTCGGAGGCTCTTCCACTCAATTATTTTAAACGAGGTTGTCGGGTGACAGATCATGTCATGTGAAATAAATTCTAAGAAAACCAGGTTGTGGTTTAGGATCTCTAGGATGCAGAAAGCACTAGGAAAGTGAAATAGTTTAGAAATCAAGAGGAATCCAGAGTCAAAAAAAGGTTAATACTTTCAAAAGGAACAAGTTTGGTGATTATTGTAACTGTTACGAAGGGAGCTAAATAATTTGAATGGTTAGAGAAATTCTGTGATAGCATCTGAAATTACCAATAGTATTTAAAGACCTCAAATGATTCTGCTAGCATGTACTTGAAACATTATCTTCCTCTTCTCACTTCTACTAACCTTTACTTTAGGCCCCAAACGGTGGTCCCTTTACAGCCTCACTGGAATGGACTCTCCCAAAGGCAGAGCTTCCATGTTCTGTCCCTTCCCGCTGCAGGTTAGGGCTCATCCTCAACCAGATCATCTCAGCCTTGACCCTCTGACCTGCTAATGTTCACTGGGCAGCGCTTGATGGGTACTCCTGTGACCCGCTTCCAAAGCATTATCACCAGGTTCCAGCAAATACAAGTCTCATACAGCTCACAGGTTATCTCGCCCCTTGTAATCCCTTTTAATCCCCTATTTGAGTCCTCCTGTGTCCCCCAAAGCAATTGCTGACTCCCTCCCCTGAGCTGCCCACAACCCTAGATGTATCTCCTCAGCATCCTCACATTCCAAGCTCTAAAACTCACTTCCTGTGGCATTAGGAACAGAAGTTTTGCTTTTTAAAGTGACCCCCTTGTCTAACCGAGGGATTCCACCCCAATTGTAAAATCAACCACATAGTCACACCCTGCACCAATTTATCCCTTTCTGCCTCAAACCTGCATTCAGCCTGGCTGCCCGGTTCAGTGATTTGAGCATTGACCTATGAACCAGAAAGTCACAGTTCGATTCCTTGGTCAGGGCACATGCGGGGGGCGGGGGGGCTCGATCCCCAGTAGGGGGCGTGCAGGAGGCAGCCGATCAATTCAGTGATTCTCATGTTTCTATCTCTCCCTCTCTGAAATAAACGCTGCATTCATTTCCCCAATGTTGGGATGGGGCAATTTGACTTTGCTTAGTCCTTTACATCTAGCGTTTCTCTAGATGTTCCCAGACCACCTCCCATCAAGTGCCTATGAAAGTTTCTCTAAATGGAATGTAGGAATCCTGGATTGGATCCTGAATCTGATGGAAATTCTGGTGAAATCCAAATGAAGTCTGGAGAGTAATGAACCAATGTTGACTTGTTAGTTTTGACAAATGTACTATACTATGTTAACATTAGGGGGAAATGGGTAAGGAAGGAGTATATAGGAACACTGAATCACCTTTGCAACTATTTTGTATTCCTAAAAAAAGTAAAAAGCAGTTTCTTGGGCCCCAGAACCACCAAATCTCAATTCCTAGAGCTGAAAGCCTAGGAACTTAAATTTTCAATAGCCCCAAATGATTCTTAACACAGAATCAAATTTGGAAATCTAAGTGTTGCAATTGCCTTTCCATTCCTTGCCCAAACAGTGTCTTCTACCTTGCTTTTACCTTGACTGCCTTACCTGATTTAATCCTTTAGATCCTCTAAATACTAAGATAGGAGTATTATTATTTCACAGATGAGAAAACTGAAGTACTCACAGGTTAAAATGTTCAGAATCACACAGCCCTTAAATGGTGGGGCTGGGATTAGATTCAGTCAGTCTAGCTCCCAAGTCTATGCACATGAATTTGCTGCTGCCTCTCAGTCATGTTTCCACCCATGACAAATAGAAAAGCTCTATAATTAAATCACTAAAGGAAGCATTATTACCAATAATGCTCTGGGCCCACCTATTTCTCCGTATCTAAGTCCCAACAGTCGATTTGCTCCAGCTTGTGACTTTGCCCTTTCTTCCCTTTCCATCGGAGGAGGGGAAGGAGCAAAGAAAGCATTGGGAAGAGGTGCCAACTGGAAAGTCCTGTACAAGCAAGGAAGGCACAGACACTCTTCCGTTAGAATCCAGCTCAACGACCGTATCCTCTCTTCTCCCAGTTGCCTTAACTTACGAACCAATCTGATCATCTTCCTAGCACTCACTTTGACATTGACTTATATATATACACTCTTATATTGGACTGATCGCCCCTAAACAACATAAGCTCCTAATTACCTATCTTCTCCCATGCTTCTGCCTCAGTGTTCTGGGAAACAGACATACCAGGCATTGGAATGGGATACATTGGTAGCTAATCTGTACCTTGCCAAAATAGCGAGAAAGGAAATCTGACCACAGTATCTCAGGTTTACGAAGCATCCGCCCCGATTATCAGGAAGGCGCCAATTCTAACTCAACTCTTATGGGTTTCCTGACTTGTATTTATGGCTTAATGTCAAGTTGTGGTTCTAACTGGTGAATGATGGGATAGTTTGGAGAGTTACTGCTCCCCAAACAGACCCATAGAACAACAGAACAAACATCTACTCAGATAGGTTTGGCATCGAACAGCGATTTTCAACTGGGGAGCCATAAAAATTGTTAAAGCATTTAATACCTGACTAATCAGGGGCACTGACCTCTTTTCTATTAGACTGTCAAATAAAAAAATGATAACAGCCAACTCAATAGCTGTCTGGTGTCAATACCCTCTCTCCCTCTCTTGAACCATAAATATATAGGTCATATAACAGAGTTGCATCTTATTGGTCAAATTGAATAAGGCTGCATCTGATTTGTTAATTCTTGGTACCAGAAATCCTCATATACATGTATAGGGATCTGATTTTTTAAAAAGTCAACTTTGGAGGAAAAAAAGGTAGATTATTATTATGTTTGATAATCAAAGTTATTTTTATCACATTGGCAAAATATATAGTTTTGGTGTGCCAAAAGTTTTAGTAATTTGCCATGAAATAAAAAATCACTGGTATTACAATGTAGATGGAGGATTGCTAAAACAGAACAGTCTCAGGCAATGTCTGTTCTGTGTATTTCTTCAAGTGAGTCATGAAATAAAATCAGTAGGAAAAACCCATGAAATATATTCAAGTAAAACAAGTTTCCATTAGTTCTGTTTCTGGTGATAGGAATTTGCTTGATTTTCTTAATAATAAAAACATTACCACTTATATTTTAAGTACATTTGAGAAATCTTATGAAGTTAGAATCCATGTATCTCCTCTAATATTCTTAGAAAGCAGTGTGTCTCCGTAGAAGCATGAGGAGAAAAAGACTTGTACAGCATCTCATTTTCTTTACCATTGCTTTAATGCACTTTAAAATTTATCTACATTAGCTGGGAACAAAGAAACAAAAATAGACATTTCTTTGTTTTTCATAAATAACTACTCTCCATATTTGATAAAAAATCTCAAAGCATTATTTTACCTTCCCACAATATAATATACACAAAACTTTTCTGAAATAATGTCAGCAAATTATCATGAGACTAACATAACCACATACACAGCTGTTCTATTGACTTCCAGGATCAAAACAAAACAAAAGAACTCAAGATGCTCTGGGTTTCCATTTGTTAATGCTATGGTCTCAGAATTATAACTATCTGCCCATAGTAACTTATAGATTCAAACTGATTGTCTACAAATAAAATATAGCTGGCTCTGATTCATGAGTTCTGGAGATGTCTTTGTGAAGCTACTGCATGGGATAGGCACTGTACATAAATGGAAATCATAAAAACTATTAAATGCCCTTAAATGCCCTGGACTCGAACTACTGACTCGGTATGTGCCTCATTTGGCTCAGTAATAAATTCACCTGCACCAAACCCGTATCAAAAGTCACTAAATCTCTCATATATATATATACATACATATATATGTATATATATGTAATATATATTATGTATATACACACCCATATCACATACATACTATACATACAGTTTATAACAACATGAAGAACGGTATTGTCATAAGACGTTGTACCCCAGGCATTATTATCCTGGCTGAAATCAATCCTGTAATTGTCATCAAGCTGCTAGAAGGTTTTCGAGTTCTGAGTCCGGTTACTTAGCGACTTGCCTACCCCTCAGCCTGCTTTAATGTCTCCGTAGCTTTTTCTTTCAGAACCACCCTCCCCAACTCGGGCATTTCTTTCCTAAGATCCCTTGATTAGACTTTGGAGGCAAGAAAGGACATGCAGAGGGAGCAGCACATCTCAGCTACACCACCTCACACCTGCCTGGATTTGTGATGTGCTCTGTCCTGTTTGCCACATTCGGTGCTAGAAAGCAGTTATTCAAAGCTTTGTCCCTTCTACCCCCCTTGGTTTTTCTGTAGAGCACAAAAGTGAAAGAAGCCTCTTTAGCAGGGGTAGCAGTTCATTAAAATACACAACTACATTTCCTAGCTCTGGGGGTCCCATTCTGTACTTGACAGCGCAGGTCACGGATGCTGTTATTAAGGTTCGGTGTGGAATCCGTGAGGCTTGCTCCTGGCGGCCGGTGTCAGGATTAGTGCAGCCCTGGCCCAGGAGGAAACAGCCTAATGAATACCAGTTTGGAAACAGTGCTGTCGGCACATTATTTAAGCTTGTACATGCGCACAGTCACACACAACACACTTGCACAGGCCCGTCATGAGAAGTGGTCAGGTGAAAATATGACAAAAGGTTTGCAAGGATAAACCAATAAGGCACCAAGAAAAATTATTTCAGCCAATTTAGACAACTTCAAAACGCGAGGAGGGAAATAATAGAAATTAAGGTCATGACAACTGATTCACTGAGAGGTCACATTAGTTCCTTTCGACAACCTTCTAAATCTTCACCCCCCTAACCTAGAAGTAAGACATTGCTTAAAATTGAACTGTGAAAGGAAGAGCCCCAAGGGCTTGCACATGTGAGGCCAGAAAAAGTCCCCATTCCTCTCCAATTTCACAAAGCTGGCTGGGAAGAAATTGCTAAACCACCCCACGACCTTTAATTTTATCATGGTTCTCATGAGTATTAACTGTTTGCATAATAAAAATGCAAATGGGAGGGGGGAATAATGTGCCGGATGGGAACGAAATGACCATAAGTAGCTCGGCTGCTCCCCTGAGTAGGGATTAGGGTGGTGGATACTGGTGAGTTTTCAGGGAAGCAGGCGGGCTTTATCCTGGAGGGAGAAGAGGAGAGCAAGGCACAAAACAGACTGAAAACCAAAATGCAGCTCTGAAAGTAGAACCCAAAAAGCATTACCTGTATTGCCTTTCCTGGGCCTGGGATGCTTTGTGTTAACTGTCTTATTTTTTGAAGTAAGTTGGTGGTTCTTTTTTAAGTTTGCCAAAATGAAAAAGAAAAAAATTGAATGGAGAATTAAATTACTTCCATCTACTCATCTCACAACTTCTAGATACACTGTGCATCATTTCTAGATTCCTGCACAAAGAAAAAGAAAGTTGGGGGGACAATCCAAATTGGGCACAGTGACTGAAGACATCAGAACCATCTGCACTTTCTGGAAAGGATATACTGAGGGTGGGAAGAGGTCAAGGTGCTCAGAAAAGGCCCTCGTTGGAGAAACAGGAGGAGAAGGGGCTCTCAGGGGAATTACCTCACAGTTCTGAGACCTCTGAGTAAGAGGAATAAGATGTGCAAAAACTCCCCAACCTGTGTGCACTAGGTTTTGTCAAACCCACTGAAAACTGATTCAGTTTTGAGTATGAAAGAACAGTGCATTTTTATAACTGAACAGCTTTTGCGAGTCCTTAAAATACCAGGCTTCCCACAGCCCCAGCAGTGTTTAAACTCACTATGGGAACTATTCATTTGTTTACTTAATATCCATTAAGTAGAAACTGAACTGGGCTTCGATCTTACTTTTCCAACTTTGGTATAAATGAAGCATAAATTCCCTAGACGTGTTTCCCTAGGGAGACGTTCTCACGCTTTAATTGCTTTTGCCATTTCAGCTTCCTAAATTTAGTCCCCACTCAACCTTGGTCATTGGTATTTTGCTGGCCAATGTACCATCACCCTGTTCCCCAGTCACAGCCTCACACTCTTCATGAATGAATGGTTCAACAGATTAGGAAAGTAAACAGAATTTTCTAACAGTCAAGAAATCTGTGTGTGTATACTCTTCATATAGGCTTCCATATATGAATGATTAAGCTAGGAAAGCAAACAATCCTCTTACGGCAAAGTGTATGTATGTATGTGTTCTTCAACTTATCACATCGACTTTCTCGGAAAAAGAGGGAAAGAAAAATGTACTGGGGGCGGAGGGGAAACAGCTTTCCTCCTGCTACAGCGGTATACCCGTTCATTTTAAAAATGAATGCAAGTGTGTTATGGGCCTCGATTGTTTTCAGAGACTGCAATGTCTTGCTGCTTTTGGAATATCCGGCTACACACTAATCCAAAATCCAGGGACACTCGTTTGCTCTCCTTGCTGCCAATGTTTGTTCACAGGTAGCCAGCTTCCCTCCCCCAGTTCCAGCACCTTGTGGAGGGTGGGTGTGGCTTCTAATCACAGCTCTCCGGGAGGAGGCGAAAGAAAAGCAGAAAGACTGTTTAACATGATAAAGGAGGTGGAGTGGGGGGTGGAGCAAGTAAATGCTGGAAATTTACTTAATTACTGGAGGTGTATCCATTTTAGTCCTTAAACCTACAAACAGCCCCCTTCAGCAACGATCACTAAGTAGTTCCAGGCGTGAGTTTACTTTTACCAAATTATAGCACAAGTTGTTTTGTTAAAAAAAGATGGGATCACTGAAGCCTGCTAAGAACCACCCACTCCTCTGGCATCGCTGCCATCTTATCAGCCTAGAATTCAAGCTCAACCAATTTCCACCCCGTGGGTCTTCACGATCCAAACATTGATGCTGGGCACCGTGTGGCTACCTCTAACTTATTCAAAAAGCTGGCCCTGCTAAGAATAATGGTTACAAGTACTACAGGAAAAAACCCCCGAAGCTCACTAAACAAAGATAGAATGGACACAAAGTCAGTCGCTAAACACTCTCTAACCTTGCCACTTTGGGGAGGCCCTAACCACAGTATGCCCTCGTTAGCGTGACCTGGAGTTTTATAAACGGGGCCAAGCAGCTCGCCTTAAAACATCTTGGACACTTCAAGCAGCAGCAGGAGAAACAAGCTGAAAAAGCACACCCATCAATTTCTCAGTCACAATAACCCAAACTTTCACCGTTCACATTTTGCAAAAAGACACAAATAGGGGAAATATATTTTTTCCAATTCAGACCACACAGTTCAAAGAAACCTCAGTCGAGTGGAACTTCATGATAATGCCAATGTCAGGATTGTGAAGCCCCCAAAGCAAAGGTAAATTTTGTTGCCAAAATGCAACAAAGTTAAAAATTAAGAAAAAGACATATTAAATTAAACACAGGGTTCTCTTTAAAGAAGGCAGCAAGAAACGTAAAATAGAATACACGTGAGCTGAGCCCCTCTGAGAAGTCCTGGGACAGCTGCTCCCTCGCAAGGGCCCTTTCTTTCCCCCGGTCTCTCCCACTTGGCCCAGGAGGGGGCGCCGGCACCAGGAAGGTAAACGGAAGTGACCTTGGCAAAAGCTTCCAAACAAAACACCCCTCCCCCTCGCTCCGGGGCCGCGGCCTCCCTACACGTGCGACAGGGACACCTGCTTGTGGTAGGCGGCCGCGGCGGGGCCCGGGGGCCCGGTCCTGCCCGTGAGCGCCGCGCTGGCCTCGGCGTAGTCCCGGGCGGCCGCGGCGCCGCCGCCGCTCTTGTGGCCCCGTCGCCGGCGGCAGCAGCAGCGGCTGGTGAACCGCCGCCACGACTCCACCGTCTTGCCGGACCAGATCCACACGCCCGAGGTGATGCCCACCACCAGGCACATGAAGTACTTGAGCATGAGCACCCAGTACTCGGGCTTGGCGCGCGGCTGGCCGGCGTCGGGGCCCGGGCACGCGCACGTGAGCGCGGCCTCCCAGCTCTCGCGATAGTGCTGCTCGTACAGGTAGCAGGCCACCACGATGCTGGCGGGCACCGTGTAGAGCAGCGTGAAGATGCCGATGCGGATCATGAGCTTCTCCAGCTTGTCCGTCTTCGTGCCGCCCTGCTTGATGACGCTGCGGATGCGGAAGAGCGACACGAAGCCCGCCAGCAGGAAGAGCGTGCCCACCAGCAGGTAGAGCACCAGGGGGCCCAGCACGAAGCCGCGCAGCGAGTTCAGGTTCTGGTTGCCCACGTAGCAGATGCCCGCCACCGGGTCCCCGTCCACGGAGCTCAGGGCCAGCGCGGTGATGGACTTGACGCTCGGGATGAGCCACGCCGCCAGGTGGAAGTACTGCGCGTAGCCCGCGATGGCCTCGTTGCCCCACTTCATGCCGGCCGCCAGGAACCAGGTGAGCGACAGGATGACCCACCAGATGGAGCTGGCCATGCCGAAGAAGTAGACCAGCAGGAAGACCACCGTGCAGAGCGCGGGGCCCGTGGTCTCGTAGTGGATGTGGCTGTGCTCGCGGCTGCAGGCGACGCTGGCGTGGCCCACGACCAGGCGCACCAGGAAGCCCAGGGACACGCACAGGTAGCAGGCGGATAGGAAGATGATGGGGCGCTCGGGGTAGCGGAAGCGCTCCATGTCTATCAGGAAGGTGGCCACGGTGGTGGAGGTGGACAGGAAGCACAGCACGGACCACAGGCCGATCCAGAAGGTGGCGAACGTGCGCTCGTCCGGGCTGAAGGACGGCTGGTAGCAGGGCACCGCGCAGTTGGGCACCTGGCCCGTCCGCACCTTGTTGTAGAGCGGGTGCGACTCCTTGAGAATGGGCACGAAGGGCTCCCGGCACTTGCACACCGACGGGCCCCCGGCGGCGCACTCCCCTCCGGACGAAGGCGCCCCCGGCGGGCCCGGCGGGGTGGGCTTGCCGGGGAAGAGCCTCGGGGGCGGCGCCGTGGTGGCCTCGCTGCGGTTGTAATCCATGCACAGGACCTCGGCGTCGCGCCCCAGCACGGGGAGGCGGTCGCAGCTCATGCGCTCGGGCCACGCGAAGCCGTACTGGCGCATGAGCGGCGAGCAGCCCGCCTTGGCGCGCTCGCACACCGAGCGGCAGGGCGGCAGGGGCTTGTGGTAGTCCGGCAGGCAGATGGGCGTGTACATGGAGCAAAGGAAGAAGAGCAGGTCCGGGGAGCAGTGGATCTCCACCAGCGGCCAGAACTGGTGCACCTCCAGGCCCGCCTCCTCCTGGGTGTCGTGGTTGAACTGGTTGGGCATGTGCGTCAGGTTGTAGCCTATGCCGCGGCACATGGGCACCGTGATCTTCTGGCACACCGGGGCCTTGGAGGCGGCCGCCGCGCGGCCCGCCAGCTGCGCCAGCAGCAGCAGCAGCAGCGAGGGCGGCGCAGACGGGTCAGGCCGAGCCATAGCCCCCCCTCCCTGCCCTCGCCTCGCCTCGCCTCGCACAGCCCCGTGCGGGGCCCCACGCAGGCCGCCCGGGGGAGCCGGGACCGGGCTCCCCTCTCCGCCGACTGGTGTGCGGCGCCGGGGCTGGCAACCTGTTGGTTCTTTTTCTCTCTTCCAGAAATCCGCCCCAAGACAAACTGCTTCGGAAGGCGCTGCCTCCCCCCCGCGCTCAGCTCTTCTCCGGAGAGGGCTTGGGAGGGGCAGTTAGGGCTCCGATTCCAGGGAAAGGACTCTTTAAAAAAAGAAGAAGAAGAAAAATCGCAACCACTCCCAGTTAGAGGGGAGTCCACGGCTCCGTCCCCGCAAGCGGTCCTCAGATCTCTAAACTCTCCCTTCCACCTCCTGAAGCCAAACTGCTGGCGACCCACCCCGCCTCCCCTTTCCCACCGGGCCCTGGACCCCGGGGTCAGAGCGACCAGCCCCCCTTCACCCCCCAGAAAGGAGCAGGGGGCCGGGGAGAAGGGGCAGGCGCGGGCTCTCACCTCCGCGGATCCGGAAAGCAGCAGATATTCTCCAGCCAGGCTGGTCCTCTGTCCCCGGGACACTCGGCTCGGAAACGCGATTCAGAGCCAAGCTGGCACCTGGAAAGTTTGGCGACGGGCTGGGTGCACGAGGAGGCGGCGCATGGCAGCAGGTGGGGGCGTCTCAAAGAGGGGGTCGCCCCCGGAGCGCGATCGCCGCAGGCCCGTCACTCGCCCTCTCCTCCTCCGGGGCCCCCCGCATGATCCGGGCGGGGCAGGACAGGGGCAGGCCGTGCGATCCAACGGGGTCCCGGAGCCCGCACCAAGGGCGAACGCGCCTGCAAGCACCTCGGCGAGAGGGAGGCGGCGCGGCGGCCGGGAGGACCCGCCGCCTCACGGCACCGCGAACAGTCGGCGCTGGCCCCGCCGGGACTGCATGGTGCGCGCCCGCCGCCGCCGCCGCGTCCCGCCCGCCGCTCGCCTCCTCCCCTGCAGGGGGCTCCTTGCTCCAGCCGACTCCTGGGGGCGGCGGCGGCGCTCCCGGGACGCGCCCGCCTCGGCTCCTCCCCCGCGCACTCGCACCCTTTCGACCACCTCCGGCCGGCACGGAACGGAGCGGAGCGGCGCGGCGCGCGGCGGCGGCTACGGCCGAGGAGTCACGGCCGCGGGCTGACTGGCCTCTCCCACTCCGCCCGGTCACCTGCTTCTAATGCCCGCCGGGAGGCCCCGCCCCGGCCCCGCCCCCTCGCGCCGGGGCTCGGTTGGTGGGCCGCCCCGCCACGCTCTCCGCGCGGCCCCGCCCACTGTTCCCCCAGCGTGGCCTCTCCTCCGGCGCCCTGCGGCCCCGCCCCGAGCGGGCAGCCGAGCAGCGCGGGCCAATCGCGGCGCGGGAAGCGACGGGGGCGGGGCGAATGCTAATCACGCCTTCTTGAGACGCGGGGCGGGAAACCCTCGGCGAGAAGTTGCAGGGAGTTGTCTGCAGCCGCCTGGGGCTGCGGGGCTCCCCTTCCCGTAACGTTCTAGCTTAGGAACCTCTGCTCCCAGGGCCCCCACCAGTTCTCTCGGCAGCTGAGCACTCGCACCGCGCGTCCAGCGCTTGTTTTACTAGCAAAAGCGCCGCGCAAAGAGTCACTCCTAACCGTGCACCTGCCTCCCCTCCGTGCTGTCCTCATGCCAGGTGAGCTCAGGTCCAGAGAAGAGCGAATGCTTACGGAGCCCCTACTCTGTGCCAGACCGCGCGTTAATGGTTTACATCTTAATACGAGATCTCGGGTTCTTGCAAACAATTCTGCGAGGCAGGTACTCCTTACAGGTGAAGACACTTAACCCAGGTATCCGAGCTAATGCTAGTTCCCCAAGAAAACCTCAACTCCATCTTCTTCCCAGAGCTGTTCCGAGCGCCTGGCACATGCCAGGCTCTCAGATGGCAAACCTGTATTCGAACCTGCGTAACTGGGCTGCGGCGTCCACAGTTTTAACCACTCCCCCTATGTACAAAGGTATCTCCAAGGTTCCAACCTTCACTCGCATCAAAATTATTTGGTTGGGACAAGAAAGTGATTTTTTTTTTCCTCCTGTTTTTGCAAGACGCGAGATGTTAATCCTTTATTAGAGGTTTAAAATCCCAGGCAGTTCCCCGCAGAGAGAAGCAGCGCTGGCTCCGAGCTCTGTGACGGGCAGGGCGCGGGGCTCCCCTGGGGGCTTCAGGCTGCTTAGCTGCCCGCAGCAGCAACGGAGGGCCTGGCCGGGGTGGGGGGTGGGGGGTTGGGGAGCGCACGGGGCAGCCGCCGCCCGAGGGAAGACCCGCTGGGCGCTCCGACTGCGGAGACGCGCCGCGGCGCTCTCCAGATTGGTTTTTGTGCTGCACGTTTTAAATGTCCTAGAAATGCTTTCCCCCTACGTGTTCTAATTAGGTGGAAGACGGAGGTGTTCGGCATACTTGAAATTCATTCAGACGCTTACAAAGGGCCTGAATTGTTTCCCGCTCCCCCACTCCTTCCCCTGGGAAGGTGGTGAAAAAGGCTGGAGGGCCAGGGAACGTGAAGGACTCAGGACCGGACTGAAGGGCTGAGATAGGCCGCTGGTATTGTTCTGTGTCCTGGATTCCATTTTGTACAGATTGAGAGATTAAATGGCAGAATAACTCTCTCCCACTTACCAACAAGGCTTTTTTGGGGGGGGGGACCTTGAGGAATATGTGTAATAATCCCAGCCTTAGAGTTAAAAGGAGTAAATACTAATAGCTTTACAGACATCAAAACAATTAGTAAATATGTTTTACATGGACATTACATCTTTCTACAGGTGTTCCTATTTTATCTCTTGTTTTTTTTGGAAATGCTTGGCACTCTGGGTGGACAACCTTGCCAGGGTTGAAAGCAGTGGGCGCTGAAAAGCCATGGGAGAGCAGCCTGAAAGGAAGGGAACCCCTCAGTGGAAAGTATGTGCAGACGGTGGACATGCCAGGGGAAGGCTGTCTCACTCTGTGCCCTTCATGCAACGTGTGTATTATTGGGGATGGACAAGTGTTGGCTAATAATAAAAATTATTTCAAGTTGGAGAATGTCAATCACTCGCACTGGGATTTAGCCAGAATACTTGTGTTATTTCACATAGTTCCGACTCAAATGATGTTATCTGCTGGTTAGTAAAGCTATCTCAGCTTAATCAATAATAGTGAAATGTTATTTTTGCTTGGAGCTCTCTAATTATGGTAGTCATAACAGCAGAAAACTTTGCCAAACAGACTTATTTTGTGTTGCATAGCTTTTTGTACCTTTGAATTTTTGCCTTTCTAAAATATATATTGCTTCAATTTAAAGGCAGTTTAAAATATGCTATTTAACATGTATTAGGCAGGGTGCTAAATAATTAGTTTATGTTAACTAATTTAATCCTTACAACAGTCAAATATAACTGGCCTCATAATGACTTGCCTGAAGTTACTTATTCAGTCATTGGAAAGCATAGAAATAAAAAATTTATCCTGAGTCATAATTTATTATTATTCAACAAGTTAGATGACACTAGGTTATTTTTTAATATATTTTTATTGAGGAGAAAGAGAAACAGTAATGTGGGAGAGATTCATTGATTGGCTGCCTCCTGCATACCCCTCAGTGGGAATGCCCTGACCAGGAATGGACCCTTGACTTCCTGGTTCATAGGTCAACGCTCAAACACTGAGCCATGCCAGTAGGGGAACACTAAATTATTTTTAAGATGCATTTTTAAGTACCCAGAACATTGCCAAATGTTTTAGTCTATTAATTTACTCCTATAGCCTTCCATCCATCCATCCATCCATTCATCCATCTATCCAAAAACACCAGTTTCTGAGTAGAAGACACTACTGCTATATTAAACATGTTTCTACAAAGCCTAGTTCATGAAATTCAACTTAAATTCTTGTCCAAAGTGAGCTTAACTGATGAAAATACAGATAATGATGGTAACTAGCCATCCCATTTAGAAAGTGTGTGACATTCCAAAAGTTTTGAAGTGTTGGTTTTGGATTCTGTGAACAGGAAATAGTTACAGCATTTTAAATCTTACTAGACTTGTATTGATTATACATGTATTATTCTGTTGAGACAATTCAGAGTTCAATGCTCTAGGAATGAATAAGCAGTAGTCTGTGTATACCTTTCCATATCTCAATAATCAAGCCTGGAACAGTATTGATGAGATGCCTTCAATAAGGTTGTGAAACAAATGGATAATTGAATGACAACTGAGATTAACTTTAACATATATATATATATATATATATATATATATATATGTAATTGATTTCAGAGAGGAAGGGAGAGGGAGAGAGAGAGAAACATCAATAATGAGAGAGGATCATTGATAGACTGCCTCCTGCACACCCCCTCCTGGAGATCCAGCCCACAACCCAGTCATGTGCCCTGACCAGGAATTGAACTGTGACCTCCTGCTTCATAGGTCGATGCTCAACCACTGATACATGCAGACCAGGTTGAGAGTAACTTTAGCGACTGGCATTGAATCCTTGAACACAGCTTACCTTATGAGAGCTGTACCTGAGGTTGACCATACCCTGTTGAGTGCAGCATGAGTCCCAACCTTAACTCTGCCTTTCATCGCTGTGTCACCTTGGGCAAGTCACCTAATAGCCCCAGGACCTCTCTCCTCATCTGTAACATGAAAATGCACAGAGTTATCTATCTCATAGTGTTGTATTGAGAGGTAAATGAATTTATATGGTAAAAGGCTTAGAGCCTTGTCTAGCACCTGGTAAGTCTATATAGTTCTCATTATTATAATTACTAGTGGCCCAGTGCACGAATTCATGCACATTGAAGGAAAATTAATTAAAAGAAATATTTTAATATTGCTTTTAGTCCTCTCTCTATAATAGAAGTGCCAACCAAATTCCTGATCAACAATGATAGATGGAAACACACATGTGCAATTGGCACCAGTGAGAGCTTTACCTGTATCCCGCATGCGCGAGTCAACTTAGGTTTCTATAGATATAGAATAAATTTGCTTAGTTAGACCTGCTTTCTAATTTAGCTAAACTTTTTCCAGCCCAGTGAAGCACCTCAACTTCTCTTTCGGGTAATGGTCAGCAACACAGCAGTAAATATCAACACGAAGTAGATTATTATTGTAGAGTTTGTCTATATTCTGCACAGTGAGAAAATCTGAAGTCATTTTCAAGGTCCACCATTTCTTCTTTTCAGTCAGGTCAAGTTTCTAAGCTTTCTAAATCTTCGTTTTCTGGCTAATCCATCAAGTTTCCTATCTACCTACATCAGGACTCAAATGAGATGAGACACAAGAAAATGCTTCATAGACATTTGGTTAAAGTGTGAAATGTTTGCACCTGGCTATAGAGCAAGTCATGTTCCTGGGCTGAAGAAACTCCAAAGAGGCTAGTCTTCGCTAGAGAGAGGAAACAGGGCATTGCTACATGACATCATTACCCCGCAGTGACCGTTTCTGGGCTGGGCTGGGCTGTGGGGCCGCATTTTGTGCCATGGAGTCTTGGCAGTGTAGGCTGTGATTTGCTGGGGTGTTGCTACAGGGTGGTGACAGGGCCTGTGTCCACCTGTGCTGCTTTGTGGGCACCAGGTCCACAGTGCCATTTCTATATGTGCTTCATGGCAGCTACCGCATTAAGCATCTGCCCCTTGGTGGTCAGTGTACATCATAGGAACCAATCAGATGGTTGATTAGCCTTTTCAGCAAACACTGACGTGGTGCATGCTGTGAGCCACGCACTGGTGCCAGGGGTGGACACATGATGAGGCTTGGGTGTACCAGGGGGGCCTGGTGGGAGAGCAGAGGAGGCACCTGGCCCAGCCTGCTGGATCAGGGGGACCCAGGCTGTGCTTGGAAGGCGGCATCTGAATAGAGACCTCTCAGCCAAGGTTTCGTGCAGGAAACAGAAACCACTCTAGGTGTTTTAAGCAGGTGCTTCCAAAATTGTTGGAACGGCCTGAGGCGCGGAAGTCTGGGAGCTACCTCTGGGCTCTTGAGTTCAGGGGCCCCCTGCAGGGCTATGTTCCAGGAGCCAGGATGGTGCTGCTGCTGCAGCTGCTCTTCACACCCATGCACCTGGCGACTGACACTGGGGCAGGACCGTGGCTCCAACGGCATTCAGTGCCTATTAACGTTATTTCTCAGACCAGGCTTGCCAGCAGCAATAACGATGGGATAGTGCCTTCTCCTGGAAAACCTTACAGGAGTGCTCCCGAATGCATTTCCTACACGGACCATCGGTGCACGGGAGTCTGAAACATGTAGCATTGTGGTTTCCAGTCATCCAACTGGCTACTAGAAGGAGAGCATTGAGGGCTGGAGAGGCAATCCAGGACCCACTGCATGTGAACCAACCGTGAGGACTTCCCTGGCAGAGGAAGCAGCACAGTGAAAGGCCAGGAAAGAGCACAGTCGACGTAACAGACAGCGGGACATGACAAGGCTGTCAGGGAGTCAGAAGCATCGACTCAGCATTTTACCTGAAAGAACACTCTGTCTAATCAATGTATTTCATTTATTTACTTACTTTATCCTATCTAATAAAAGAGTGATATGCAAATTAACCATCACTCTGCTACACCCACAAGCCACACCCACTAGCCAATCAGGAGCATGTATACAAATTAACCCCAACCCAGATGGTTGCGGCCACGGAGAGAGCAGGAGGGAGGCTTGGGTTTCCCCAGCGATGGAGGAAGCCAAGCTTTCCCCACACCCTGGCCAGCCCATGCCTCCACTTAAGGCTACAAAGTTTCAATGATAGAAGATAAATAAATCCCAACAAAAATGATGGCAGCCACAGAGCTGGAGAGAGCAGGAGGCTAGGGTTGCCTCCAGCGGTGGAGGAAGCTTTCCACATACCCTGGGAGGCCCAGGCCTCCACTCAAGGCTACAAAATTTCAAATTATAGAAAGTAAATATCCCAAGAGAAATGGCTGCGGCCATGGAGTGAGCAGGAGGCTTGGGTCTGCTCCAGGATACAAAGTTTCAATTGTGGAAGATAAATAAATCCCAGATACCAGGGCCTCTGCTTGGGTCGCCAGGGGGTGTGGCCAGCCTGCAAATCATCACAGGCCCCTCACCCAGGCTGCCCCATGCCCCAAGGGAACCCCCACCCTGATCCTAAGGTTTGGTTGATGATGAGGTCTGCTCCTGGTAGTGGCAGGATTGGTGAGTTTTGCAAACAAGGGCCTGCAGTCTTGTTACAAAGAAAGGGTTAAACAGGCAACTGCTCTATTCACTGAGCCAAACTGGCTAGGGCTGTAGCCTCACTTTTAGTCATGCCTTCAGAAGCTACCAGGGGGGATACAGCCCTTCTCCTTGTAAGGAAAGAATGTGGCACTTTTAAATCCAAGTGGCTGGCAAGCCTGGAGGCCTGCTCCCTCCTCCCCACCCCCTTTTTCTCCAGCCTCCTAAAAAGCCGTCAAGGTCATGCTATCCCTGTTACAAAATTTATCAAGAAATTGGATAATAATTGGCTTTAAAATCTCATGGAGTTGTGCCTGCTGGCATGGCTCAGGGGTTGAATGTCAGCCTATGAGCCAGGAGGTCACGGTTCAATTCCCAGTCAGGGCACAAGCCCGGGTTGTGGGCTCAGTCTCCAGTAGGGGGCATGCAGGAGGCAGCTGATCAATGATTCTCTCTCATCATTGATGTTTCTATCTCTCTCTCCCTTCCCCTGCCTCTCTGAAATCAATAAAAACATATTTTATAAAATAAATAAAATCTCATCGAGCTGTTAAGACAATAAATGTAATTGAAATAAGGGTTTCGATAAAGCTTTTCAGTAATAATTATATCTGCCTCTACATAGCTTCCCGAAGTCTTTAGTAATTTAAAAACTTTAAAGCATTGCTGGGTTAAATGATAAAAGTCATTGAACACCTAAATATTTTAGAGTAACATGAAATTCTGAGACATCCATTGCTAGACAAGTTTAAGTTGGCCTGCTCTTAGCTTTTTACTGCGGAAGGTCTACAAGTGGATTTGGGACTGTTGATGTAACGTCTTGTGCTTTGTTGAAGGTATGCTTTCTTTACAGTAAGAGTATGTTTAAAGTGTGTTCATCAACATCGACCTAAGGAATACTGATTGTTTACTTTTAGATATCATTGCAAGTTAAGGTTTCTAAGAATTAAAAGTTCAAATTAAAGGAAAAAATTGTATAGTTGTAATGATAGAAGGCATAAAAGTATGAAGACACATTTTACAGGACAAGGATTGAAATGGAGTCATTCTGATGACAGTTATTTCTAAACAGATAAGAAGATTTATACAAATTGTAAAAAGATGTATAAAAGGTTGTGAAGGTTACCAAAGTTTGTAAAAGTTTTAAGTTTGTAGAAAAACCAGTCATGTGCTAGTCCCCTTCCTCCATCTGATTTCTCCCTAGTGGACCCAGAGTTGCTTTCATTACACTTTCTCTTGCTCTTTGTGGGTGTGGGGACATCTGCCTGTCCAGCTGTGGAGTAAGTCCTTTCTCAAAATGCAGCAATACCAAGAGGAGAGGTAAACCTGTCCTCTGGGTCTGAGTCACCCGCCAGCCCCACCGCCCCAAGCAACTCCCAGGCAATGGGTTCCAGTGAACCAGGACCTGATCACCCCTGACTTTCGAAGGGACTCTCCTCTCCTAGTATTTCCAACAACCCCACTCCTGTCCTGTCACATCTGAGGTCACCAGGGCTTCTAACCTTTTAGTGAGCCAAAGCGCGCCCCCCTCTACCCCCCAGGCTCTCCCTCCTTAAGTCCTTAGATTGGAGCCTAGACTTCCTTTGCTTCCAACAGATTCACAGCCCGGAACACTTTCAGTGAATGTCTCAACAGGACTTCCTGCTTGGTATTTGGGAACTTCTCTCCCCTCTTATAGCCTTCTTAAAAGTCATCAAAAGCAAATGAAAAATCTTACGTCCTCTCTAAAAAATGAGTAATTTGAATCCTGTGTATAGTCTTCATGTTTTTATCTATATATTATATGTGGTGTGTTTTCTACCTCTGGATGGCACTACGAGGGTATAATAGCTTGTTGGCCTACAGAGAATTAAACAAGATTCTAGGGTCTAGACAATGTATTTAATATTAAAGCCAATTTACATTTAATTAATATCTTTTAAAGTTATTACCATAAAAGTGTACATTTGTTTTACCTAAATTTACAAAAGATGTATAATGTAATCTTTCAGTTAAGTATATTTGACAACCCCCCCCCCCAAAGTTTAAATTTCAAAAGACTTTTTTTTAACAGAGAAATGACTTTGAGTTATTACAGTGGGCCCTGAAATACCTCAAGGATTTCTTTTCTCTCCTAAGTTTTCAAGCTAATTAGGCCTATTTCATGTGCTTGAAAAATTACATGGGAAGCTTTGCCAAATAAAAATTAATAATAATAATAACTATGTTTAGTTATATACATATATTTTTATTAAAACAGAGGTTCTGAAATTTCAGTCTCTCTCGGAAGGAACTTGCGAAAATTTAGAGCCGAGTTCAGACAGGAGATTCTCAGGAGTCACAGGTGCCCTCTCCAGGACCCCAGAGGAGCCTAGAGTGATAGTTCCCTAAGGAGGGCCTCTGGCGGGTGTCTGCAGCCCACTCCCTGGGGCGTTTATGAATTGTTTCCAGCACTCCATGCACACTTCCAATAAGCTTTGTGCAGCATTTAAAATCTTACATATTGCTTGCTCTTTATATATTAAAACTCTACATTGACCCTAAGAAAATAAACTTCGTGTCATTTCATAACAATTATTATTTCCCAAGAAGTTGTTCTCTTGGACTATTAAACCTTACAGAAAAGCAAGGTTCTTTGTCAATTGGTTCATGGTCAAGTCTATAAGCATGTCATTTTAATTTTTCATTTCCTTCAGATAAAAGAGAGCTTGTTTCTATTTCCCCAGAATGCTTTTGTAAATTATATCTTCAAAAGCAATATGGAAGCATTTATATTTTTCTTCCTACCTAATCCCTCCAGAATTTAACAACTCTCAATGAGCATCATTATTCTCATGTCAATGTGTTTGCATAAATCCAATAAGAATCTATTCTCTTGCCCTAGCTGGTGTGGCTCAGTGGATAGAAGTTCGGCTTTCAGATTGAAGGGTCCCAGATTCGATTCTGGTCAAGGGCACGTGTCAGGCTTGTGGGCTTGATCCTCAGTGGGGGGCGTGCAGGAGGTAGCCAGTCAATGATTCTCTCTCATTATGGATGTTTCTGTCTCTCTCCCTCTCCCTCTCCTGTCCTCTCTAAAATCAATAATAAAAATGTATTAAAAAAAAAAAAAGAGGGGGGAATGTTTGTATGCACTACCCTTGGCCTCTCCTGTTTGGACATGTTTTCTGAAATATAGTGCTATAAGTTTTTTTCCATAGCTTGAACAAATGGCCTGCACCTGCAGAAGATAAGATACACTCCCCAGCTGACTCGGGCGCTCCCCTCTGCCTGCGTGAGTTGTGTGCCCACCAGACATCCTGCTATCTTCCAAGGATGTCCTGAGGTTCAGGCAGCTCCCCCAGCTGGCCGGTGCAGCCCGTACCCAGTCCCTATGGAAGACCGTAAACACCCCTCGGTGCTGGCACCGACACACTGGCCTCAGCCGCTGGGAGAGAATGTAACACAATGTCTCAGACTCTTACCATGTCTCTTGGCCTGCCTGCTGTTGGTGTACACCTAACACACTCACCACATCACGCCTTTTTACTGAGACAGCACTGGATGTATTCAACCAGTAAAGCTCATCCAGAAGGAGAAAGGGAATGAGCAGAAAACACAAAAGAGAACAGACAGAAACGCTGGGTGACATTCATCCACCAAGAAAACAGAACCTTACCCTTCTCCAAGCTTTATGCCCTGAATCCTGTGGATTATCCGCCCAGGAGTCACCTCCCCTTTCTCCTTCCTGTCAGCACACCAGCTCTTCGTTTTGTTTTGATTTGTTTGGGGATCTCCTGTTTTCCGCACAGCCATGGCCTGCCGGAGGAGGCAGGAAGCAGCTCCGGTCTAAGTTCCAAGAAGTAACCCATGATGGTTTCCCATGATCACGTTGCTCTTCTTCTTAACAGTATTTAGGTTTTATGTGTGCGTGGGACACAATTCTGGCCAACAAGGGAATGGGCCACCATGAGGGAAGTGTGTCAGGGGCTTATGGGAAAGATTTTACCGAAAAGATGAAACAGGGGTCTTCCCTATTAGGTGTTGTTTTGTCTGCGTGTGGTGCCTACCGCGTGACGTGTCGCAACCACAGAAGCCCTGAGCCCACACGGAGGGAGAATGGCGCTGAGGCTGCCTCCAGACTTCCTGGTCTGTGACACAACATCCTGCTTATTTCTAAGCCAAGTGGAGTCGGTGTTTTCTGTCCCTCGCAACCAGAAACATCATAACGACTCCGTGCAGTCTATGTATGTAGAATGAGGATGTCTGAACTCCGCTAATGAAAGTCTCTGGAGGAGATTTGACAAACATGTTTTCCCCCTTTTCACCCAAAGTATTGTTTTTCATTCTTCAAAATCATCCAGGACCCAGTTAAATGGCACTTCGGTAAAGCTGAGCAATTTATTTTCGTGTGTTTTAAAATACTTTTATTGATTTCAGAGAGGAAGGGAGAGGGAGAGAGAGAAACATCCATGATGGGAGACAATCATGGATCAGCTGCCTCCTGCACACCCCACGCTGGGGATTGAGCCAGCAAACCTGGGCATGTGCCCTGACTGGGAATTGCACTGTGGCCTCTTAGTTTGTAGGTCAGCGCTCAACCGCTGAGCCATGCCAGCGGGGCAAGCTGAGCTATTTGTCTCTGCCTGTGGCCCCACAGCCTCTCTGGCACTCCTCCACCACAGCTTTTCACTCAGCCACTCTCTCGGCAAACATGTACCGAGTACCTGTTACGGGCTTGGTAAAGTTTTAGGCTCGGGGAACTAGATACATGGAGATTCCAATCTAATGGGAAGACAGAAAATAAATTTTAAAATTTAAATGCGATGACTCTTATGAAAGAGAAAAAAATCTTATGAAAGCAGGGGAAAATAACTACCTCAAATTTCATTTTGTTGTAATGTGCTTTTCTGTGTATATATCATTGTTTCTCACTATACCGTGTGTTCATGCAATCTCACATCCCCCACCTCACCCCCGGGAGCCTGTATTTTCTGAAGACAGTTGCAAAAGCTGCTCACATACCACACGTTCTGCACCATGCCCTGGCCGTACCCCAGAGGGGAGAGGAGGTAGGAGGCCCAAGGCCCTCCCCTTGAATCTCAGTGAGCCTGTGCTGGTTTGGTCGATAAAATATGCTGTAAGTGATGCTATGGGACTTGCATGGAGAGGTCACCGAAGACAATGCAGCTTCCATCTGGTTCTCTTGCAGCACGTGTTTTTCTGAACTGTTCCTCCTTGTGACACTCCTTGGAACCTACACACAGATACTCCAGTTGATGGTCCCCGCTGAGTGAGCCTTCCCGTCACCCCAGGCCAGGTGTCTGACTTATGAGTAAAACAGCTTCCGGACGATTCCAGTCCCCGGCCTCCGGTCACCCCCCAGATACTGCAGTCCTCCCAGCTGAGGCCCCAGACTGAGGAGGCAGACACAAGCCATCCCTGCTGCGCCCTCTCCAGACGGCTAGCCCCCGCACCCACCGGCAAGCACAACGCCTGGTTTACGCCACCAGTTTGGAGCCGTTTGCCACACGGGAGCGATGACTGAAATACCGCCCCCCCTCCCCCCAAACTTGCCTTCCTGTGAGATCTTAGGCGACCGAGTAGAACATTTTTTTTCTTTTTACCTGACCCAGTTGGTGATCAACTTATGCACTGAAGCTTGAGAACTTTCATCCATCCCACTTTCATCCTCTTGAGTCTCGCTGTTGATGATATGCATGGGAAATGTCTAATCTTTTTAAAACACAAATCTTCACCATTGATCTGAATATCCCGCTGCAGGGAGTTCCCGGGTCAATTGTGTGTCGTGGGGAAAAAAGTGCCTCCTTTTATCCGTTTTAAACATGGCTCCTTTTCATCTCATCTTGTCCTCTTGTTCTTCCCCAAGTAAAACGGTTTCCATTTTGTGGGGACCTGGACGCAGAGAGCTGAGTGGGGCGATCATCTTTCTCTGAGCTGGTTGCCCGGAAGGCCTCGGCGTGCTGGGACACAGAGCTGGGGGTTTCAGCTGGCGGCTTGCAGGTGACGGAGCCCACGATTCTAATTAGTCACACGTTTAGTTCCAGGCTTGTGAAAAAGGGTCTCTAAATGCTGCAAGAGGCAATGAGTTTCTTCTCGTGGTGCCCATAAATGGAGCGCAGATAGTGGGAGGGACACTGGCAAGTTCAAGGACGATCTGGATTCAGGTGTCTTCTTGTGAGCCGGCTGTGTGCCCTTGGGCACAGCCCTTACCCTCTCTGGACTTGGTTTTCCTCAATTGCAGATGGAGGAGATTCATCAGAGGGCCCTGTGGTACCCATTTGCCTTTAGCATTTATGACTTGTGTGTATTTTCCAGTTAATGTGGAACACCTAGTACCTCACCGAATGGGAGAAATAGTTTGCATGATAAAGAGTTCCAGAGCGCTAACGGGACTTGGAGAAAACACTGTCCCCCTTAGAAATATCCTCTGGTTTTTAGAAAAAGGATACCTTTTCCCCAAAAACAGAATCCGCATTAGTCTTTACTAATACATCCTCCCTGTAGCTGGTACGTGCCAGTTTCTGCAGCCTGAGTCCTTTTGGTTTGGGGGTGCATTCCTAAGGGTCCATTCCGTCTTGCTTTCTATCAGTTCTCAAAGCTGCATTGCCGAGCACTGGTGCTGGGACAGTTTCATGCCAAGAGGGTACGAATGGGCGGAGTGGCAGCTCTGCCACAGGCCGCGTGGGGAGGAGGGAATAGCCTCCCAGTGAGGAATGCAGCAGGAACCACCCAGGGGGTCTTGGTCTGAAATGCCTTCCCAACCCGCTGCTCCCTGCAGAAGGGAAAAACAGCCACTATTTGGGGCGAAGGGGAAGTATTCAGACTCACTCAGCCAGGACTCATTCACTTTTCTAGTCTGCTAAATGTTTCTCCAGCAGTTGTGATTCTTTTTTATTTTATTTTATAGATTTGTCTTTATTGTTGAAAGATGTCCCCCCTCTTTTTTTCTCCATTGACCCCCACACTCCACCACACCTCTACTCCCTCCCCCCCTGGCCTTCACCACACTATTGTCTTTGTCCATGGGCTATGCATATATGCATATACATTCTTTGGTTAATCTCTTCCCCACCTTCACTCTGAGTTTCTTCTGCCTTAGAACTTGGTGGACTCAAACTGATTTCTTCAGCTCTGCATCCTGTTTTGCTGAATTTCCACTTTCCAATCCCAAGTGGGAGAAATGCCTCTCATGTCTGATTTTAAAGTTCATCGTAGAAGCACCACTGTTGAAAGGCTACCATGTATTGGGAGAATGGATTGCCTTTCACTGGTGGGCTGACAAACTCTATCAATAGCAACAAGTCGCATGACCAGGCCCTGTTCAACAGAGCTTATTTGCAAGATTAAAAACCAAAATACGAATAACCCTTAAGGTCCACGTAATTCACGGAGGGTATACAATCTTAGAAGGCCTGGCTGGCGTGGCGCGGTGGGTGAGCGTTGACCTATGAACCAGGAAGGCGATCACAGTTCAGTTCTGGTCAGGACACAGGCCCAGGTTGCCAGCCTGATCCCCAGGTGGGGGCGTGCAGGAGGCAGCCGATCAATGATTCTCGCTCATCATTGATGTTTCTTTCTCTCTCTCTTTTTCTCTCTTCTTCTCTCCCTCTCCCCTCCTCTCTGAAATCAATAAAAATATATTTTAAAAAACTAAAATAAAATCTTAGACAAAATTTCAGACAAGTAGGAGAATAACAGCAGTGAAATTAATAAAATAGTATATCTACTGCCCAGAAGAGCTTTTGAAAATAAGTATTCTAAAGCAAACAACTCCCACCTTTCTTAATAACATATCTCATGTCATATAGGATCACCCACATCTACTTCCTCCTCATCTAAAATAATCTATAATAATAAAAGCATAATATGCTAATTAGACGGATCATCCTTCCGGACACCCTCCCTTCTGGACAAAGCCGCAGCAGGCTAGTCATAATATAAAAGAACATTCTGATGTCTTTGCTAAGGCTTTCAAGGAAGCCTTGAAAACATCACAGCAACATTTATAATAATGTGCCCAGTTGTACCAATGGGAAAACCAAAGCTCATGTAGGAGAAATTATTTGGTGATTATTTGTTTATTTAGGCTGTTTGGGTAAAGCAAGTCACAACTACGATTGATAAAGAGTTCCAGAGCAGTGCTGCCCTCACTAGGCTGCCTTCATGCGTTCAATGACCCCCTGGTAGTCGCTAGGAAGGGTAACTCACATCTGTTCCCCTCCTGCCACTGTACTCACATGCTGGCTTCCAAACCCTTCTGCCCGTATTGGCTATGCTGCTTCATTGGCTGCTGCAGAGACACTCTGCAGAGACAGTTTCCTGTCTAACTAAGTGCATCATGAACCGGTCAATCAATGGGTTGCCCCCCCCCCCCTTTTTTTAATTCATAGACTTTGTTTTTGTTTTTTAAATATATTTTATTGATTTTTAGAGAGGAAGGAAGAGGGAGAGAGTGATAGAAACCTCAGTGATGAGAGAGAATCATTGATTGGGTGCCTCTTGCACGCCCCCCACTGGGGAATCAAGCCCGCAACCCAGGCATGTGCCCTTAGTCAGAATCAAACCTGGGACCCTTCAGTCTGCAGTCCAACGCTCTATCCACTGAGCCAAACCAGCTAGGGCTAGAATAGTTTTAAGTTTTCAGAAAATTGAGCAGATAGCACACAGAGTTCCCACATATCCCTTCTTTCTCCCACTCATAGTTTCTTCTATTGTTAACCTTTCACATTGGTGTGGTGCATTTGTTGTAATAGATGAACTGAAATAAATATGTTATAATTAACAAAAGTCCGTAGTTTATATCAGGATTCACTCTTAGCGTTGTACAGTCTGTAGGTTTTGACAAGTTGTGTCATGTATCCACTGTTACCATGTCATACTGAGTAGCTTTGCTGCCCTAAAAATCTCCTGTGTGTCACGTAATCATCCTCCCCCATCCTCCTCCCCAGCCCCTGGCAATCACTGATCTTCTTACTCCAACTGTGCCTTTTCCAGACTGTTATAAAGTTGGAATCATATAACTCTGTGGCCTTTCAGAATGGCTTCTTTCACTTAGCGATATGCAATTAAGGTTCCTTCGTGTCTTTTTGTGGCTTGGTACTAGATTTTTTTCTTCCTTTTTAATATAATTTTTAACACAATTTTAGGTTTATAGCAAAAATGGGTAGAAGTGAGTTTCCTTATGCCCCCCATTTGCACAGTTTTCCCTGTTATCAACACCCACTCCAGAATGGTACACTTATTACATCCTTCATGGCATTTGATCTACGGCATCTTTTCAGACACTGTCTTCATTGGTGAGGAGTCTGTTCAGATCTTTTGACCATTTTTTTAATTGAGTGCTTTGACTTTTTTATTGCTGAGTTATAAGCGTTCTTTCTATATTTGGATATATGTCTTTTTATCAAATACATGTGTTACAAATATTTTCTCCAAGTCTTATTCTCCAGACATTTTTTTTTTTAATTTTCACGAAGTCCAACTTACCAATTTTTCGTCCATGCATCATGCTTTTGGTGTTGTATCTATAAGGGTGTTTAAATATCTGGGAAGCAAGACTTTAAGAGATCATTAGACTCCAGAAGGAAGCTTGACAATCCTAAGGAGATGTCACGAGTGGGACTTTTAGCATTTGAAGGTGGATGCTGGCTCTGCATCAACCCGAACCATAAGCACCAAAAATCGGTAGATCTTCCCGCCTCTCCATCAGCGCGCCTGGACCGACCATGCCATCGCTTCCGTCTTCTTGCGTGGACTCTGCCAGTTTGACCTTTGTGAGAAGGAAATATTTAGATTTCATTTTTGGATATATCATTGGTTCTTAATTCTTGATGATTTATTAAATAAGTGACTTTTCTAAAGCTAACAATGTATATAAGTCTTTCCAACAAATTATTCAGCCAATCCAGTCTTCCTAACACAGAAATAGAGATGAACAACTCTGGCTTATTTTTTAAAAATATTTTAAAATTGATATCAGAGAGGAAGGGAGAGGGAGAGAGAGAGATAGAAAAATCAATGATAAGAGAGAACCATTGATTGGCGGCCTCCTGCAGGCCCCACATTGGGGACAGAGCCCACAGCCCAGGCATTTGCTCTGACTGGGAATCAAACCATGACCTCCTGGTTCCTAGGTCAGTGCTCAACCACTGAGCCATGCTGGTCGGACTCTGGTGTATTTCTTAAAGATGGTAAGTTCTATATCGTTAAGAAAAGGTCTTTGACCCTGACATAAAAATACACACAAACAAACTTCAAATTGGCAATGACGTTTGTAAGGAAGAATTTAAAAAGAGCAAGTTACAACTGATGTGGACATATGGTGATCGTGATTTCCCAGGTACCCTTGTTCAACTATAGACCCCGTTCTTTCATATCAAGCAACTTAGGCGATTGTCACTTACAGCATTTACCTTCTCGACCTCATCCTGCCGTGGCTGGCTTGTTTGTAACTATATCACAGAACGTCTGACAGCCCGCATTGGACTAGTGTTATTTTTCAATCTACCTCAAATGTCGGCTTCTTTGAGGCAGGAATCAATGGTTTTCACTACTCAGACCAGAATTTTCCATGTAACAGCCTCAATAAGTGCTGTTGAGTTCATCTGTTAAATCTTTATCCAATAATACTTGCAGAGTGCTCAAGAGAATTACATTTTTTGAGGAGCCACACTTATGAAAATAATATAGGGAAATGAAGGTTCAGGGAAACCATCCAAAATTCCCCAAATGCTGAAATATAAGACAAAGGAGGGAAAAGGGATGCTGTTCAACTGTATTTAGAAATTATGTTGAGCAGGATTGTTCTTTATTTCCCCAAAGATTAATGGAAGAAGGAAACGTAGATCAAATAAAGATTCAGGAAGCATGGAAGGAAGAATCTTTTGACTTTAGGAATCTTGGTGGAGGTAAGCAGGGAAAAAAGAAACTGATTTTCTCTTAAAGGACAGAAAGCTATGTTAATTTAATTAAGTCCCAACAAAGGGAACACCCAAATGGTAAAGACAGGGGAGCCACAAGGTGGCTAGTTTTCCATCCATGTGTCCTTGGGTGAAATTAGTGTGTAATGAGGAAGTCCTTGATTGCAAGAGAAACTCATATCAGTGCCTCTTCCTTCCTTATGGGTTCTGGGTAAGACAGTGAGTGGTAAGAACAATAGCCATGAAAATGTCAAAATACTGCCTAGCCTCTCTGCTGGAAATCAGAGGCAAGGACAAAATACTCTTTTGAAGGGGTCTCTTAAAAATTTGCAACATCCTATATAATAAAAGGCTAATATGCAAATATACTGAACTGCAGAACAACCGATTGCTATAACATGTGTTGACCACGGGGGGGGGGGGGGTATGTGTGGAACATGGCGGGTGTCGGCCATGGTGGGATGGTGGAGCCTGTGAGTTGGGGTACCACATCGAGACCAGGCATGATTGCTGTCATTTTTAGTGACTAAAAATTCTTTGCTTTTATGTGCTGTGGTCCATCCAGTGCTCCCACCTGCTGCCTGTGCCAGCCCCATTCACACCCACCGCTGATGCCAACACTGGAACAGCTGCTTGCACCTGCTGTCAGCATCCAGTGCCAATGCCGATCACTTTGGCATCGTCAGTGGGTGCGAGTGGTGACTAATGACCCTGATCGCCCCTCAGGTCTTCTCCACCTCCCCCTGCTCCGGAGAAGCAATCTGGGCAGCACCCGCTGCTCACACCTGCTGTGGGCACTGGGCCCAATTGCTCTGTGCCATCTGCGGGTGGGAGCGGGGCTGGCACCATCAGCGTGTGAGAGGTGCAGTGCAGGAGCAGGGCTGCTGTCAGATAGGGGATCAGGGGCCGTAGTGGTAGGGGCGAGGCGGGGGCACGGAGGATGAGCTGAGGCCCGGCCCTGTGCCCACCATAGCCTCATGGACCGCAGTTCCTTTCAAAGTGCATGAATTCGTGCACTGGGCCCATAGTCTTATAATAATAGCTCATGTGTGGAGCCTTTGATATATGGGAAGGGCCAAATGAGATAAGGAGGCGCTAGTGTGAGCACCAGTTAGCCGTTGAGGATGTAGCAGTTCTGTGAGGTCACCTGCATGGCTAGCCAAGTCTCTCAGTTAGTGAGTGAGAGACCCAGGCACTGATCCCAGATTTCTATCCTGGTCCAGAGCTCTTGACCCCCACTATCTTGCCCAGTGACCTTTGGACATCATACCTGCCTAAACAAGTCCTTGGTCAACCCCACTGGCTCCTGGTTTTCTACGATTGGCTTGAATGCCGATTCCAAAGTCTGGGCCCACTGTGGCCGGAAGAACCTCTGCAGCCGCTCTCAATCTTGGCTGCACATTAAAACCACCTGGGGAGTTTTTAAAAAATGTTGACGCCAGGGTCCCACCCCTAAAGATTTTGATTTAATTGATTTTCAGTGCAACGTCAGCATAGGCATTTGTGCTTTACTTTTTATTGAAGTATATTATGCGTGTAGAAACGTGCTCAGGCTGTGAGTACATTGCAATGCATTTTTACAAACTGAAGGTACCTGTGTAGCCACCAACCAGCTCAAGAACCAGAATGTCCCAAACACACATCAAGCTCCCGTCTGGTCTGTCCTCCTCCCCGCCTCTCCCACTGTCCAGCCACTATCCAGACTCTGGACAGCATAGATAGATAGTTTGGGCCTGGAGATTTTTTTAAAAGAAGAATCTTCTAAAATATATTTATATTGATTTCAGAGATGAAGGTGAGAGGGAGATACAGATAGAAACATTAATGATGCGAGAGAATCATTGATCAGCTGCCTCCTACATGCTCCCCTCTACCCCCCTGGGGATCGAGCTCATAACCCAGGCATGTGCCCTGACCGGGAATCAAACTGTGACTTCCTGTGTCTTAGGTTGATATTCAACCACTGAGCCTCGCCAGCTGGACTGGCCTTAGATTTTTAAAGCTCCCCAAATGATTCTAATGTGCAGCTACCACTGACAGTTGTCTTACTGGTTGAAGGTAGGATGAACTAAATCAAATGCATAGATACAGGTAAGCCAATATGAAAGCAGATAAGAACTCCAAGCTATACTTTCACATTAGCTTGTCAACAGGCATTTTTTAAGTGTTTTTTTTTTTTTTTTTTAACAATATCTTTCATTTATAGCCCAAGCCGGTTTGGCTCAGTGGCTAGAGCGTCAGCCTGCAGATTGAAGAGTCCCGGGTTTGATTCTGGTCAAGGGCATGTACCTTGGTTGCGGGCATATCCCCAATAGGGAGTGTACAGGAGGCAGCTGATTGATGTTTCTCTCTCATCGATGTTTCTAACTTTTTATCCCTCTCCTTTCCTCTCTGTAAAAAAATCAATAATATATATATATATATATTTTAAAAAGCAAAAACAATATCTTTCATTTATAAACAACTTTTCTCAGCACTCACCTCTTAGTGAAAGAAAACCTGCCACTTTCAGAATTGCCAGCATCACATTTTCAGATAATAATGACTACACGTATGGAATGCATCTAAGTACCAAGTTCCTTCCGAAATGCTTCACTCGTTATCTTCTTCAACCTCACGACACCCGATGGCAACCGGCGCTCTCATTTCCCTTCTTCACGGGTGAGGAAACCTCGCCCAAGGGCACACAGCTTGTACCCAGTAAAGCCTAACCTGAAAGATTGAAATCCTTCTTGCTGCACCTTCATTGTGCTTGGTATTTCAAAAATCTCCGCCCGCCGACCTCGGCTTATTGAATACCTGGACAAAGGTGAGAGCCACGCAGATTCCCTCCACTCCTCCGTGGAAGGAGCTGGGACGGTGTAGAGAGGAATCAGAGTCACCTGTGTGCGCTGGAGTGGGCCTTGATGACCAGGCGGCTTACTTCCTTCTTCCATTCATAGCTAAGGAACCGAGCCAAGAAAGGAAGGCTTGGATGCCTGACCAAGAAGGAGGAAAATTAGAGGAAGTCCAAGCCCCAGAGGAGGAAACGCTAGGAAAGGTCTTCACTTGACCTATGATCTCCGAACCTCAGATGTGCAAGTTTGTGGCTTCTGCTAAGACAACCTTCGGCCAGGAACGTTACCATTATCATTGAAGTTGACCTTCATAGCGTATTCACTTGTGGGTGTTGTCGTCCGTATGATCGTAAAAGTCTCTTCACGTGCAGTGAGCTTCCAATCGGAACCAGATCGAGCGCCGAGGGTCACGGAGTTATCTAGGTTGGAAACTGGGTCCTCTCCGGTTTCCCGAGTTTGCTCAGTTGTTTGGATTTCGTGTCATATGTGATCAGCCTCCTTGCATATTTATTCTGGCAGCGGAAGGGGTAGGGTGTGAGGAAACCTCTTGGAGAAGTTTTCATTGAAAGCTCTAAGTCTTACTTTGTGGGCACTTTCAGAGACCGAAACAAAACTCAGAAAATGGGAGGCGTATTGCTTTTCTATTTTCCTTCCCTAAGAAAATGGAGTTTCTGGGGGTTGTTCATGTTGCCCCCTGTTTTGAGGTCTCTCCCCGACCTGTCCTCTTCCAGGCCCCCACTTCCTTTTACTCACTTCGTTCAGTTTCCCTGGTCTTTTGCTATGAAACTCCTTTTGAGAGCCAGAGTGTTGGGTCTGTTGCTCTCTAATTTTTTTTTTTCCAGAGCAATTTTCCCAATATAAATTACACCCTCCATTACTTTTCTCTCCCTGGAGCAGTGAATCACATGCTAAGAAGCCATTAGGGCGGGGGCAGCTGGATGCAGAGCCCGGAGGTTTGAGCCAGTGTCGGCTTGTCACCCTCGTTCTCTGCTTACCCTGCGGCGGCCGCCAAAGTGCAGCCTCGGGTTGAAGTCATAGGCCAAGGAGGGCCTCTCGTGCGCATCTCACTTCCCCATGTGCCCAGGTACCTCTGCTTCAGAGCACTGGCCTGTGCTTGGAGGCAAGAAGAAAAATGAGCTTAACCTAAGATGGCTTGACACTTGAACATGGAGCAGATTGCATGAGTGCCCCGGGTCTGCACCCCTGTCTGTGTCACTATGCTCTGCCACGGGCCTTCGCAGTTCTTTCCATCAGAGATGATTCATTGATTCGACTCGGGCATCTGCTCTGGATGTGGGCAGGTGGGATACCAGCAAAGGCGTGGAAGCGTGCTTGCATCGCTGGCCTTCTTCTCTCACACCTTTACTGTTTCCATGAGAAGAGCATGCCTGGGCTGGCCCGGGGCCTAGGATGGGAGTAAAGAGTTATGTGAGGCAGAGCTGCCCCCAGGAAGCTGCTCAGCCCAGCCCAGCTGAGAACAGAACCATCCAGTTGACCCAGAGATGCACGAACAAACACAGCCACAATCGATCGGCAGGTCTACCTAGCCCCGTGGTCGGCAAACCGCGGCTCACGAGCCACATGCGGCTCTTTGGCCCCTTGAGTGTGACTCTTCCACAAAATACCACGGCCTGGGCGAGTCTGTTTTGAAGAAGTGGCGTTAGAAGAAGTTTAAGTTTAAAAAATGTGGCTCTCAAAAGAAATTTCAGTCTTTGTACTGTTGATATTTGACTCTGTTGACTAATGAGTTTGCCGACCACTGGCCTAGCTAACCTTTTCCTGAACTGCAGGTGCAGGGGCTGGAGTAGGAAGTCTCTGAATTTTGTTAAGCCAGTTGTGTTAAGCCTCTAAATTTTGAGGTGGTTTGCTCCCCAGCATTTGTGTTGAGGTCATGCCCTCTGAGACTAATATGATAATGATATGAGCAACAAGAAACAAAGCACTTTGCAAATGTCAGATTGTGAGGATAGGGAATAGAGGGTTGAACAAATTCTGGACCTGGAACCTGAAGACCTGAGTTCAAAGTCACTCATGCTCCCAATTACCCTACAAATGTGGGCAGATCATTTAAAACGTCTGGGTCTTCCAATAAACGTACAGAGCTGGCTTACAAACTCAAAACCGCGAGAGCTTCGAGAGTATGTCAGAAAATTAATATGGGTCCTAGAACTTCATTGGTAGAGAGTTAAGAAAAAGATGGGGAAGGTGGGAGAGAGGTCAGAAAATACTTTATTTGGGTATAAATGAAACGCGATACCTCAAAAAGGGAACTGGATGATTTTGAAGAATATGTTTGATCAAAGGCTGAATGAGAGGTAGACTTGGAGGCCAGATATAAAGTCCCATTTCTTCAGAGACCTGAAAATGTGGGATTCGCGAATTAGTAGGAAGGAGAAGACCTTGAACATGGCTTACAGAAGACACCTTCCAGACATCTCTTCCTTGGAGTAAAGCAGAGCTGGAGACAATTATGAAGCGTTTGGTCAGGTGGAGAGATAGCAGTCCAGACTGGTAGTTCAGCACACCTGTCTGGCTCTTTCTCAGCTCCCTTAGACTTTTCTTGGTTGTGAATTACCTGGCCTTGGACAAGTCACCTATCCTGTGGACAAGTGGATGAAACATGGTTCATCTATTCATTACGTATCGGTTACATGCCACATTCCAGGAGCTATCTGGACTCTGGGAATCAAACAGTCTTCAGACCTGGTTCCTTGAGCTGGCTACCAACTCAGGTTGATGGATTTTTCATGCGTTGTCATTCATGTCAAAGCATGTGCTACTAGATGCTTTTTCAGAGGAGACAATTGTAGCTCAGGGAGGTTAAGTCACAGAGCTTAAAAGAGAAAGATGAAAAATTATACCTTTTGGCCCTAAAATCTATCTTGTTTCTACTGAACTATGCTGTATCTTCTTGTTAGCTGTCTGTTTCTATTTATAAGAATGTTACTTTTACACTTTTTTGGGGTATGTAAAGTAGTAGCATTAGGGCTTGAGTTTCTTTTGTTCCCTGGAGAAGCTGTGTGATTTAGTCAAAGCATCGAGTTCTCAGTTTCCAGGGTGTTGGAGGCTGGTTTCTCTACTGAATAAGGACTGAGCTTAACTGTACAGAAATAAGGGAATGTTTGAATCAAGTATGGTTCCTAGGCTAAATGGGATACTTTGGAAACATTCAACATAATGACAATCAAACTTTACAGGTGAGAGTGGAGATTGTTATAGCTCCTCAAGGATATATGGGAAGGGATATAGGGGACCCAATGCTATCCTGGTCTAGAGCTCTTGATCCCCCACTATCTTGCCAGGGTGTCCCCCTAATGTATACACATGTTAACAGCTGATTCTATTACATTTTGAAAATGAAGTGCATTTTAAAAGTTTTTTTAATGTATTATTTCTTTATTGACTTCAGAGAAGAAGGGAGAAGGAGAGAGAGAGAGAAACATCAATGATGAGAGAGAATCATTGATCGGCTGCCTTCTGCATGCTCTCCACTGGGGAGCGAGCTCGCAACCGAGGCATGTGCCCTTGGCCAGAGTTGAACCTGGGACCCTTCAGTCCGCAGGCTGATGCTCTATCCACTGAGCCAAGCCAACTAGGGCATGAAGTGCATTTTAATAAGCACTGCCTTTATAATCATTCAAAGTGTGTATACGTTTTGGGGGACGCTCTGTATATTTCAGAACTACAAATGAACATGTCTTTTGTTCTAACAATTTTAGCTGGAGGAACTTATTCTACAGAAATATCCACAGACGTACAAAATTATTCAGAGCAGCATTTTTTTTTCCTGGAAGGATAAGGGAAATAACCTAACTGACCATCAAAAGGGAACAGTTGAATAAATTATGGTGCCTCCTTAGGATGAAATAGCATGCAACTATGAAGAAGAAAGGAAAGAAGGAAAAAAAGAAGAGGGAGAGGCTCCTTATGCCTTCACACGGAGCATTTCAGGGTGTCCTGTTAAGTGAAGATGGTATGATAATGCCCAGGGGAGAAGTGGAGGCTCTGGGATTCCGAAAGGGGATCAATCATGACTTCCTGGACCAGAGGCAGTAAGTTTCCTCTTGCTCTGTGCCAACACTAAGTGACTATGTATTACATGGAAGGTGCTCGGGTGTGCTTTACAGAATGTCTAAAATGATATGAGAGCAGTCCCTCTACCTACTACAGTCTAGTTGGGGTTGTACATAATCTTTTAAAAAAAATTTATTTTATTGATTTTTCACAGAGAGGAAGGGAGAGGGACAGAAAGTCAGAAACATCGATGAGAGAGAAACGTCGATCAGCTGCCTCTTGCACACCCTCTACTGGGGATGTGCCTGCAGCCAAGGTACATGCCCTTGACCCGGATCAAACCCATGACCTTTCAATCCAAAGGCTGATGCTCTATCCACTGAGCCAAACCAGTTTCGGCTGTACATAATCTTTATGTAGAAAGATGAAAGCCATCACATGATCAGTGAATGAATGTGGAATCAGCTTGAGGTTGGGATGAGGACCAAGTTTGAGCTTCAGGGAATCGGGATCCTTCAGGAGAATTTCGCTCGAGTTAGAGAAGGGTTTTGATAGAACGAAAGGATTGTGGGAGCCGGGCAGGGCCTCTCTTCCCAGAAACTGAATTTAGAACGAGCAAGGTGAAGTTGGGGGCAAATAGGACCACTTTGGCTGGAGATGGGGGGACGAGCTTACAGAGCAGCTCAGTGATAAGAGCAGAATAGTAGGTTGGAGCAATACTGAGGAGGACCTTGGACGCCAAGATAAAGATCTGGAATTTTTCCTCAGGCATTTGAACCAGGGGCGACATGCACAAAGCAATGATTTGGAAGTGTAATGTGGCCACCCTGTGCCAAGTGGTTAGCAGCGGAGGGGGTCTGAGGTTAAGAGACGCCTGAACACCTCAACAGGAGCCCAGGGATGAGGTGCAGAGGCCCGAGCTGGGTTGGTGGCTGGGAAAGTGGAAAACGAGAGAGAGACACTAGGGCTTTCTTTCCCAGCCTACCCTGCCTGGACATGACGGTGCATTCTCCAGACAAGTCGTAATTACCTTGGGTTTTATTACCTTGGGTTTTACAGGTGTATGACACTGCTGTTGTGCAAGTACATGGGGGCCAAAGAACCCCGTCCAGTTGTGTCTCTGGCTGTTTGTCTGCCGATGGTTCCGGACTGAAAAGCGGTGTGGGGTATGCTTCACATGCATTCAGAGCTGCGCCCAGCCTGCTTCTGTGCCCACGGAGAAATCGCAATGGACGTCCTCTTCCTGAGAGCAAAGGCTAAAGGGTAAAAGTAATGAAAACTAATGTTTCTAGTATCGGTCAGAACTTCAGTTGATGTTTTCATTTTGAAAAGGGGGTTACTAAAATAATAACAGGGTGGCTATTTTCAAGTCTTTACAAAAATCAAATTGTGGGTGCTGTCATGTGAAGAGGTCCCTGCTCTGTTGTTAAGTGGTAAGAGCAAGCCTCCTGGCAGCAGCGTGACTGCTTCTGCTGGCGCATATGCGTTCGGTGAGGAGGCGGGGAGACACCCTCCAGCTGGGGTTCAAGGCATGGGGGAAGAGGGTGCAGAACGGGAATGTCGCTGTTTGCTTTTGAATTGTTGTGGTAATTGACGAGCAGGTTAATGCTTATAAAGAAGAAATTCTTTTAAAAAATATATATTTTATTGATTTTTTTACAGAGAGGAAAGGAGAGAGATGGAGAGTCAGAAACATCCATGAGAGAGAAACATCGATCAGCTGCCTCCTGCACAATCCCTACTGGGGATGTGCCCACAACCAAGGTACATGCCCTTGACCAGAATCGAACCCAGGACCTTTCAGTCCGAAGGCTGACGCTGTATCCACTGAGCCAAACTGATTAGGGCAGAAGAAATGTTTAAGGTATTTAGTGTATTCCAGAAAAGAACAGCCCCATAGTACCTTCTTCAGGCTCACGCCCCTGATAGGAAAATAAGACAAAAATGCTAATTAGGGAAGTAGAGGCATGGAGGCGATAGTAAAAATCTTCCTTGATTCCACAAACTGCTTCTCCAGGCTGACTCCCCAGCAGAATCTAGTGTGGTTAAGAGCTTGGACTTGTCTCATTGGGCAAGTTACGTATGCCTCTCAGCCTCAGTTTCCCCAACTGTAACAAGAGGGAGCCGTGGTAAAAGGAACTAACGCATAGGAAGCACCACTTCGCAGATGGCGGCCACACCTCGGAGGCCTTCAGGAATTACTGGCTATTATTACCCCTGGCATTTCCAAACACTTAGCATTGACCTTGTACTTTTCCTTGACCCTTTAATTATTTATTGGCTTGACCCCCTACTAGAATGTGCAACCCTTAGAAGCACGTTTGTAAGTTCTTTTAATTGTTTTTCCTCTTTGCTCACAAAAATATTACATTCTTACCTCTCCCCCCCCCAAGAAAGTAAAGAAATCTGCCTTCGTCTCAACCCCTAAAGATAATCTTTGTAGGTGATGGTTTCCACAGGGTATGAGTTGGGGCTACACCATGGCCCCTTGTTGGTAAAGGGCAAGGTAGTAAGTATTTTTGGCTGAGCAGCCACATGGTATCTGCTGTAGCTACTGAACTTTGTCCTTGTATCCGTACACAATACCTACACAAATGGTATGGCTGTGGTCCAATAACACTTTATTTCCAAAAGCAGGCTTTGGTCCATTTTGGCTGATTTCTGTTCCAGAATAGTACTTGCTGTTTAATAGGAATATAATGTGAACCACATATGTAACTTTATATTTTCTTTTAGCCATACTGAAAAAAAGTTTTTTTTAAAAAAAAAGTGGAATTAGGTCTCTCTCTCCTTTCCACCCTTTCTCTTCTCTTCTCTTCTCTTCTCTTCTCTCTTCTCTTCTCTCTCTCTCTCTCTCTCTCTCTCTCTCTCTCTCTCTCAGTCAATAAAATTAAAAAAGAAAAGAAAAATAATAATAAAAATTGAAAGGTGGAATTAATTTCAATAACATGTTTTATTTAATCCGATATATCCAAAGTATTTCTTTAATGTGTAATCAAAAGAAATAATTATTGAGACATTTTACATTCTTGTTTTTGTATTGTTTGAAATTTGCTGTTCCATCTTAAGTTAGACTAGCCCCAATTTCAAGGGTCCAGTCTCCACAGGAGCTAGTGGCTTCCATCCTGGATAGCTTATCTGTAGAAGCTGATAGCCTTTGTATGCATATAATTGCACACATTTTAAAACAAAAGTAACATAATATGCATGCTTTTTTCACTTCCTAATCTTCCTTGGAGATCTTTCCCTACCTTCCCATAAAGATCAACCATTTTCTGGAAAGTGATAGCTTTCTACTATTTAGATGTAGCATAATCTATTTGATCAGTTTCCTATCAGTGGGCATTTGTATTGTTTCTAATTTTGAATTGTTATTTAAAATAGTTTAGGGATTGTCCTTCTACACAGAAGTCCTGGCACCTGTGGGAGTATATATTTAGAATAAATTCTTGGGAGTTGAATTGCTGAGTCAAAGGCTGCGATGACATTGAACTTTGTAATGACTATGGCCAAGCTGGAGAGCTGGAATTCTATCTTGTTTTTCACTGCACCTCCAGCATGTTTGCTCTCAGTGGATAATTAAATGAGTGGATAGATAAAAATCTATCCATTGAGAGAGAGAGGGAGAGAGGGAGGGAGAACTAATACGGAATAAAGTGGGGACAGTTAACTGCACATTGAGCAGAGACAAACTCAAACACCTGGGTTGGTAGAGGGAAAGCTGTTTAATATTCAGTTGAACTAAGTCCTATCCCTCTCAGGAGGTCTCAGGCCTTGGGTCTTGGGCTGTGGCCTGTTGTGTTGTGCTGGGAAATTGTTCTGTGTGTCTGAAGGCCCAGACGCCCCTGCGGTGTGCAGGCCAGGTTTTCTAGTTGAGGGTGGGGTAGGTGTTTGAGCCGTTGGAAGGGCTGCCTTCCCCAGGGGCCTCAGAAAAACCCTGTCCTCCAGGATCAGACTGGCTCGGGGATTCTGGAGCCCCACCTGCCTCCGATGTGAAACCTGCCGCCCTCTTGGAATGAGAGGACACGTCCCCCCAGGCCCTGTGTCCTGTCCCCGCCTTGGCAAAGAGGTTTCCACTCTCCAGTGGCCAGGCACACAGACAGAAAATCGGACTATAAAAGCCTGAATTTATCTTTCGATCTTCCCGCCCTCTTTTTGCTGAAAGTTATCCCGTGGCCTGTTTCTCAAACCAGGAGCTCTGGCCACACTCCCAGCCCTGCCTGACCCTCCTGCCCGCCAGCCTCCCTCCCTCCCTGTTCTCCAGCGCATCCCACCCTCCTTCCAGCTCAACCCTCAGGCCTGGCTTCTTCATCCCCAGAAGCTGCCACCGTTGGCGCATAGTTGGCACTTAACAGATGTGAGCTGAGTAATGGGAGAAAATAATCACCAGACTTCAGTGTGCCCTGTAACTTCCATGTAAATAACTCACCGGACAGGCATTGACCGAGTGCCAGTTATATGCCAGGCACCGGGTCAGGTAAATGAGACACACAGGGTCCTTTTCTGACAATGCCTAACACTTCACAGCTCCCCAGACATCCATGGATCGTTCTGTACTTTTAGTCACTCAAATATTCATTTAGGCACCTATTATCTGCTAGCATTAGCTAAACACATACTCCCTCCCTGCCCCTAATATATTTTTATTGATTCAGAGAGGAAGGGAGAGGGGACGGGAGAGAGAGAGAGAAACATCAACAATGAGAGAGAATAATTGATTGGCTACCTCCTGCACACCCCCTACTGGGGATTGAGCCCACAACCTGGGCATCTGCCCTGGGCTGGAATCGAACCCAGGACCTCTCAGAATATGGACCGATGCTCTAGCCACTGAGCTAGAGCAACCAGGGCTAGACACATACTCTCTCAGTCCTCACAGGAGTCCTCCAGGAGATAATACTGGCCCCACTTGTACACATGGGGCTGTAGGATTAAGTAACTCGCCAAATCTACACATGCCAGGAGCGTGGGGCCAGGATGACAGCAGAGGTTTCCTTGCGTTGCTTTTCTCTAGTAGATCCCTACACCTCAGTCCTCAGTACTTCTCCTTGTAACTTCTAAATACCTCACTGCTTTTCATGCTTCTGAACTGAGCTCCCTGCGTGTCCAGAGGGCTTTGTCCAAGTTGCTGTGGTCGGCCGGCCCAGGCTCTCTCTAAAGAGCATGGGCTACCTCGCCAGGTGCCATTGCTCTTTATATTCTGAAATAAAGCAAAAGTGGGTGGTGTTAGCTCCTTGGGTGCTAGGCTCCGAGGGCTTGTGCAGCAGCGGTGGTGGCGGCGGCGGCGTCACTGTTAAGGCCTTTGCCTTAAATTCAGGTCCAGAGCCTCCACTTCCTCCTGCTCCCACGCTTCTCCCGGCTGCCAAACCGTCTCCCTCCCAAGGCCATGCTTTCGGGAGCGAGGAAAGAAAAACAAGAGTAGGCCGTTTTGATTAAATAAGAACTAATGGATCCAGGCAAAATGATTGTAATCAGACCCACAGACACGCCCCTGGCCAGGAGGGGAAAATTCTGTGAAATAATAATGCTCACACTCCCCTCTTTTTTCCCCCTCCCCGCTCTGCGCGGTGGACTTTGCTGCCCTGACGCTGTTTAAAACCCTGCCAGCGGCAGGAACACACAGGGAAAATATTCCTGCCTATAAACAAGGAAAAGCTTCATGGAAGGGCCTTGGCCTTGGGAGACTGCTATTGGGATTGGCAGCAGGAAAATCTAACGCTCTGGAAATAATGACCCGGCATTAGGTCACTTGGGCAACGCAGCCACCCTGCGCGGACGGAAAACGGTTGCCTCAGCCTCTTTTCTGCCCAGCTTGAAGCCACGAGGAGGACGGTTCCTGCGTCTATTCGATATACAACGCCATTCGATCCTTGCTATGTGCAGGGGTTTGAAGAGACACAGAGGGAGCACACGGCCTCTTCCAGGTTACAGTGCGGCGGGAGGAACCGTGCAGCAGAGCTGTGGGGCCACGGGGGTGGTGATGGGGGACTCCCCGGGATCCCCCGGGAGCTGCGGCCTGGCTGCTGTCCGCCCAGCATTCGGCCTGGAGTCTCACGGCCAAGTTCCCCTCTGCAAACACCAAAAGGCCTCCGCTGCCTCCCACGGTCTCTCACAGGAGAGATCCCTTCCCACTAGCACCTAGCTCACCCCACCAGAGAACTTTCTTGGTTTAATTTTTCTTCTTAAAAAAATGAAGCGAGCCAAAACCGGTTTGGCTCAGTGGATAGAGCATGGGCCTGTGGACTGAAAGGTTGCAGGCACATCCCCAATGGAGGGTGTGCAGGAGGCAGCTGATCAATGTTTCTCTCTCACTGATGTTTCTGGCTTTCTATCCCTCTCCCTTCCTCTCTGTAAAAAATCAGTAAAATATATTTAAAAAAATAATATATATGTATTCAATTGATTTCAGAGAGGAAGGGGTAAAGAGAGAGAGAGAAACATCAATGATGAGAGAGAATCATTGATTGGACGCCTCATACACGCCCCACATTGGGGATCAAGTTCGCAACCCAGGCATGTGGCCTGACTGGGAATCGAACTGTGACCTCCTGGTTCATAGGTCGATGCTCAACTGCTGAGCCACACCAGCTGGGCTCAATTTAATTTAAAAAAATATATATTTTATTGATTTTTAATAGAGAGTAAGGGAGAGGGATAGAGAGTTAGAAACATTGATGAGAGAGAAACATCAATCAGCTGCCTCTTGCACACTCCCTACTGGGGATGTGCCTGCAACCAGGGTACACACCCTTGACCGGAATAGAACCTGGGACCCTTCAGTCCACAGGCCGACACCCTATCCACTGAGCCAAACCAGTTAGGGCTAAATTTCATTTTTCAATTACACTTCACATTCAGTATTATTTTGTATTAGTCCTGGTGCACCACACAGTGGTTAGATAATCATGTTCTTTTTTTTTTTTTTTGCAAGGCAAACATATTTACTTCTATGTAGAAGGGTGCACACACATGGTCTTGAAGCGCGTGCACACCGAGCAGGCAGGCTGCTCCCCTTTATAATCCCTTACGCACGTGACCTGTCCTGTGCTCTAGATTGGAGCCCAGGCGCTTGTCTTTCGCGACAGACAATCATGTTCTTGACAGAGTACCCGCCTGGCCCCGCACCGTTATTACAGTGTTACTGTCTGTAACCCCTGCGCTGTCCTCTCCATCCCCGGCCACTGGAGAACTTAGTATCATCGCCTGAAAGCTGGGCCTGCATCCTCGGCCCCGTCGGATTGCTGAGGAACAGGGACTAGGTGCAGAAGGTGGGGAACTGGCCCCAGTAAACTGAGCTGGAGACGACCCTGGGGGAACTTTCTGGATCTGGACCAATCAGCCACCTATTCATTTTTCCTCAGCCACGTCCAGAAGGTCACGGTGAGCTTTGTCTTTTCCTCACTTACACCCCAGGATGGGGATGCTGGCCATGCTTTCCCACCTCAACGTCAGGGCAAGAGGCCTGACAAGGAGCCACCCCTGTTCTCGGCGTGTCTACCTGGAAATCCACCCCTCCGTTCTGTCTGTCCTCACAGCAGGCCTTGGAGGTCACGCGGCTTTGGTGTGGGACCGCCACGGCAAAGTCAATTACCACAGCAGAGTGAGCCGCACACATGGTTTGGTTTCCTAGTGCATAAAAGAATTATGTTTATACTAAACTGGTCTAGTGCGGGGACAATAGCATCACGTCTCAACGACAGTGGACGAACTTCATTGAAACACGCTTGATCTAGCTAAGAAACGCCAACCGTCAGCCGAGCCTGTTGGGGAAATGGCACCGATAGACTTGCCTGACGCAGGGTTGCCACAAACCCTCAACTTGTACAAAACACAGGATCTGTGAAATACAGCAGAGCGGGGCATGCCTGTATGGCTCCTCTTTCCCGGATGAGGGAGCCGGCGTCTTGGGTTGATTTACCCAAAGACAATGAGTGAGGACTGCTTCTTAAGGTCTAAACACCCCAAAGACCTCGCTATGACCCTTGTGATATATATATATGGGTGAGAAAATACATAGAATGGAAAAGCTGCTACTAATGAAATGTAATCTCTTTAGATCAGCGTCCTATGAACTGTGATAGTATCTACAGCTTTAAAGTATTACGACACTATTAATGACAACGACTATTATCATGTGCTTATTATTTTACTAAGTGCTCTACATGCATTGTCCATAATTCACCCACCACCCTAATAGGGTGGATGGAGACCTTTACAATCTCCATTGTATAGATGAGGAAACCGAGGCTCAGGGGGATTAAGTGACTTGCCCAAGCTCACAGAGGTGGGAAATGATGGCCTGAGAATTCAGTCTGACAGACGTGAAGGACTTAATGCCACTTGATCCCACCTCTGTTTTTAAAAAAATATATTTTACTGATTTTTTTACAGAGAAGAAGGGAGAGGGATAGAAAGTCAGAAACATTGATGAGAGAGAGAGACATCGATCAACTGCCTTCTGCACACCTCCTACTGGGGATGTGCCCGCAGCCAAGGTATGTGCCCTTGACCGGAATCGAACCCAGAACCGTTCAGTCTGCAGGCCGATGCTCTAACCAGTTTCGGCCCACCTTTTTATGTATTTATTTTGTGGACAATGTTTGACATGCCTATGAATTCTCCAGGCCCTGGCTGAACCTCAGAGCCTCCTAGGAATTGGAGATCACCAGTAAGAAGTCCCTGGCTAATTGGGGAATGATGTCAAACTCAAAGGCTAATACGGGGCCAAATAAATGGGGCTTATGGCCCAAGCACCACGAGTTTGACGTGCTTGATGTGGGTGCTCGGCACCCAGCCTAGAGTTGAGCTTCAGCTTGCTCACTGGCACAGGACCCTCCGAACCCCCACCCCCCCATGCTTGTAGCATCTCAGACCCCGGAGCTCCCAATGCTTGTGTTTGCCTCTGTCTAGTGGAGCTGGGGGGATGAGCAGTTGAGAACCTGTTTGCAGACCATTAGAAACAATAAGCACCTTGCCGGGTAACCTGATCTACCTCCAAGGAAGGGTCTTGACTTTAGCAAACAGCTGAAGTGGCCTCCCTGTAAAGTGGAGGGGCGGGCAGGGCTGAGCCAGCTGGCTGAAATGGCCTTTCTTCTGGGAAGTTGGGGTCTGTGTGGCAATCAAGCCAGGCCCAACTCCTGGGCCGAGGGGTGCTGAACCCACACCCTTCGGGCCGTTTCTGCCCCTGGAACTCTGGAAACCGGCTTCCTCTGTGTGTGGATCTGACACAGACTCCCTCGTCGCTTTCCCTGCCCAGCCGGGGGAGCGAGTAACGGTCCATTTGCTGTCCCCCGGAGCAGGGGCAGCCCCGGGATCTTGACGCACCGTCTTTCTCCATCCTCACCACGGAGTTACAGCTGTGACGCCTCCCGTCTCACGGGTGAGAAAGGCGAGACTCAGGGCGGGGTGCAGGGCCGTTCAGCATCTAGGGATTTAGCATCCTAGGGTCAAACACAACCATTCTTAGAAATTAAATGGCATAAACTTATAACCAAACAAATTATATTAAAAACAGTCAAAGTTCATCACTTCCTAACGACTTCACTGCATGTCCCCGGTGTCTGCTTCCGTTGTCTGTCTGGTGACAAGTGTCAGCCTGTGCCGTGTGCTCGGCGTCGCGGCCACCGGCCCTCGGGCAGTACAATCTGCGGTGGTGGGAGTTTTGGGGCCGCGGAAATTGACAAATGGACAAACCAGGGCTGGTTTCCCGCCCCCCAAGAGAACTGGTTGTTAAACACTCACCAGCCCCCTGTGCTGAGAGGGGTTAACTCACTTAACAAGGTCACAGGCAGGTGGAGGAGCCGAGCCTGCAGCCCGACCCCGAGAGCCGGCCACAGGCGAGGCTGCCTCTGGAAAAAACACAGTCAAGGCTCTTCAGCAAGTTCATGGCGAGGACACTAACGTGCTAGAGGAGGTTCAAGATGGAAAGAGACAGAGATATCATGTGATCACACTACGTACACCTTATTTGGATTCCGATGAAAATAAACTGAAAATAAAAAATGATGCCTCTTATGAAGCACGTGGAAATGGGAGACTTACTAGACCAGTGGTCGGCAAACTCATTAGTCAACAGAGCCCAACATCAACAGAACAACGACGGAAATTCCTTTGGAGAGCCACATTTTTTAAACTTAAACTTCTTCTATCGCCACTAGACTCGCCCAGGCTGTGGTATTTTGTGGAAGAGCCACACTCAAGAGGCCAAAGAGCCGCATGTGGCTCGCGAGCCACAGTTTGCCGACCACTGTACTAGATCATTTGATGGTATTATTGAATTATTACTTTTTAGGTGTAATCATGGTATTTTATTTCGATGGTATGGTGGCTGACATCCGATTTGACGACACTCCCTGGAGGACAAGTAGGTGGGAACATCACTGGTTCCCAGAGTGGGGCTGCCTGCCCGGAGTGTCCACAGCCCCTGGGAAACTCTGAAAGGCAGAGTTCGGGACCCCCTCAGACCTGCTGGGACAGGAACTCTGAGAGCCGCTCATTTATGTGTGACCCCTCCCCCACAGGTGATGGGGATGCACGCTGGAGTTTGAGAACTACGAGACTTGGGTGGAAGAAGATGCACCAGGGGTTGATTGTTGAGGCTGAGTAATAAGTACTTGGGGTGAAGGGGTTCATAAGTATGTTGAAATAAGAGTTAAAAGAATAATTAAGCCCATTGGAAGGGGGGTGTGGGGAAGGGGTCGCAGCTGGACGGCCCCTGGATCTAGGGGTGGACAAATGGTTTCTCTTGAATGTCCTTCACAAGCATTGTATTGGTGCCAGTGTCTTTTTATAAAATTTATACTTTTTATTGATAGCATTAGAGATATCTCCCATTTCCCTCCTATTCCCTCCCTTCTCCCACCCCTTACCCCCATCCCCCAGGTCTTCACTGTCCTATCGCCCATGGCCATGGGCTATGCATGTGAGCTCCGGGCGCCCATGTCTTTGGAGCTAAAAGTTCACGCGAATGGCTGCATTAGCAACAGACTCCAACAGGCAGCTCGAACCCCTCCGGGCCGACTCCAACTCGCGTTTCTCTGATCAACGCCACCGCTTCCTTTGAGGCCCTCGTTTTAATAAAGTTCAGTCCTGGAGCCTCAGATCTCTTGGAGAAGCAACTGTTTTAATTTTCAACTTCCAACGAAAGCCGTGAGACTTGAAAACAGCCACCCCCGAGACCTGCTTTATCAGCTACAGACGTGACGCAGTTAATTAACCGTGCACAGCCCCTTGCCACACAAGCTGCGGAGCTGAGAGTCCATTGTGGTTCTGGTTTACTTAGCAGATCCGGCCCGAGAGCCTGGAACCGTTTACCTCCCGCAGGAGGGGCTGTTCTGGGCCAACGGAGTCATTAGCTGGTGTTTGCAGGGAGGCAGGAATCCAAAGAAAGCATTAGGTAAGTTTTTGTTTTTGTTTATTTATTTATTTATTTTGTGCACAAGGTTCTGGAAAAGGCACCCTTTGTCTTGGCCTGGACTCATATCCAAGTTCAGTTGTTGGGTCCGTTTGCCTCCCTCTGCATTCCCCACCCTCCTTTTCTCCAGCCCATTTCCCCCCTCTCTCATTTCCGCTATTTCTCCCAACTGGAAAACTCTTTGGATTTTGTCCTGGAGGATGGAAAAGGTCTGCCCATCAACATGGGACTCTTAAGGGTTTTCAGTTGTTTTAGTACTGTGGTCGGCAAACTGCTGCTCACGAGCCACATGCGGCTCTTTGGCCCCTTGAGTGTGGTTCTTCCATAAAATCCATGGCCTAGGTGAGTCTGTTTTGAAGAAGTGGTGTTAGAAGAATTTCAGTTCAAAAAATTTGGCTCTCAGAAGAAATTTCGATCGTTGTACTGTTGATATTTGATTCTGTTGACTTACGAGTTTGCCGACCACTATATTTAGTGTCAATGCCACATGCGTCGAAGTCCTCTGCCTTCTTGGTACCCGTCCCCCCTCTCCAAACAACTGTCTTTCCTTTTTGCCTTCTCTCCATGCCCCCCCACCCCCCGCCCTCTCTTCAAGACAGTCCTATTGAGACTGTGTCCCGAAATGGCAAGGGCATCCTTTCTAGAAACTTACTTCCCAAGACTCGGGAGGAAGGAGGAGAAGAAAAGTGGTTGGTCGTTTTCTTGCAGAGAAGGAAGGGGAGGCAGAGTGGGAGAAGGGAGATTTTTTTTTGGAGGGGGGAGGACATTTGAGCTCGGCCCCATCTTTTCCAACCACCACTCCTAGAACAGCGTTTTCTACCTGCACTCTGTGTGGAGCGGGAGGTAACGTGCAGGCTTGGGGGCCTCATTCCAACGCCACTGAATCCCCGTTTCCAGGGACGGACTTGGAGGATCCGTATTTGTAACCAGCTCCTCAGAGTTTGGATGCCCATGGATTCAGTGGGCGAGGCCCAGGATCGATAGGTGCCACCTACATGCCGGGTACTGGGCAAGGGAGGGAAGAGCTTTGGCTCTGGTTTAACCTCCAGGTACCTTATAAGGAAATGTGCCTTTTAAAAAAAAATATCAGAGGTATTTGTTGAGTGTCCTCACACCTCCTCACACCCACCCAAAGTGGTAGTCTTGTCATACCCATTTTACAGGTGAGGAAACTGAGGCTAGGAGAGGTCAGGCAGTTTGTTTCCGTCATACCAATAAAATGTGGTGGTGTGGTATTTATACTTGTATATTCTGGCTCAGGTCCTTCAGAGGAGGACTGTACTGGCCGTATTTTCCATGCCCCAAACTGAAACTCGTGACCTCACAATAAGGATTTATTTTGATAGACAGTGGTTTATAATATGTGCGCTCTGAATGGTCCCCTTATACTCCGGGCCTGTATTAGCTCGTTTTTCACTGTTAGGATGTTGGGAAACTCAGAGACGGCAGTCTCAGGCCTCATTTGCCAAACCCGCTGGGCTGGAGGCCCCAAGCTTCCTCCCCTGGTACTGAGGACTTGTGGACCTATTTTTAGATTATTCAGCAATAAAGATAAATCAGGACCTGCCAGTGTGGCTCCGATGGCTGGAGCGTTGTCTCACAAACCAAAGTGTTCAGGGTTCGATTCCCATCCAGGGCACCTCCCTAGGTTTGGGGTTCAGTCCTCGGTTGGAGCGTGTAAGAGAGGCAGTCAATCGGTGTTTCTCTCTCCCTCCTCCCTCTCTCCCTTCCTCTCGTTCTGAAAAAGCACACAGAAGCTGCCTCCCCTCACATCAATCAGAGGCTCCCATTTACCCCTCATTCTTATCTCAGAGGCAACGTTTGTGACCAGCCTGTGCTTTTGCATATATGCTGTGTGTTTTTCTGAACATAAATGGGAAAGTACTGTCTGAATTAGCCTTTTCACATAGTGACTTACCTTAGACCTCTTTCTGGGTCTATCTTTTCTCCACCCTGCCCCTTGCTTTTTTCTTTTTTTTTTTAAACAATAAAGGCTCACTGAAAATCTTCAGTGGTAAGAGGGGAAAGAAGAAAATGCCCTAAGCATAATGTAAAAAAAAAAAAAAAGAATGATAGTTTGATAGTTATTCCAAGTTTGGAAATAAATGATTTTATTGTGGTGAAATATGCATTCCATAAAACGGACCATTTTTAAACCATTTTTAAGTATATAGTTCCATTACATTAGCTACATTAACATTGCTACAAACTATTCTCCCCAACTAAACTCTGCACTGTTGAAATCCCAACTCCCTATTGCCTGTGAATTTCATTACTCTAGCTACCTCACTACATGGAATGACACAGTATTTGTCCTCTTCTATCTGGCTTATTGCACTTAGCATGTTATCTTTAGGGTTCATCCATGTTGTAGCCTGTGGTAGAATTTCTTTCCTCTTTAAGGTTGCATAATAGCTTGTGGCATATATACAATGAGTGGCCAGATTATTATGATCTCTGAAGGCATAATAATCTGGCCACTCAGTGTATCTCCTATATAATAAAAAGCTAATATTCAAATTGTCCCCTCGATGAGGAGTTCGACCAGAGGCAAGCTGGCCAACTGCCCATGGCCGCTCCCCATAGCCAGAATGGCCAGACCCCACCCATGCATGAATTTATGTGCTGGGCCTCTAGTATATATATACTGGAGGCTTAAGTTGCCCCTGGTGATGGAGGGGTTAATTTGCATACTTGCTCCTGATTGGCTGGTGGGTGTAGCAGCGTGATGGTTAATTTGCATATTACTCTTTTATTAGATAGGATATATATACTGAGTGGCCAGATTATTATGTGTTCAGAGATTATAATAATCTGGCCACTCAGTGTATGTATCACGTTTTGTTTATCTGTTGATGGGTACTGGGGTTGTTTCTATCTTCTGGCTATTGTGGTACTAATGCTGCGATGAACATGGGTGTGCAAATGTGATCAAGTCCTGCTTTCAGTTCTTTTGGATATATACCCAGAAGTGGAATTGCTGGCTCATATGGGAATTCTATGTTAACTCATTCTTTTATAAAAATTTATATATTTTATTGTGTTTTGAGAGGAAGGGAGAGGGATAGAGAGTTAGAAACATTGATGAGAGAGAAACATCAATCAGCTGCCTTCTGCACACTCCCTACTAGGGATGGGCCCACAACCAAGGTATATGCCCTTGATTGGAATCGAACCTGGGACCTTTCAGTCTGCAGGCTGACACTCTATCCTCTGAGCCAAACCAGTTAGGACTAACTCATTTTTTTAACCACTGCATAATATTCCACCTTATCTTGCATGCGTTGTTGGCTAATTTAAGTTCTCTCTTCTGTGAATTGCCCATTGTTGGGGATTATTTTTAATAGAATTTAGATAATTTTTATACACTCCAGATATTCTTTCTTTTATCTGTTATATGCATGACAAATTATATGCATTTAAAAGGAATTTTCTACATCATTCCAGATCCAAGTGCTCATCATGATATCTTTGATTATTTAAGGAATGTTTCTAGATGAGAATCCTGTCTAATAAAAGAGTAATATGCAAATTGACCGTACCTTTGCTACACCCACCAGCCATGTCCACCAGCCAATCAGGAGCTGGGGCGGGGCCAGCCAGTGAGCACATGGCCTGGGCTGGGTGGGCGGGGCCAAGGCGGGCAAGGCTGAGGTGGCCAGTGAGTGCTGGCCAGGGAGAAGGCCTGGGCTGGGGGGGGGGGGGGCGAGGCCTGCACTAGCTGGGCCGGAGCTGGCTGGGGCAAAGGCCCAAGCAGTAGGGGAGTGCAGTGGCGGGGCTGGCTGGAGCCAGCCATCGGCCCCATTGCAGGGTGATGGCTGGGTGCCCAAGGCCTAAAGCCTTGGCCAGAGGCTTTAGGTCTTTGGCAGGCTGGGGGTGAGTGGTCAGTAGGAATCCCCTGAGGGCTCCCAGTATGTGTGAAGGGGCAGGTTGGGCTTAGGGTTCACCCACCCCCAGTGCACGAATTTTGTGCACCAGACCCCTAGTTTTTATTATAAAAGGAGAGTGCACAGGCTGGCAGCCATCTGCATGTAGCTCAGGACCTGCCCATAGTAGGAGCTTCATAAATGTTTACTGAGTGACGAAGTTACTTTTGGGCAGCAATGTTTCATTAGTTTTCCTTTTTAGGAATTACTGGGATGGGTCACATCCAGACACTAATTAAATTTTTCCTTAAGTTTAACTTGTTCTCCCAGCCTAGTGAAGAAAAAGAGAATTAAGCCAAATGGCGATGAAAACAGTAGACAATCCAGGCTCTGCGATTTCAAAAGCACAGTAGTGAACCTGTGCTGCCACGGGCTTTGTCAAAGTGAGAACATTCGTGGTTAAATAACTAACAGATCAGAAAAGAGTGGAAAAGGGACAGCGACTCTTAACTCGGTCTTCCCATCTTCTCCAGGGACGATAACGTCAATCTTTCTCAATAGAAAGATAACGTATAATAGCTACCACTTATTATACCCTTAGTATGTATCAGGTAATTTGCTGAGTGCTGTACTGTTATTTAATCTTCATAGTCATCCCGCAAGGGGACCATTACCCCCGTTTGACAGATGGGGGGCAGGAAGGCTCGGGCACTTGCTGACGGCCATGCAGCTCGTGGTGAGCAGAAGACCTGGGGGTTTATCCCTGTCCCTTGGTGGCATTCACTGAAATCCTGACGATTGTCCTACTCTGTCCACAGAACCCCAGCCGTGGATCAGGGTTACCAACAGGAGCCCAGGCCAGGAGTGGGCGGCGTTGCCTCCAGAAGTGGTGGGAGGGGAGCAGGAGGGACACTGGTGCTGCGTGGGGACCAGGCTGGACGCATTGTGTGTCCTCCATCCTCCGAGGTCCACAGCTCCTCTGCTGAGTCCCTCCTCCTCCTCCTCCTCCTCCTCCTCCTCCTCCTGCTCCTCCTCCTCCTCCTCCAGGACAGGGGAGCCTCTCAGGCCAGTCAGTGGTTCCCATCTGTCCTCCCTGGGAGTGGCTCTGTCCCCTCCTCAGTGACACCACCTCCTGCTGTCATCCCCAGAGACCTGTGCCTTCCCAGCGCTGCCTGTGCAGGGAGTGGCACCTCGGAGCTGAACTGACTCTATTAGTTCTTTCTTTCTTATTGTTGAAGATGTCTCCCTCCCCTCCCCCAGGTCTTCACCACCCTTGGCCCGGGTCCATGGGCCACGCATATAAGTATGTAAGTTCTTTGGTTTATGTGCCCTCACCCCACATCGGGGTATGCCAATCTATTCCATGCCTCCATGCTTCTGGCTTATTTTGTTGGTCAATTCATTTTGTTTATTGGATTTCCCAAATAATCGAGATCACGTGATATTTGTCTCTCTCTGATTGGCTTATTTCACTGAGCATAATAGTCTCTAGGTTTGTCCGCGCCGTCCCAAAGGATGTGTGATGATTAGCTCTGTGCTGCTCTCCAAACTTTGTTCCTTGTCACACCAGACAAATAGCGATGCCTCTGGGGCCAAAGGCCTGGTTACTTTTTTTTTTTGGTACACAGTTCCTCTGAAAAACAGCACTGGACTCAAGTCCTGACTGATACAGTGTATGTTTGGTGGACAGCCATTTCAGAGCCTCCATATGCATAGCCAGCTGAGGGTCATTTGTGTGAACAGCTGTGCTCAGAGAGAGGCCCCCCCGCCCCCCACCTCAGATGGAATGTTTGATTTTGGAGGGAAAGCCATGTACCTGTCTCAAATGCATTCAGAACTTGAAGAGAAAACCCCCCACCGTTCCCATGATCCTCTCCCTCGTTCTCATCCTAACGCTCCCATTCTTAGATGGAGCTAATTTCCTGCTCAGGAGGGCCTGTGAAAATAGGGGGGTGCCCCTGGGAGCATGGAGGCCCTGGTGTGTGAGTGGTGGAGGCCACGGAAGGGGAAGGAAGGATTCCCATTTTACTTGGGGACCTACACAGGAATCTGTCCTTCGGATGATAATGACTGCAAATAGCATTTGAAATTATAATTCAAGTCCTGGGGGGGGGGGGGGGGGCGGGGGTCTCTCTTCTGCAGGTTTGTGGATCATTTTAAATACAAAGACCCAGGGGGCTCGTTCTTCCAGCCCCCATTCTCCCACCTGGACCTGTTGTCATTTCTCCTGCCCAGCTGCTCTCATCTCCGAAATTGTCCCCAGGTGATCTACTGTTACCTGCATCAGTCACTGAAAGAAAGTGCACCTTGAAAATGGAATCCCCCCTCTCCCTCTCTCCTTCTCTCCCTCTTTTTCTCCCTCCCTCTCTCCTCTCTCTCTCCCCTTCTCCCTCTCCCTCTCTCCCTCTTTTCCTCTCCCCCTCTCTCCTCTCTCTCTCCCCTTCTCCCTCTCCCTCTTTTTCTCCCTCCCTCTCTCCTCTCCCTCTCTCCCCTTCTCCCTCTCTCCCCTCTCTCCCTCCCTCTCTCCCTCTTTTTCTCCTCCCTCTCTCCCCTCTCTCTCCCTTCTCCCTCTCCCCCTCTCCTACTCTCCCTCTTTTTCTCCCTTCCTCTCTCCTCTCTCTCTCCCCTTCTCCCTCTCCCCCTCTCCTACTCTCCCTCTTTTTCTCCCTCCCTCTCCCCTTCTCCCTCTCTCCCTCTCCCTCTCTCCCTCTTTTTCTCCCTCCCTCCCTCTCTCCTCTCTCTCTCCCCTTCTCCCTCTCTCCCTCTCCCTCTCTCCCTCTTTTCTCCCTCCCTCTCTCCTCTCCCTCTCTCCCCTTCTCCCTCTCCCCCTCTCCTACTCTCCCTCTTTTTCTCCCTTCCTCTCTCCTCTCTCTCTCCCCTTCTCCCTCTCTCCCCTCTCTCCCTTTCTCCCTCTCCCCTTCTTCCCCTCTCCCTCTCCCTCTCTCCCTCTCTTCCTCTCCCCCTCTCTCCCTCTCCCTCTCCTTCTCCCTCTCCCTCCCCCTCTCCGTCCCCCTCCCCCCTCCCCCTCTCCCTCTCCCTCTCCCTCTGCCCCTCACTCAGTGACTGTAACGGCCCAGTGGCAGAGGACTCTCCACTGCTGTCCAGCCAGAACCACGGGCCAGGCCACAGGCCCAGTGGCAGGAGAGCCGAGTGAGAGTGAGCTGGCGGGAACTCTTTGGCCACCAAGGAGAAAAGGAATGCGGGCTGGTCTGTTGCCCTGGGTAACCACGGTAGGAACACTGGACTCCAACAGGTATTTCCTTCCCAGGTGTAGGAGGCTTTTCCCCTCCTTTCACAGATAAGACCAAGTGTGTCTACACCAGGGAGCCCCAAACAGTGGTTGTGGGCAGAGTGTGCAGGACGGGCCGCTGGCCTCAGGGAGGAAGGCAGAGACCGTCTTCTCTCTCGCTGAGGGCCTTTCTCCTCGGGAGCTGGGTGGAGGCTGTGGCTTTCGGGGAGTCTTTCTGCAGCGGCAGGTGTGTGAGCGGCGCTGCTCCCCGGCCCGGGGAGGATCAGGGATACCAGGCGGCTCCGCTGTCCCGCAGGGCGCCTCTGGCCACGTGCGGCGATGCCAGTGTAAATGAGTGAGGATGAAATAGGTGAAACGTTCTGCTCCTCGGTTGCAGGAGCTACGTACGTTTCCTGTGCTCGGCAGTGCCCATGGCCGGTGGCTTCTGGGCTGGACGGTGTGGCCTGCGGACCGTCCCCACGGGCAGTGTTGCTTTAAGGCTCCCCACGCAGCAGAGGCCACTCTCCCGCTCCCCGCAGCCGACCCGCACCGTGGCCCGAGGGACCCCGCGAGGCCCTGCGAGGCTCTGCTCGTGTGAGGATGGCAGAGATGCAGTCAATCTGCACACAAACCACGGGTGCGGTGGTCGGAGTGGAAACTCAGCAACCATGTCTTTTAAAAAATATTAATTTTTTACCGAGAGGAAGGGAGAGGGATAGAGAGTCAGAAACATCGATGAGGGAGAAACATCGATCAGCTGCCTCCTGCACGCCTCCTCCTGGGGATGTGCCCACAACCAAGGTCCATGCCCTGGACCGGAATCGAATCCGGGAGCCTTCAGTCCGCAGGCCGACGCTCCATCCACTGAGCCACACCGGTTTCGGCCTCAACATCGATTGCAATAAACATTTGTTTCTTAAAGATAGCTCTTGATTCAGTGTCACTCAGACAGGCATTCGAAATCCTGGTACTTGTCTAACTACCTTGGTGAACACCTGAAATTAATCCAAAATGCTATTGGATGTAATTGAAAAAATTTTTTAAATTTAATGTAAATATAAAGAAGAAACCCTGGTACTGTGCCAGGCAATGCTGCTGTGCTGGAGCTCACAGCCTAAGGCAGGGATCGCGAAACGGTGAGCTGAGGCCGGGAGTGGACATCTGCAAAGAGGCAGTCTGTGATTCGGACAGGGCAAGAGGGGACTCAGAGAAGGGACACGTAAGCCAAGTTTTTTTTTAAAAAAATATATATATTATTGATTTTTTACAGAGAGGAAGGCAGAGAGGCAGAGAGAAACATCAATGAGCGAGAAACATCAATCAGCCACCTCCTGCCTACTCTCCCACTGGGGATGTGCCCGCAGCCAAGGTCCATGCCCTTGACCGGAATCGGACCCAGGAGCCTTCAGTCCGCAGGCCGACGCTCTATCCACTGAGCCAAACCGGTTTCGGCTAAGCCAAGTTTGGATGGGCAATGAGGAGCTCGGCAAATAGACAGGAAGATCTTTCAAGACAATGTG